>OX380337.1:14403113-14840613 GCA_947425015.1 Pterostichus niger
CTCCCGCAGAAATACGGTATAATTCTGCACATATTGTTACTAGAAATTGTATTGAGAGATGTTTTGGATGCTGGAAGAGAAGATTTTCAGTGTTATCAATTGGAATTAGAACAAACATTAACACAACTTTATGTATAATTGTTGCAACAGCAGTATTACACAACATTGCAATTTCAACAAATGATTTTATACCTGAAGAAGACGAAGTAGCTCAGAAAAATGAACAGCATATTATACACACCGTACAAGTTAATAATGCTGTACGAAATTCTTTAATAAACACTGTATTTTCTTAATAATGAATGTTAGGTTAAATCAATGCCATTCTGTATGTGTACATTAGTAATAAAAGCTGAAACACATTGATGTGTATGTCTTCTTAATCTTTGAGCTGTAGCGCGAATAAATACTAATTCAAAAATAACTGATGTTATATTCATATAGTGACATTTGTTATTCAGTAGTTCAATTACGTTTGACAGCTAACCGAGGGTTAGATCATGCAATTCAATTTTTGGCTAACCCGGTGTTACCCGTTGACCCCGGGTTAGTGTAACCTGAGAGTTAGCCCGCTTTCATGCAATCCACCCTTGAATTTTTAAATTAGCCATTTGTATAAGCGAGATAGCTAAATTTAAAAATTATATATGTCTTTTGTTTTGTAAGTTTGCTATGGATTAGAACAAAAAATAAGAAAAAAATGAAAAATTAAACGTCAATGTAATTTTTTAGTAACATTTAGTTGTGCTCCTCCCGTTGTATTCATTAAATAATTAAAAGATGGGAAAGAAACAATCATACAGGCAAAAGAAGGATAGAATGAAGAAATATATTTCTGAAAAACGACAATCAGATGAACAAAAAGGTAGAAAATTTTAACACCAAAATAAGAATAAAAATTCTTAGAGAGATGAATATAAAGAGGAAGATAATGTTAAGGCTAAGGAAAGAATAAAAAAATTAAGAGAAGATGATGAATATAAAGAAGAAGAAAAAGTTAAGACGAAGGAAAGAATAAAAAAGTTAAGAGAAGATGATGAATATAAAGAGGAAGAAAATGTTAAGACGAAGGAAAGAATAAAAAAATTAAGAGAACATGATGAATATAAAGAGGAAGAAAATGTGAAGACGAAGGAAACAATCAAAAAATTAAGAAAAGATGATGAATATAAAGAGGAAGAAAATGTTAAGACGAAGGAAAGAATTATAAAATTAAGAGAAGATGATGACTATAAAGAAGAAGAAAATGTAAAGACGAAGGAGAGAATAAAAAATTAAGGGAAGGAGAAGAATATAAAGAGAAAGAAAATTTTAATAACAAAAGAAGAATAAAAAATAAGAGAATACGATGAATATCAAGAGGAAGAAAATGTAAAGACGAAGGAAAGAATAAAAATTTAAGAAAAGATGGTGAATATAAACAGAAAGAAAATATTAAGACAAAGGAAAGAATAAAAAATCTAAAAAGAGATGATGAACATAAACAGAAAGAAAATATTAAGACAAAGGAAAGAATAAAAAATTAAGGGAAGGTGAAGAATATAAAGAGAAAGAAAATGTTAAGACGAAGGAAAGAATAAAAAAATTAAGAGAAAATGATGAATATAAAGAGATAGAATATGTGGAAACCAGAGAACGTGTACACAATTTAAGATCACAAGAATTATATAAAACCAAAGAGAGATTAAAAGATAGGCAACAAAAAGCAAATAAACGTTATGATGATATATTCCGACAATATCAGAGAAGTAATGAACTAAAAGATAAGTATTTTTTGCAATTTATCTATTTTTTATCCACTCTGTAGTTAACTTTTATGTAGATGAAATGAAAGAGACTGTTTCCGACGATATTTTTCCAAAAATTTACAATTATAATTCAAAAGTTATTTGTAAAACTTGTAACTCACATATAAGTAAAAGAAAAATACCTAATTTATCCACTAACAATGGATTGAAATTTGTTGATATTCCGAATTGTCTGAAAATTCAATCTCCACTTGAAGAAAGAATCGTTGCACCTTATATTAATTTCATGCAAATTAGACCTTTAAAATCTTTTGCAGTAAATCCACAACTTGGTTTAAAAGGTAGTGTAGTAAATATACCAATTTAAATAAATGATGTGTTAAACGTATTGCCGAGAAATTTTGATCAGATGGCGACATTACAACTAAAGTTGAAAAGACATTTTGATCACAAGAGTAATTATATGTTTGAATCGATTTGTCCTGCTGTTGTCTGCGAAGCTCTACAACATCTCATTGAAACACCACTTTATAAGAAACACGATATCCGGATTGATGATAAGTATTTACATCAGTTTCAGAATAAGTAGAATGAAAAAATTATTTTCATTATAGATAATTCTGATATTAATGATAACATAGGAATATGTAATAACCAAAATAATTTAAGTATTTTGCATGATGTAGATTTAGAATCAGATTTTGAATTAGAGATAGAATCAGATGAAGAAGTTATGTTAGTTGATAGAAATGAAGAGATAGTCAACAATGTTAGAATTATAGCTCCAGGACAAGGAAAAATTCGTGTACCTTGGCATGCGGTGGAAGATATAGACGAATTATGTTTTCCTAAGATATTTGGTGGTTATAAAATGAATATTCCTACTTCTATTTTGTATAGTGATCGGGCAAAATCAGAGATTAGGCGTTGGGATCGAAGGTCTTGTATACCTACTAGGGTTCTTTTTATGGCTAAAAAGAACTTGAAAAAATCATGCATAGCTAGTTTAAATATTTGTTTGAGGAAAACAAAGCGAACCGCGGATGTACAAGTGAAAAACGTTTTAGATATTGTGTATTTAGATAATATAATAAAATTAGATCAAGGTCATAAAATTTTAAAACAAATTAGATCTTCGCCTTCTTATTGGGAATCAAAGAAACGTGACTTAATGGCAATGATCAGACAATTAGGCAAACCTATAATTTTCTTAACACTTTCGGCAGGTGAAAAGATTTGGCCAGAATTATTACAGTGTTTAAGTAAATTAAATTTGAAGAAAACTATTTCAATTGAACAGGTGTTACAATTAGATGACGCAGAAAAATCAGAATTAGTTACGCGAGATCCAGTAACCTGTGCACGGTATTTTGATTACAAAGCAAATAAACTAATGTTATTTTTAAAGCGAGAAAAAAGTGTTTTTGATGAATATTTAGTTGATGACAGTTATGAGCGGGTAGAGTTTCAAGTACGTGGATCTCCGCACGAACACATTTTTCTTTAGATTAAAGAGGCTCCTAAATATGATCCTTCCAATAGTGAAAGTGTAAATGAATGCATTCGATTTATAGATAGATTTATAAGTTGTAGATATGATGAAAATGATATTTTTATGGCAGTTCAACGACATAGACATACTCAACTCATACATGTTACAAAGGTACAAAAAATAAAATGAAATGCCGATTTAATTTTCCACAGCCTTTTATGAATTTGACAATGATTTTAGAGCCTCTAAATAATAATGAAAAGACTGATGAAATAACGAAAACATTATTTGAAATTCGCAATTTAATGTTATATTTTTCAAAAAAGCAAGAATTTGTTACTTTTGAAGATATTTTAATTAGATTAAAAATAACAGAAGAACAATATATTTTGGCTTTAAGAAGTTCATTAAAAAGAGCACAAGTATTTTTAAAACGCAGTAGTTTGGAAGTAAATATTAACTGTTATAATAAAACCATATTACATTTATTTGAAGCTAATATAGACGTGCAGTTTGTTTTGGAAGAATACGGTATAGCATCGTATATAATTAATTACGTAGAAAAGTGGATGCAGGTCTTTCTAAACTTTTACGTGATGCAGAATCTAATGTTAGAAGTGGTAATATTAGTGGAAAAGAAAAATTTCGAAAAATCACTAATGTATTTTTGAATAGTAATTTAATGTCGGCACAAGAAGCGGCATACCACGTTTTATCGTTGCCATTGTCAAAAAGTAGTAGACAAACAATTTATATTAATACAAGTCCAATAAATGAACGCGCTTTAATGTTAAAGTCTCCGGCTGAATTACGAAAATTGAATTCTGATTCTACTGAAATATTCATGGATAACGCTATGACAAAATATGCCAACAGACCACCAACACTCGAAAATATATGTTTAGCAGATTTTGTTTCTAGTTATTCCAAACTAAAAGTTCAAAATAATGACAACGATGATGAATTAGTTGAATATCGACCTAAAGAAAAAATTGCTATTATAAGATACAGACGGTATAAGTTAGAACAAGAATTGTTCAATTATTATCGCGAACAAATTTGGTTATTCTTACCGTGGCGTAATGAAGTTAAAGAAGTAGAAAATGTACATACAGAGAACGTTTACAATAATAATATAGAAACAATCGAACAAAATCGGCAAAAATATTCGGTTATAGGTGATGATATATTAGATCAAGCTTTAGAAAATGCTCAAAATGAAATTCAGAATGTAGAAGATGAAGAAATTAATAGTTTCTTAGAGGATAAATTATCAAGGCACCAACGAATTGATATTTTACAACAAGATGGAAAAGAGATTTGTAAAGACAAATTTTACAATCGTTTTGTATGTCCTAAACGAGTATCACCTAAAGAATTGCTAAATATAATGTCCAAGTTAAATGATTTACAGCGTGAATTTGTAATGCATGTGTTGAAGTGTTTCAAAACACACAAATTACCATTAAAAATATTCTTAAGTGGTTCCGCTGGAGTTGGAAAATCTTCAGTTATTAAATGTCTTTATCAAATAATTACTAGTCATCACGATAATTTACCTGGTTCTGAAAAAGATAAATTGGTTGTTTTACTTTGCGCACCTTCTGGTAAAGCTGCTTTTTTAATAAACGGAGTAACGTTACATACGGCATTTGCTCTACCCGTAGTGCAGTTTGGTGGCCAAATGCCTGAACTATCTACTGATTTAGCAAACAATATTAGAGAAAAATTGTTTCATTTAAAATTACTAATTATTGCGACAAATAAGAGGAATAAATAAACCTTTTGGTGACTTATCAATTATTGTAGTTGGAAATTTAAATCAGTTACCACCTATAATGGATTCACCCAATTATAAAATATCCAAAAATAATGAAATGTTTGGGTTTTTTGACATAAATCCTTTATAGGAAGATTTTGAATTTTTTGAACTGACGCAAATTATGAGACAAAAAGATGAAAAACTGTTTATTGAAGTTTTAAATAACTTAGCTGTAGGCCAAATAACTGCAAATGATATAGACCTAGGTATTTAAATCAAGACAGGTTCAAGAATCAGATGTTCCTGAAAGTGCAGTACATTTGTTTGCGGAAAATGTTAAAGCAGATAATTACAACCAGAAGAAAATAGAAAATCAAATCGGCACAGAATATATTTCTGAAGCAAAGGATATGATTTTAGGCAAAGTATCAGATACAAATAGAAGTCGTATAGTTGAATCATTAAAAACTAAAAGTATGACTGAGACAAATGGTTTACCCTTTAGAGTAAGATTGAAATTAAATATTAAATACATGATTACTTGTAACATTGATGTCGAAGACGGGCTTGTGAACGGAGCTTGTGGTTGCTTAAAACACATTACTTTTCATTCAAATTCTAAAGATCCGTATATAATATGGATAGATTTTGCATCCAGCGTTGTTGGTAAATAACAAGACTTCCGTACAAAGAATTCATGAAATCCGAAAATATCGATTCCAATCTAACGCCTGTAGTGAAAACCAGTATTTCATTAAATATTTCGAATAAATTACAGTATCAAATATTACGAAAACAATTTCCAGTAGTGCCTGCGGAAGCATTGATAATACATAAAAGTCAAGGTCAGACTTACCAGGAAATATGCGTAGATTTTAATAAATCAAACAGAATTACAAGGTCCATGCTATATGTGGCGCTAAGTAGGGTTACAATGCTATCTGGGTTATATATTTTAGGAACATTTAAACCACCAAAATTAATCAAATCAAATGATCCAGTTTTGGTAGAATTATACAGATTACGGACAAAAAAATCATTAAAATTATCTTTTGACAATTTAAAAATAGTTAATGGAATTACGGTCACATATCAAAATATAAACTCATTATCGACAAAGTTAAAATTAATATTAAGCGATCAATGGTATTGTAGAAGTAATATTTTAATATTTTCGACTGACAAATTTGAAATTCCTGAATTTGTTGAAATATTTCGATACAACGTACATCGTTCTTCAAGAGGTGTTATTTGTTTTGCAAGAAAAAGAATTAATGTGTTATATTTAAATCATACACTTGAAATACAAGATAATCAAAATAATATTGAATTTCATGTAGAATTATTTGGCATTAAAATAGAAAATTATTATATTATCAGTGGTTATAAGTCTCCCTCTTGTACAAATATAGTTTTTGAAAAAAGTTTTAAAAATATATATGAAAAAATATATAAAAATGACAATGAATTAATAGTTATTGGAGATTTCAATTTCGATATGAAATGTAAAAGAAAAATTGATGTAACTAACATTTTTAAAAATTATAACTTAAAATCTGTGTTGGCAACTGATTTATCTACTACAGATTTAAATACACAACTAGATATTATATTTTCTACAAGTGCCTCTGTGGCAACAGATGTATATGAAACATTCTTTTCATACCATAAACCAATATTTGTAAAATTTAATTTACAAAGTAACGATCCTTTGTATGAACAAAATGTACAATCATCATTAATGAAACAAAATACAATTTCACACAGTAGTATTACTGTTAGTAAACATGAAGTCAGTACCTTAAAAGAAAATATTGAACAAAATGCGATTGAACTTTTAAGTCTTGATGAAACAATTTTACAAATTGCTGATATAATGTCTGAGATTCATAAAATTAATATAGCATTGTCTAATGAAAATTATTGTAATCGTTTAGAAATGATATTTTTACGATATGAAGACTTTGTGGAAATGGTCAAAAAAAGTGTTCTAACAGAATATAATGCAGTTTTAAAGTCTCAACCTATTGATTTACAGCGAAACAAAAAAAGTTATGATGTTTTAAGGAAAAATTTCTCAGTTGTGAAAACAGTAGGTGATGGATCATGTTTATTACGTTCGTTATCGTTATGTTTATACGGGACACAATAATTACTCAAATGTATTAGAATGTTATGTTGTTATACGAGTATTTTTTTCAAAAATTGATTATACTTTGAACACCCTGACAGAATGAATTTTTTGTTCGAATATGCAAGCGTAAGAGAATTAATAAATAATACTGTAAACATTAAAACTTGGGGAAATGAAGCGCATACAAAAGCGACAGCAATTGCAGCTTCAAGAGATATTTATGTTTATGAAGAAATAGAGAGTGGCGACGTAAATAAGGGAAAGACTTTACGGGAATTACAAGATAGATGTGATTCAGGGCTACTGAATAAAAATCATTTCTTATTTACAAAACATACTTACAACAATGACAATGACTCAGTGTCTTTAAAGTCTATATCCGTTCTATATACTGATGGAGGTACAAACATTGCTCATTATTCTGATATTTTACAAAAATGTTTGAATGCTGTACTTTTGAAACCAAAGTATCGAAGAGATGTAAGGCCTACTGAAAATTCACAAACTGTAGTAACAAATGTTGTAAATTTAGAATAAATATACAAAAAGAAAATGCCTACAACACCTAGACTAGTAGAAAAAAATATATATAAACCACGGTTGAAGCTGCAATTGCTGTCGCTTTTGTATGCGCTTCATTTCCCCAAGTTTTAATGTTTACAGTATTATTTATTAATTCTCTTACGCTTGCATATTCGAACAAAAAATTCATTCTGTCAGGGTGTTCAAAGTATAATCAATTTTTGAAAAAAATACTCGTATAACAACATAACATTCTAATACATTTGAGTAATTATTGTGTCCCGTATAAACATAACGATAACGAACGTAATAAACATGATCCATCACCTACTGTTTTCACAACTGAGAAATTTTTCCTTAAAACATCATAACTTTTTTTGTTTCGCTGTAAATCAATAGGTTGAGACTTTAAAACTGCATTATATTCTGTTAGAACACTTCTTTTGACCATTTCCACAAAGTCTTCATATCGTAAAAATATCATTTCTAAACGATTACAATAATTTTCATTAGACAATGCTATATTAATTTTATGAATCTCAGACATTATATCAGCAATTTGTAAAATTGTTTCATCAAGACTTAAAAGTTCAATCGCATTTTGTTCAATATTTTCTTTTAAGGTACTGACTTCATGTTTACTAACAGTAATACTACTGTGTGAAATTGTATTTTGTTTCATTAATGATGATTGTACATTTTGTTCATACAAAGGATCGTTACTTTGTAAATTAAATTTTACAAATATTGGTTTATGGTATGAAAAGAATGTTTCATATACATCTGTTGCCACAGAGGCACTTGTAGAAAATATAATATCTAGTTGTGTATTTAAATCTGTAGTAGATAAATCAGTTGCCAACACAGATTTTAAGTTATAATTTTTAAAAATGTTAGTTACATCAATTTTTCTTTTACATTTCATATCGAAATTGAAATCTCCAATAACTATTAATTCATTGTCATTTTTATATATTTTTTCATATATATTTTTAAAACTTTTTTCAAAAACTATATTTGTACAAGAGGGAGACTTATAACCACTGATAATATAATAATTTTCTATTTTAATGCCAAATAATTCTACATGAAATTCAATATTATTTTGATTATCTTGTATTTCAAGTGTATGATTTAAATATAACACATTAATTCTTTTTCTTGCAAAACAAATAACACCTCTTGAAGAACGATGTACGTTGTATCGAAATATTTCAACAAATTCAGGAATTTCAAATTTGTCAGTCGAAAATATTAAAATATTACTTCTACAATACCATTGATCGCTTAATATTAATTTTAACTTTGTCGATAATGAGTTTATATTTTGATATGTGACCGTAATTCCATTAACTATTTTTAAATTGTCAAAAGATAATTTTAATGATTTTTTTGTCCGTAATCTGTATAATTCTACCAAAACTGGATCATTTGATTTGATTAATTTTGGTGGTTTAAATGTTCCTAAAATATATAACCCAGATAGCATTGTAACCCTACTTAGCGCCACATATAGCATGGACCTTGTAATTCTGTTTGATTTATTAAAATCTACGCATATTTCCTGGTAAGTCTGACCTTGACTTTTATGTATTATCAATGCTTCCGCAGGCACTACTGGAAATTGTTTTCGTAATATTTGATACTGTAATTTATTCGAAATATTTAATGAAATACTGGTTTTCACTACAGGCGTTAGATTGGAATCGATATTTTCGGATTTCATGAATTCTTTGTACGGAAGTCTTGTTATTTACCAACAACGCTGGATGCAAAATCTATCCATATTATATACGGATCTTTAGAATTTGAATGAAAAGTAATGTGTTTTAAGCAACCACAAGCTCCGTTCACAAGCCCGTCTTCGACATCAATGTTACAAGTAATCATGTATTTAATATTTAATTTCAATCTTACTCTAAAGGGTAAACCATTTGTCTCAGTCATACTTTTAGTTTTTAATGATTCAACTATACGACTTCTATTTGTATCTGATACTTTGCCTAAAATCATATCCTTTGCTTCAGAAATATATTCTGTGCCGATTTGATTTTCTATTTTCTTCTGGTTGTAATTATCTGCTTTAACATTTTCCGCAAACAAATGTACTGCACTTTCAGGAACATCTGATTCTTGAACCTGTCTTGATTTAAATACCTAGGTCTATATCATTTGCAGTTATTTGGCCTACAGCTAAGTTATTTAAAACTTCAATAAACAGTTTTTCATCTTTTTGTCTCATAATTTGCGTCAGTTCAAAAAATTCAAAATCTTCCTATAAAGGATTTATGTCAAAAAACCCAAACATTTCATTATTTTTGGATATTTTATAATTGGGTGAATCCATTATAGGTGGTAACTGATTTAAATTTCCAACTACAATAATTGATAAGTCACCAAAAGGTTTATTTATTCCTCTTATTTGTCGCAATAATTAGTAATTTTAAATGAAACAATTTTTCTTTTGAAACCAAAGTATCGAAGAGATGTAAGGCCTACTGAAAATTCACAAACTGTAGTAACAAATGTTGTAAATTTAGAATAAATATACAAAAAGAAAATGCCTACAACACCTAGACTAGTAGAAAAAAATATATATAAACCACGGTTGAGAAGATCATTATTGACCATGCGCCTTGTACCCCTCGGTTGCACCTCGGGGTACAATCTTGGCGATAGGTCAATAATGATCATCTTCTCAACCTTGGCTTATAATATACTATTTTTCACTACTAGTCTAGCCACATGCCATTATTGACGCCGGTTTGAGTCGTGAAATTGTTTTTCTCTACCGCGTCCTTAACAACGGTCAATAATGGATTATTATTGACCTAGGTAAATAATGAGAACTGACACTTTTCAAAGAAATTCAAGCTTCTGAACTTATTTAACTCGTTAAATGGAAGGAAAATATTAATTCTGCATTTAAAATTGGCGCCTAATTTCAAGTTTGCAATCCCAGGCAAATTTTCAGTTTGAATAGTAAGTATCTTTCAAACTGTCACATTTTACAAGCGAGTGTGCTTTACTGGTACATTGTGAAATATGTATTTGTGTATTTATTTATTGTTAAATACTCGAAAAGGTAAATGTTTATTGTAATATTATTGAATAATCTTACATTGTACAGTTTTGTTCATTTTAGGGTTATAATTGCATTTTTATATAAGAATTGGATAATATAACTATTATTTATTGCTACAGAACCCAAGTTTAATGAAATTTGAGTATTTAGTATATTTCATGAAGTTGTAGTATCGTTACCTACGGGCATATTAAATTGCATTTAGAATTTCTGGCATCATTGGTTGAGGTTAAGCCGTTTTCGAGATAATATGTCGGCCACATTTACTGCCAAAATGGTAGCGAAAGTACTTCGCAATGAATAACCAATGTAAGTTTGTGAGTTATCTAAATTTAAAAATGTTGGAACTATATTTGGACATCTTGTTTATTGTATTATGTCTTGTAGGTTTGCCATGTCAAACACTAATGAATACTTTTGCCATGTCAGAAGTGGGCCTCTTAGTTAGATATTTTTTAACTATTTCAACCCACAAAGATTCTACCAGGACAAATTTTCTCGAAGATCCAAATATTAAAAAAAAAAACAATGCTAAAATCAAAAGAATTTTATTTCTGCCTTATCGGATTTTGTAGATATTAACAAGTATTCATATTAAATTGCTTATGTTATGATTATTTAAAAATTCGTTACATAGGATTTAAGATCTAGTAGTGAAAAAAATAGTATATAAACCACGGTTGAGAAGATCATTATTAACCATGCGCCTTGTACCCCTCGGTTGCACCTCGGGGTACAATCTTGGCGCTAGGTCAATAATGATCATCTTCTCAACCTTTGCTTATAATATACTATTAATGAAAAACAATATTATAATATAATTTAAATTTTTCCAAATTTGGTATATAAGACTATTATAGCAATGGAAATAACATAATAGATGTTGGATAAAATGAACTAAACGGAAGTAATACGTTACATGAAACTGCTAACAGTTTTCCTTGACAAAAATGGTATTATTTTAAATTTAGAAATAAATGCTGCAAATGAAAGTTTTAGAGAAATAAATTCTGCGTCTAGCACATTAACAAGTATTAAATTAGCGTTTTGTATAATCGAGATATCTAAATTTAAAAATTATATTTTTTTGTTCTTTACTTCCTTGTACGAAGTAAAGGAAGTATTGTAATCGCCAAAATTTTCAGTTCTCAGATTTCAACGGAAATAGGTATATTGGCGCTCTCTTAATCCATTTTGACTAATTTCGTAGTGCCGTCTGTACGTACGTACGTATCTCGCATAACTTAAAACGGTAAGCCGTAGAAAATTGAAACTTTATATATAGGACTGTTATAACATCTAGTTGTGCACCTCCCTTTTTGGTCATTATACAACTACCGGAAGTGGTACTTTACTTGAAGTCTATAATAGATTTTCATGAAAAACTATATTCAAATATAATTTAAAAATTTCCAAATTTAGTATATAAGACTACTATATCATTGGAACTAACATAATAGATTTTGATTAAAATAGACTAACTGGAAGTGGCACATTACATGAAGCTTCTAACAGTTTTCCTTGAAAAAAATGGTATTATTTTAATTTTAGAAATAAATTCTGCAAATAAAAGTTTTAGATAATTAAATTCTGCGTCTAACACATTAAGAATTTTTTAATTAGCTTTTTACATAAACGAGATATCTAAATTTATATATTGTATATTTTTAGATTTAAAAAAAAAAATAGGTTTGCTATGGATTAGAACAAAAAATAAAAGATTTTATGTCAAATATGTGCAATTAAAAAAATATCTATAGTTTAATACGCGTTCAAGGAAGTCATGTGGAGTCCACATCAGATTTTTTTTTGTGGTGAAATAGATTACATTCCCTCAATTAGACATTCGTAATGCTGAGATATACTCTTATTTAATTTATTCAGAGCAAAAATTACAATGACGATTTAAGCTCAATATTCGGATAAAACATAAATGTTTAAAAGTTTGTAGAATGAAAATCTGTATTAACTAATACATCGTTTTAAATAATTTAAAGTATATGGAAGTATATTAGTGTTACTATTTACACTGCTTAAAATAGTCTAATAAAACCCAGTTAATAACACTCAATGTTAGTATTATGTATATAATTATACTTTAGAGCAGTAATTATCAACTATATATGGGAAACCTGGCAATGGAGATGGAAAAATGGGAGAAAAGGCTCGTGCATGAGGAGGCTGATTCCCAACATAGGACACTTGAAAACATTGTGGAGGCTATGATGAGAGATGAAAAGTGCTGGGATGCAGTTAGTATACTCGTATATGTAAGTCAGGTACTAGGCAAGAAAAAAAGTAGATGAAAGAGAATTTACAAGAGTTAACGCCTAGGATGGTGCGTATATTGCCCGATACTCAGAAGTAATGTATACAACAGTCCTAGGGTAACGGGTTTCACTTGGTAAGAATTCAACATCATCACAAGTTACTTGTGGTGTCTTTTGATAGATTTTCCTCTACCTTTAAAAAAGGTTTCGGTACCAAAATATAATATAGTGCGTTCGAAAAATACAGGGCAAGACAAGAAAAAATCCTAATACACTCATTAGGAAATAAACTGTTTCGGCTTTAAACACTCTTATTTGAAAACTATTATACGTTCTTGTACACTATTCTAAGGCATGATATGAATTTGTTTAATCGTATTGCCTTAGAAAATGACATAATCTATTTAATAAACAATAACACAACCACAAATAACGATAAAATATGCAAGCAGTCACTTCAGTTCGAGCATCGAGACCTACCAAACTACTGCTTGAGTCATCTCTAGTCCGTAACATTGACCTAAGGTTAGTGTTTCAGAAACACATAGATGGAACATAGCCTAAGCAATATGGCTTGAAATGAAGGTGTTGTGTTGTACACTTAAGACAATATGCTATATACTATTCTTCCCCTTCCTCCGTCACGACGATGCTCTAACACGTAGAGCAAGGGCTCAAAATTTGTTTCTGCGCCTTTCTCCGAAGAGACTCTTAAGGCATGAAGAGTATATCGGTAGGCGTAGGATTCCTTTTCATCTAGGTGTATCTCTCTACGCTAGGTTCTTCGAAGTGAACACATTGCGGATAAGACTCAACGCCTGTGTCCCTGTACTGACCTAAAATTTGACTCCTTGTCACCAGGATGTAGTATGTCATCTAGCAACAGTAGGCGCTGACTTAAAAGATACCCTCACAGTTCTTGAAGCTGATAGCCGTGGTGATAAATTCTTCCACCTTCTTCAGTATGCGCTGTTGAATTTTATTATGCATTGTGAGAAACATTCACAATCATTCGCAACAGGAATAACCGCGACATCCTGCAGCAGTTGCTCGAACTGAGCTTGTGTGAGTTGAACAGCAGCCATCTCGTACTTGAAACGTAAACTTCTGCGTAGTTTGCAATTAACTGATCTCAATGACGTCACCGTGGTTAGGTTGATGAGAAATTAGAAACACGATTTTAAACGATATATGCTTTAATGTATAAAATAGCGCAAAAAATTCTAACAAGATCGATTTCGGCCACTACCTTGGGCGCCCATTAGGTTGGTAGTTGTGAAGTTAAAAATTAAACAAACATTAACGAACTAATTTTGCGATATAACGTGGGCAACATTATATAATAAGACAAACACAAATATATGTAGGAGGTCAATTTAGTTCATGTTAAGTTTACCACGAAGTTTGGAAGTGAGAGCGAGTAGAAGCTTAGTTTAGATTTTGTGGTAAGTTAAAATTAGTTAATATTTTTAAATAAACGGTTCAGTAACAGAAACTGCATAGAGATAATCAAACAGCTGACCATATGTCTGCAGTGTGTCTCGAATGAGACTGATTTGATAAGCCCAAAAGTGTGAAAGCTAAACTCCCGCAATGATATATTTTAACAAATATTAATAGATAACATTTGCTTCTCTTAAAATCTCATATATCAATCAATACATCCCATTTATCACATACCGGATGTTTTATAATATATTTTTTAATTTGCTATACAAGAATATAGTCAAAATTATTAGAAACAAAAATCCTATTTAGAAGAAATGTATGTTATTATCCGCAAAATTCATTTTTGATATATGAAAGCGATCGTCAGTTTTTTATTTTACAAATAACTAATAAACTTATTTCCCTTATGTCAACAATTTTTTCAAATTGTATAGCAATGGTGCTGAATCCGTAACTCGGGAGCCACGTATGGCTAGCATAATCATTCGATGTAGTTTGCAACGAATTTTCCATACTTCAGAAATAGAACTGAAACACAGATGATTATATAACATTTTTATATTCATATGCCGCCCTAAACAATGGTCAATACTTTCGCGGAGTCTCGTATATTTTTCGGAGAAATTCTTAAAACTATAACTGAATTAATGGGATGTGTAAACTAAGTTAAACAAAATTAAATTTATGGATATCTCTATATATTAGCAGGTGCAGGAAACCAAACTGGAAACCGTTCCGAAACCGTCGTTTCTGAGAATCTAAACTCGATCCTGAACCGCAGTTAAATTTTTCAACTGAACCAGCATCGAAACTAAACCCGCTATTATCGAATTAAAAAAAAACCGAATTCGATAAACTTACATTTTTCAATATATCTGTGTTAAAAGTTGCTGACAATTAAAATGAAATTATAGTTTTTAATTAAATAACAACCTTTATCAAAACCTAAATTTTTATTTTATTATTTTTTCTATTATTGCTTATTCTGTTTGATAACGTAATTGATACACCTATTAACATGTAAATATATATATTTTAAATTGTTATTTAATTAATGGTATTTCGTTATTAATGAGTAGACCACTTTTTATTTATATGTTTTGTTTGAACCCGGAGTCGAATTGAACCGCCTGAAAAATATTTTTCTGAAGCTGAACCTCACCAAAATCCAATGTCTTTCTAATTTCTGAACTAGAACCTATTTTTTCTGAGGTTTCCGATCCCTGTTTATCACATATAACTGAGTACAAGTAACATACGAGAACCCTGATTCAATAACATATTGATACCTAGGTGAAGTTAATGCGTTTGGGGAAAGCGAATTCAGACTTTAATTTTGATCGTTATTCTTAATTCTACAATGGCGACGCTTAGTACTACTACTTAATAAGTAATATAGATATTACTTATTAAATGGTACTACTAAAAGATGCCATCATACAATGAATGTGGTGCCTGTTAATTTATGTTTTATTTACGATATGACTGTCATGGAATACAGTACATAAAATGCGATATTTTTCAATGTGAAATTTGACTGCATCCGATACCATGACAAATAAATGTCAAATTCGGCGACTAGTATAAAATTTGTTTATATCTGACCTAATGTTCTGTAATAAGGAGGAGATAAATTCCTTCTGCGACACCACTGGCAGCTCTAACTGGGATGTACGATTTGTCTGTGAATGCATAATTAATTGATCTTTTATTAATAATTTATATATAATACGTAGATCTATAAGAAAATTGTATCACTTAAATTAAAATATTATTTTTATTGTATTGCCATTTCATATAGAAACATTTATTTCGATTTAAAAATGTTTCTTGAAAAATCTTCATGTTTGTATTGTTGATATCCCAGTAATATTTTGCATAAACTCTTTCTCGGTTTTCTGTAATTGGTCAGTTCTATGTTTTGGTCAAGACAACAAGAAACCGTACGAACACGATAACAAGTTGTTGGTCGAATGTTTCACCTTTCATTGATTCCGCAGGGTCTGATACGTGAAAATTTTCACTAAATAAAGAAAACTAATCGTCACAATACTTTCTGTATTATATATTTGTTGCCTATTTTTCACCTAGGGATGGCGTATGAAATGATTGTACATAGGCTGTAGTACGTCTAGAAACGGCCTTGGACATAAATTTAATTAATTTCAATATTTTTAAGATCAATTAATTCTAGAACAGTATTATATTTATGAAATTGAGCTCCATAGCTTAGTGTCGCCGATTACTTATAATTTAATTATTTGCAAACCTATTACTGCAAGAATTATTTACTCATGTTTTAATTTATAATTCATCTCGTCTAGTTAGTAACAAAAATTTATTTGTCATTTATATTACTGCAAATCCTCATAATTATTTAAGTATTATTAATGAGACTTCCTTTATCTTTTATGGAATGTTATGTCAAGCGATTTTTTTACAAATTTTAATATAGTTACTAATCTAGTTATTGTCATATTTATAAAGATTGATTAAACTAGTTATATTTTCTCATTTTAATGAAAATCACATGACGCCTATAATCACTTTCAAAATAAAGTGTCCTCTATTCTGGTTCGTAGCACGCCTGCGAACTACAATTGTATTCGATTTGTGTATCCTCCTCATTGACATGGATATATATATATATATATATATATTATGTAACTTCAAGAATCAGTAAATAAATTTGTCAATATTTCTAACCAAAATAGCATAAAATATTCTGAACTGGAAAAACAACTTCTTGCAAAAGAAAAACAAATTGAAAACTTAGAGAGAAAAGTTAGGGAAAAAAACATAATAGTTTACGGTATCCAAGAAGAAAAAAATGAAAAGCTTGAAGACAAGTTACTAGAATTATTTAAAAGCAAACTGCAAATTTATAACATTAATAAAGAGAATATTGAAGAAGTGAGAAGATTAGGAAAATACAGAGAAGTGGGTAATAAACCCCGACCGGTTTTAATAGAATTAAATTCAAAAAGAGTAAAGAGAGAAATCATATCCAATGCAAAATTTCTGAAAGGAACGAAAATTTTTGTAGAAGAAGATTACTCTTTACAAACTATTGAAGAAAGACGATTGTTAATGCCACATCTTATAAAAGCACGAAAAGATGGAAACAAAGCTCATTTAAAAAACAATATATTGTACGTCAATGGTAATCCATATAAAGTGAATGATCTAATAGAGCAAAGTGAGCAAGATGGATCAACTGAAATACCTAACTTTCAGCTGCGAAGAAAATCAATGTCCCTAATGGATTTAACTAATGGCGAGACCTATGAAGATAAAGAAGAAGACAGCCTTAACCACAACGAAAATAAAAAATATGAACAAATTAAAGAAAAGAATAAAGATACCCCGACTACAAATAAAAGAAATAAACAAGTAATAAAAGGCCCATTAGACAAGCACATGCAAACGAGATCAAGACAGGGATCTGTCTCAAAAAACTTAGAAGGAAAGAAATAAATACCGATAAAGAAAACAAGATAATGTTCTGGAATATCCATGGCTTCAACAACATACACAAACTTAATAACAAAGAACAGAACATATTGATACAACATGATATAATCTGTCTATGCGAAACGTGGCTAAATTATAAACTGCAGGACAACCCACCTTTCTTGAAGCATTACTATAGATATGAGCAAATTGCTAGAAAAGAAGCAAGCACAGGAAGAGCTAGTGGCGGATTAATAATCTTTTTAAATGTAAATAAAGATGCTGTTAGTATCATAGAACAAGAAGCACATTGGATAATTTTGAACATTCAAAATCAAATACATAGTACAATTATAGGAATAATATATTTTTCACACTCATATGACTACGCTACTCTTCTCGAAATGTTCTCCGAAAGCTTAGAAAACCTAACTAATACGTATCCCAGCCACTCCATTATTATAGGTGGAGATTTCAATGCCAGAATAGGAAATCTAAATACAACTGAAGAAATCCTAATGGAAAACACTAACTTACAAGCATCCAGAACAAGTATGGACACTGTTATAAACAAAAAAGGAAAAGATCTAGTTGCAATAATGGAAATACAAAATATGCTTGTACTTAATGGTAGAACATACAATGATACACCGGCGAACTATACATACATTGGACAAAATGGAAAGAGTACAAATGATCTCATATGGGTTGACAACTCATCTGCAAAATTAGTACTGGATTTGCAAATAAACGAAGATATATTACTTTCAGATCATATGATATGCTCACTTGTATTAACAAATATATTACACACTAGAACCAACTATACAAAGAAAGTAAAATTATCTTTCACTAAAACTAACTGGGAAAATTTAAAAACAAATACTTACAAGGAGGAATTGTATGAACAATTTGAAGAAATTAGTCAAGAAAGTAATATGGAAGAAAAATATGAATATTTAAAGAGCAAAATAGAAGAAACATCCAATAATATAGGGCTTACAAAAGAAGTAAAAATCCCAGATACTAATTCTGTACAAAACAGAAGCGTATGGTATAATCAAACATGTACTGAACTAAAAAGAAACACTAGACAACTACTAAAAGAATGTAAATTGAACTATTTCAGCAGAGAATCTATTGACAAATACCTAAAAGCAAAGAAATTATATAAAAAAGCTATTTCAGAGCAAAAAATTCAGTACAAAGAAGAACTTAAAAGCAAGCTAGAGGCAGTCAAAGATCAAACACAATTTTGGAAAATAATAAAATCATTGAATCCCACAAATTATATGCACAATCCAATAGAGATAAATATATGGACGCAATATTTTAAAAATTGGTATGGCAGCAAAATAGACAATGAGACCCAAATCTTTGGTGTACTACATCCATATCTTGACATAGATATAACTACACAAGAAATGCAATATGCGCTCAGAAACCTCAAAACGAAAAAAAGTCCAGGTATTGACAATCTTATAAATGAACAACTAAAAAATTTACCGGAAATCTGGACCTCATACCTAAAAGATTTGCTAAACGAGTTTTTGAGAAATGAGGATATACCTAAGAAACTCAAAGTAATCAAATTAACACTAGTACATAAAAATGGAGACAGACTAAATACGGATAATTATAGACCTATTGCATTAATTAACACAATCACAAAATTATTCACCTACATAATTAACAACAGAGTGCAAACCTGGGTAGAAAGCCACAATATATTACCAGAATCTCAATCCGGCTTTAGAAAAAAACGCTCCTGCGTAGATAACCTTTTCGCAATGAACACTATAATACAAACCACTCTGTGGAAAAATAAAAAAGGAATATACGCTATATTTGTTGATTTCAGGAAAGCGTTTGATTCTGTGTCTCATAACAAACTATGGCATAAATTAAATGAGGTAGGAGTTAGCGGAAAAATAATTAGATTATTAGAAAATATATATGCTGAGGCCACTGTACGAATAGGAGTTAACAATGAGCTTACTGAGGAGATTCCCATTACTAAGGGCGTTTTACAAGGAGAGTGTACAAGCCCCTTACTCTTCGCTCTATACATCTCCGATTTTGAAAATTTCTTCAGAAATAAAAACCTCGAAGGATTCTACATCAACCAAAAAACTGACATTCTCACATTGCAGTACGCAGACGATATTGTGATATTGGCTAATTCACCAGTTGATGTACACCATAAAATTACTGCTTTGGAAGAATACTGCGAACAGCAAGAACTTGAGATAAGTTCTAAAAAAACAAAAATATTGCATTTTCATCGTGGGAGACCACCGAGCAGAAATATGAGGTACATTTGCCAAGAAGGAGAAGTAAAGCTCAGTAACGAATATACATACTTAGGCATGACATTTAGAACAACTGGATCGTTCAAGGAAAACACTGCTAGAACCATAAGTAAAGTGAATCGTTCTATTGGAGCTGTTAAGAATATGCTGTACAAAGCAAACACACAGTCATGGACAACAATAGATAAATTGTACTCGTCTCTAATAAAGCCAGTTTTGCTCTATGGAGCAGAAATCTGGGGTCCTAACCAACTAGAAAATATCGAAAAAGGGCAAGTTCAATTTTACAAAAGCATTTATAATTGGCCAAAGACAACACCAAATTACTGGATTCGAAGAGAAACAGGAACGTCTAATTTGGAGCTAGATATCTTCATCAGAATGCTGAACTGGTGGTATAAGATTTTGCTCATGGATGAAACAAGATATGTAAAGGTATGTTATAACAAACTACTCCAATTAAATAATACAGACAGAACATCTGAAGAAGAACAAGTTAAATTTAATTGGGTGAAAAACCTTGAAACTATGCTAACAAATATTAACTTCAACTGGGTATGGACAAGCCAAAATTTTCTAGTTCTCAAAAATGAGATGAATAGTATTATCTTAGCTTACAAAGAACTATTATATAATAATGATACAGAACGTATCATAAAGTCTAGCTACAACCCAAACTACATATCCTACAATATCAGTCAAAATTACCTCACTCTAAACATCCCTCGCAAAATCCTTCAAACCTACCTCAAAATACGTATCTCCAATTACAAACTATCCTACATTTACCAAGACGACGTTTGTCATAAATTCAACGCTGAAGAAATTTGCAATATCTGTAACAACTACGAACCTAATGACCTATACCACTTCCTAATTCGCTGTCCCTTATATACTCCATTAAGAATAACTTTCCTTGCTAAACACTTACAGGCAACCGGCATGGAAATGAGAGACCTACTGGCAAACCCTACCAAGGAGAAAATATACGACTTGACCTACTACGTATGGAATGCTTTAAAACTACGAGCATTTGCCCTTAACTTGTAAAAATCATGAAATGTTTTCTGTTATAATCATATATATAAACCCATTACCTATATGCTTGTTATTGTTATAAAATATTTACAATGTTACCAATCTTTTTTGTATTGAGTTTGTATCTCATAAACAAAAATAAATTCTATTCTATTCTATTCTATTCTATTCTATATTATGTAACCCTATTAGATGACGACATAACAAATATGTGATGAATGTCTAACGGAATATCTCACGCTGTAATAAGAACCTTTCTGATAAGACACACTATAAATACGTGTGAAACAAAGACATGTTATCCTTTTTACTGTGAAAACTCTAAGTTACAACTGCTAAATAAAGTCTGTGTTGAAATCAAAATATTGTTTTTTTTTTTTATTATATATCGACCACGATCATATAATTGGCGCAGTTCGGGTAGAATCACAAATAAAGAAGTCAGTGTGCTCGAAAAATTCGCCGTAAATCTGTACAACGCTTTATTCAACAATTTCAATTGTTGCTCAGTGTGATGGAACCAAATAAGTAATAGTGCGAAGAAACTCGAAGCCTAACAAGCAAGAAGCCTTCGTAAAAGCAAAGCTATACCAATAAGCCTTCGCTTTAACCAGCAATCAACCTAAACTGTGGTTGCACCAGAGGTCTATTCATACGACCCATCGAGATCAGCGATCAACCTAAACAGTGGTTGCACCAGAGGTCTATTCATACGACCCATCGAGATCAGCGATCAACCTAAACAGTGGTTGCACCAGAGGTCTATTCATACGACCCATCGAGTTCACCAGGCCAAGCAGTTCGCAGAAAAAGGCATCCGTCAACTGAACGTCATCAGCCCCTCGCAACAACAGAGATGTCAACAATACAGATACTCACAATAAGTCTGTAAGTCTCATTGTTTCTTTATAATTTACCAATCACATGTCAGATAACGAATCACAGTCATCTGATACAAATCGAGAACTTGAATTACTAAGTATCTTATTAAATAATATTACTTTACAACCAAACAGGTTGAATAATTCTGAAATTCATAGTATAACTGATACAAATAATTCAGAAATCAAAATGACTACTTACACTGATATCAAAAATCTCGCTAGTGTCATTCCTGAATATAATGGTGATGTAAATAGATTACCAAATTTTATAATACAAGTAGATTTGTTCTACGAAATTTTACAATCAACAATTATAAATGCATTGCAAACAAAATACGCATTTTCATTAGTTTTAAGTAAATTAAGAGATAAAGCTGTAAATCTAATTAACGAAAATATTTTTAAAGACTGGACAGATTTAAAAAGATATTTATCCGAAAATTTCGAAGATAAACTCACTAAAGAAACTATTTTATTAAAAATTTTGAATACTAAAAATACGAATAAAATATATGACACTTTAATACAATTTAAAAATGATTTTGCAAAATATAAATCAAAAGTTCACTTATTACCTTATAATACAGCTCAGAAAACTATATTAATAAATGAAATACAAGAATTAGTCGTAAAACATTTCATTACATTATTACCAATTCACGTCCGAGGATCTTTTATTACTAACAACCCCACTACATTAGAAATGTGTGAAAATTTATTAACAAACGATTATAATTATGCACTTCAAACTTTTAAAAGTCCATTGTTAAGATCAGACAATCCTCAACAATCACAAAAAACATTCCACAATAACATACCTCCACAAAAATTCCCAGGGCAACATTTCCCTTCCAAACCCATAAATGTTCAACAGAATTCTAATAAACCAAGCACGTCTTTTGCTCCTAGACAAAACGCTTATAATGTTGTTAGAACTAGACAACAATTTAAACCTCAACCTATGTCCGGAATAACAAAAACAACAATTCCTATGAGTACACAAACAATAAAACAAAACTATTTACAAGAAAATATCGAATACGAACCCGAAAATTTTGAAACATATTCTCAAAAAAATCAAAATCTTGACGAAAATCCAGATTCTGAAAATTACTCAAACGATAATAATTTTTTCCATAGAGCCTCTAAGCCAAGAAACATAGTTATGACTTCAATCACAAATAATGTTCCTGTTATTAAATTATCAAATTATAAAGTATTAATAGATTCAGGATCAGATGTAAATCTTATTAGCGAAAATATGTCAAAATTGTATAAATCAAAAATTGTAAGTGTTAATTTGACCTTTAAAACAGCCAATTCAAAAGTACATTGCAAAAATTCCATAACTTTAAAAATTTTTAATCAACCTCATAAATTTTTTATTCATACTTTTAATAATGATTGCGATTTATTATTTGGTATAAATATATTAAAAGACTTGAAATGCGAAATAAATTTTGCTAATCAAAAAATGAAAATAAAAAATATAGAATTCCCATTTATTCCAATGTCAGAATCAAATTTTTGTAAATTAAATTCTCAATCAGAACATTTTAATAACACCCAAAAACAAAAAATTTACAAATCATTAGAACGATATCCTAAACTCTTCCCAAAAGATGGCGAAAATTTATCATATACTACTTACACTAAACACAAAATTGCTGATTACTTATCACGAATAAGAGAACCTTTCAAAATTAATTATGTAACCGGAGATGTAACTGAAACAGATATATTTTGTCATTGCGTTTCTAAAGATAATCGTTTTGGTAAAGGATTAGCCTTACAAATAGATGAACAATTTGCTAGTAAAAAGTATTGCGAAAATAACTTCAAAAACCAAAAAATAATTATTCAAAATTTTGCAAATAAAGTAATCTTACATTTGTATACAAAAGACACCTATAAAGAAAACGTTAACTTAAAACAATTAAAATCTTGTCTTATCTCTCTAAGAGATTATTTAATCAAAAATGATTTATTTGAAATCAACATGCCATATTTATCATGTGGATTAGACAACTTAGAAGAATCTAAATTAATTCAATTATTAAATAACATTTTTAAAGATACAAATATCCAAATTAATATTTATGAATTACCTCATAATCTTGCAAATTCACAAGAAATCGAGAATTTCTTAAAAAATCATTCAAACGAATCGGTAGACAGTTTATTAAATAACGTCGAAGATATAGAGAGAGAACTAGAAAGTTTATCAACCAACACTGTTCATTCCTCACCAGAAGAACCTATAAATGGTTTAAAATTTTTAGAAAACCGAATTAACGTTGCTAACAATCAAATAATAATACAGGAAGATACAGAAAATAAGGTAGAAACAAAAAGATTATTTAATCAT
The DNA here is from genome assembly GCA_947425015.1 of Pterostichus niger. Taxonomy (NCBI): domain Eukaryota; kingdom Metazoa; phylum Arthropoda; class Insecta; order Coleoptera; family Carabidae; genus Pterostichus; species Pterostichus niger. The sequence continues at coordinate 14,427,631 of OX380337.1, forward strand.
AAAAAATTAAAAATTATATTTTCATTAAAACCAGAAAATAAAGAAACACAACTATTTGAATTTATTCAAAATTACATAGTACCTAAAATACGATATTATTGTATTTGCACGGACGAAATCGCTAACACTTTAAATAAAATAATACAGAGTAAGTTTGAATTCGGAACAGTAAATTTAATAAGAGTTAACCAACAAGTTGAAGACGTAGAAAACGAGAATGAACAGGACGAAATAATATTTAACTACCATCACGGAAAGACAAACCACCGTGGTATACTAGAAACATATAATAAATTAAAAACAAAGTACTATTGGCCAAAAATGTCAGAAACTATAATAACATTCATAAATAAATGCGAAACTTGTAAGAAATGTAAATATGATAGACAACCCCCATAACTAGAAGACCAACTTACACCAACCCCCAACGACCTTTCGAAATTATTAATCTAGATATATTAATCCTCGATTCAAAATACTATTTGACAATATTTAACCAGTTTTCAAAATACGCCCAAATATATTTTATAAAAAACACTGTTATAAATATCATTTCAAATTTCATTAGAGAAAGATTACAACCACAAACAATCATTTGCGACTCAGGGAAAGAATTCGATAATTTAGCGTTTAAAACTTTCTGTTACAACAATCAAATAAATTTCCATATTACACCCGTTGGTAATCCAAAATCAAACGCAATAGAAAGACTACATTCTAACTTATAGAACATTTGCGAATTTTATTTCAAATATATCCAAATAAAAATTTAGACGAAATATTGACGATAACTATACTAGCTTACAACGACACCATACATTCTGTCACGATATTATCACCGAATGAAATACTATACGGTAGAGATTACTCACACATCCGACCAAAAACGACCTTAACAGACGAACAACAAATAGAATCATTTCAAAAAAATAAACAAATTGAACATGATAAATTACGAAATAAAATCGTGAACGAAAAACTAAAACGCTTTAAACCAAATAATACCCACACAAAATTCCAAAACGCCTCTCAAGCTTTCCTTAAACAAAATCCTAGACTGATAACAAAATTCAAAAAACCACTTTTCGAAAAAGTAAAAATTGATAATTATAACAACCATACTATTGAAGTAAAAGGAAAAATTCATAAAAAAGAAAAGTAAAAATCGATAAACTAAAATTATAATTTGTTACAGATTAATATCCTTATCTCACGGTCAATTCCTTCAAGATATTTCTATTAACAACGGATACACATTACTTGAATTAGGTAAAACCTATATCAACGAATACGACATATACGCCTATTTTAACTATGACTTACAACCCCTATTTTCAAATTTTCAAACTATTACTGACATAGTAAACACTTTTAACAATAATTCAAAACCATTGCAAAAACTAAACCTTGACGCATTTAATGTAATGAATATGATTTATGAACATACAGAAAATCAAATCTACAAATTAAAGATTCACAAAAGAAATAAACGAGGACTAATAAATGGACTAGGTACAGTCATAAAATCTATTTCCGGAAATTTAGATCAAAATGACGCAGAACATTATGAACAATTATTCAAACAAATTAAAGAAAATGAACAAAATTTACAAACAGAAATAAAAAATAATTTATATTATTTGGAAGATTTTACTAAACATTTTAATGAACAAATTAATAAAGTAAATATTAATGAAAAAGAACTTTTTGACCAAATAAAATTATTAAAAGAACAAATCAACAAACGGGAATACAAAGATGCACTATTCCTACTCAATTCAAAACTGCAGCTAATAATCTCCATGCTAAATCATATTCAAACGATTATATCTCAAATAAACAAAAGTATAAATTTTTGTTCTCTGCACACTTTCGATGTAAGTTTAATATCTTTTGAAAATTTAAAACAAATGTTACCCATGTATGATATAGTTGAAATCTCAAAATTATTAACTGTTAATTGTAATCATGAGAAAAACAAAATATACTTTATAATAACCATTCCTGTCATGTCAGAGAAAACTCACGATTTGTACCAAATGACAATGATTCCCTTTAAACAAAACGACATGTACTATTTATATGACCAAGATACAACAATGTATATTGACAATAATGTTAAGGTTGATGATTATTTTATTAGTAATAAGCAATATTATTGTAAAACTAACAATATAAAAATAAGTAAATGTACTAACCAATTATTGTACAGCAATAATAGTAAATGTGAAATTAAACAAATAACATCCCATAATAATATAATTCGTATTCCAAATTCGAATGAATTAATTATATTTAGTCCTGATAAGCAGAACGTTGAAATTGATTGCAAAAATATTAAAGAAATAAAAAGCATACAAGGAATATTTCAGATTTCCAGTATAAGTTAATGTAAAATTAATGACTATGTTTTCAAACCTTTTGTAAATAAATATAAAGAAATAAAACTTCAGTTTCCACAACCATTGATGTTAGAAATAAAACCAAACAAAAATAAAATTTTGCAAAATATAGACGAATTTACAAAAGCTATTCCTACTATAAGACCACTGAAAGAATTAGACACTAAACATGAAACACATTTTACTATATTGTATGTATTACTAATTATTATTATTTTAACCCTCATATGTTATAAATTAATCAATAATTATAAGAATAAAATATGTAAAGGAAAGACATCTGATAAAATAAAAATCATTCAATTACCACTTTCAACTAATAAAGTAGAAAATCAGATTTCTTTTCCATCCACTATTTCTTAGCCATCATCTAGAAGGGGAGGTATTATGTAACCCTATTAGATGACGACATAACAAATATGTGATGAATGTCTAACGGAATATCTCACGCTGTAATAAGAACCTTTCTGATAAGACACACTATAAATACGTGTGAAACAAAGACATGTTATCCTGTTTACTGTGAAAACTCTAAGTTACAACTGCTAAATAAAGTCTGTGTTGAAATCAAAATATTGTTTTCTTTTATTATATATCGACCACGATCATATAATTTATATATATATAAACTCCGGGGATAAAAAAGCACCACTTTAAAATGCACCAAAAATACCAAATATTCAGACAGCCATAACTCGTTTGACCGGCCGATTGAGTTACCTAGACCATAAAATAAAAATTGTTTAGCAATAATTCATTACAATGCCATTTTTTACAAAGTTGCAGTAAAATTCTATTTTACACATTTTCTGCCAATATGAAAACTCAAATATTGTGTTTACAAACATCCAACTTCAAACAAGACAACATTTCTTATTCCGCTGCAGCCAAGAAGAAAATCGTGATATTTTGTTTCATTTCTACATCAAATTGAACTGGAACATGATTTGAGGTATAATAATGAATTATGGTCCCTAACCTACACGCCGCTTGTGAAGCGTAAGCCTCTGGCAACATTATTGTTGCTGCTTGTAACGTTTCAATTTCCGACAGTGATTTAATTTCCGCTGCGGATTGATAAGAATTTATACTATGTTTTTATGTTTTTCCTGGCTGTTTCTCGTGTATATTTTACTGAATATTTATTTTAGTTATTCCTTTTTTCGATTAAAATGTGATTTGGATTAACTTTTAAATATTTCTTTAGAAATAAGATTAACTAATCCAAAATACAGGATTAGATAAACTTTTTTTTTAATCAGTTTTAAATCACAAAATGTGATATTATTACATAGCTTCATCTCCCTATTTAATATAAGATATAATATTCGTCCGCTATTTATGCGATTGCGCAATTAGCACATGTAATTTAGAAATATTTCAGTTCGTTCAGTATTCTGTGCTGTCATCTAAGGAATTTACGTGAACTAAATATGAATTTATGTAACTTTTAAAATAAATTATTGAAAAATATAATGTTTAATTCAAATTAAGTTCATTTTAACTAATAATTATTTTATCTAAACATTGTACATAATATACAGATTTTTATAAATCTTCTGATGATTCAGTATCACTATTTGAAACTGTAATAATAATAGGATCCATATCGCCATTATCAATTACATATTTAATATAAAATGTATTCAAGGAAAACTACGTCAAAAGTGCTATTACATGAAACACTGTGCCAATGTGCTCAAAGTAGGATAGCAGTTCAAAATTATTTTCTGAACAGAGTTACGACATACGCAACTTTGCGAATAGATACCTACAACCTGTGTGGTAAAAGAAAATCTACACAATTACGTACGTCGGACAGAATCATTCGTTTACTATTTCGCAATCAGAAAGTAAGCTAAAGAATACTATACCAAACAAATATATCGTTTATTACCTATTCTATCAATTTATTATCAGGGCCGTGGCAACCCAAATACAGTCACCTACATTATATCCTGCCTGCATTTGGAGGAATGACTTTTAAATCTCTCTGTTTACGCTAATCGATACTATTGTGAAACTTTTTCATTTCGTATTAATTTTATGCAAATATATTCTCTTAGCAGCTTACAAAATATCTCTAACAAAGTTGAAGCTTGACACTATTTAAGTAGGTAAACAGTTTAAGGCAGATTCTTGATACCGTAATTATCCAGTAAAATATATATTTAAATTGAATTATAAAAAGAAAATTTGGGCTAATACCAAGATTTGAACCCAGGACTTATTCACTCCGGTCATATACTTTAACCAACGGTCGCCGTGTAATTCAAATTAAATTTTATTCAAATTTTTCTATCTATTTAATTTCAATTGATAAATATTCTCATTAAATAACAATGTCATTACAGACGACTCTCTTGTTAAATCTTTCAATATGTGAAATGTGAATCATGGGATCAAAACTGTCTGTGGCATATAACAAAATAAAGAGAAATATTGGATTAAAATTAATTTTGAATTACATTGCCGATCGTAGCTAGTTGTTTAACGCATATTATGATGAGTTCACAGTTCTCTCAGTTCAAATCCTGTCGGTATCTCAAATTTTCAATTTATAATTCTTACGATGTTTTACTTTTGTTCAAGATTTTATTGCAGATTCCAGACACTTATAGCTTAGTGGTACCATGTTTGTTTTATGAACAAGCAGTCATAAATGCAATCTTCGTGTTCAATATATTTAAATTCAAGTACAGGGTGTTTAAATATTATTGCAAAAATATTTAAGTGTATATATTATTTGATATACTATTTACAAAATGAAAAAACATTTTTCGAAAATCCTAAAAATTATTGCACATTAGGATTTCGTGCCACTGGACTAATAGAATCCAATACTGAATAAATATTATTTAAAATGTATTTAGTTTATTGTAACGAACTTATGAAGCAGTGCTCAACGAGAAAGGAAGTATGTTACAACGTCACGAACGTGGGTAAATAAAATCTATTCAATATTGTGTAGTTGACGATCTAAGAATGTCCAAAGTAGAAGAGCGTCTTGCAGTTAAATCACCAAAGGCGTCTTATCAAGTACTTGGTGACGAAAGAGGCTTCACAGCAGAAGCCCTCCTATGAAACTCTGTGGAACTGCCTTTGGGATGAGCTGCTTTGGCAGGACGTGAAAAAACTAGGCATGCCGAAGATAGGCTTTGGCCTTGACGGACTCAATTGGAGGGTCGTGTATAGTATGATCGATGTGATCTTCCGATATACAAGCATCTGCATTCTGATATACTGCTACAACACTCGAAAACTGCAGGAACCATGGGAGACGGTGGTTTGTTCTACTTGACCTCTACATGTAATAAAGAGGCACACTGCATATTTCTCCACAATCCCGATAAAGTAGTAGGAAAGTTTCGTGACGAAAACACTTTTGTTTTATTAATAAAATTATTATTATTTGTTATTATTAAGATTTTTGGTTTAAATAAAAAGTGTTGAAATCCACAAACGGTCCATTATATAAAGTTGTGTAACAATTCCTCCAACGTTATTTCATTTTGTCTCTTATTACTTTATTAATGATTGTAACTGTCGACAGTCGAGTCGAATGCGTTGCCGTGACTAGACGTGTTTCACCTGCTACTCCGCTAGTTTGTAATTTTACGCAGTACATTTGCGATTTTTTATTTTTGTCAAGTTCTTTTATTTTACTTAATTCGCTATTAAAATGGGTACGCGTAATGTGAGTGTCGTCGTCAAAGAGGTCCTGGACGGGCTTCTGCTCAACGAAGACTTTATCGCCAAACTGGTTAATAAAGTTCTCGCTACTCTAAACGCCAAACTTGATGAACAAAAACTGCTATATGAATCAACTATCCAGGATTTGTCCATCCAAAATAAGGCCCTTGTAGAGAGGGTGGATCAGCTGGAGCAGTACTCAAGGCGAAACTGTGTTCGCTTCTTTGGCATCCCGGAGACTGGTGAAAATGAAAATTCGCAAATGTCTGAAGCTAAGGTATGTGCGATTATTAAAGAAAAACTAAAACTCAGTGTTGTGTCAGATCACATAGATCGTTGCCATCGAGTTGGCAAAAAAAAGCTGATAAATCGCGACCTGTAATTGTAAAATTTTGTTCATATAAAAGTCGTGATCAAGTTATTTGTGCCAGGAAACTCTTAAAAGGGACTAAAATCTCGATTAAGGAAGATTTAACTAAGGGCAGATTCGAGTTATTCTCCCAGGCCTCTAAATTACTCGGCTTTAGAAATGTCTGGACACGGGATGGAAATATTTTTGTAAAAATGAACAATGTTGTCAAGAAGATAAATAAGTTAAGCGATTTACCTATAACTGATCTAAACGCTGATTCTAAAAATATGTAACTAGTTTGGTAAATATTATTCTACTTTTTGGAGTTGCAGTGTAGAAATGCTCTAGTATATTGTGTATCTATCCTTGATATAAATATCTTGTTTTAGTTGAGAACTAATTTTTCTCATTATTTTGTATATATTTTGTCTATCTCATTTTGTACGTACAAACCATTGACTTCTACACCTGTCTGTGATTCATACCCTCACCTGTTCTTTGTTAATTAGCTGTAGTCAAGCCATCTGAAACCAGATAATTTGTTCTTTCTTATAATAACTGTCTATCTTATACGCAGTATCGTTCTAATGAATTTATATTATCAAAATGTACGTGGTATGAATTCCAAGCTGGATGACTTTTTTAACAATTCGTGTTGCACTAATTTTGATATCATTACATTGACAGAGACATGGCTCCAAAGCTCTGTTTATGATAGTGAGTTGTTTAATACTTCTTACAAAGTGTATAGATGTGATCGCGATCTCTCTAGAGCTGGCAAGAGTCGAGGTGGAGGTGTGTTGTGTGCTGTACATAGCAAATTCACGTCGTCCTTGGTACATCTTAATCTTAATTCCTTATCTGTTGCTGATATTGTCTGTATTCGAGTTAAAATAACTACTGGCAATTATTTCTTCGTTGTTGTCGTTTACTCTCCTCCCCCTACCTCCCTTGATCAACAAAATTATATTTATGATTGCATTGAATCAATTCCAGGCATTATGTACAGCGATTTTATTATCCTGGGTGACTTCAATATTTCCAGTTTGTCTGATTTTTATACTCACTCAACAACCAATAATGTCACTATCTCTTTTGTGAACTTCTATAATTTTTTGAATGCCTCACAGTATAATTTTGTTCGCAACATTGACAATAGGCTGTTAGATATTGTTTTGTCCAATGTATGCTGTTCTGTATCACGTGATCTGTGTCCTTTATTAAATGAAGATAATTATCATCCTGCCCTTAACGTCACATTTCAAATTTCTCCTTCCATTCCTAATTCCTCATTTGACACCTCGATTCCTAACTACAATTTCCGGTTGGCGAACTATTTACTTCTCTACAACCTTTTGAATTCAACTGATTGGAGTGTTTTATACGAATATGATCAAGTTGATGATGCTTACTCTAGATTTTATACTATATTATATAATATCATGAACCAATGCATTCCTAAATCTATTAGAAAAACTTCCAAATACCCTCCTTGGTTTACTAAATCCATTATTTCAGATATTAAACTAAAAGATAAATATTTTAAGCTGTATAAACAAACCAAATTCATTCTATATTACACCAACTTTAAAGCACTTCGCTCTAAAATTAAGAGTGACATAAAATCTGCGCATCAGAAATATTTAAACTCTATACAGGCTAATATCTCAGATGAACCTTCTAAATTCTGGTCTTATGTCAATTCTAAATCAAATACCTCTCGTATTCCAGGCCGACTATATTTAGATGACAATTACTTTGACTCTACGCCATCTATTGTTCAAGCTTTTGCTACTTATTTCTCTTCTGTTTATGAACATGACCCCCTGCCTCCTTCCCCTGCTCCGCCCCTCTCTAATGATACTTCATCTGACTTTATTTCCATCAACGTCATATCAGAAACGGACATTCGTTCAGCTATAAATAGTCTTAAATCCTCTCGCAATCCTGGTCCTGATTACCTTCCTAGTTTTATTCTTAAAGGCTGTTGTGACATATTTGTGAAACCCTTACATATTTTATTTAACCTCTCTTTGTCTACTAATACTTTTCCGTCTACTCTAAAAACTACTTTTATCACCCCTGTTTTCAAATCTGGTGATAGTGCAAATATAGCAAATTACCGTCCCATAGCCATTATCTCTAATATCTCCAAAGTATTTGAAAAAATTTTATACAACTTTATGTATTCTAACGTACGTCACAAAATTTCTGACGATCAGCATGGCTTTATGCAAGGAAGATCGACTGTTACCAACCTTGTCAACTTTACAGAATTCTTGACTAACTCCCTGCGAAACAATTCACAAATAGATGTCATATACACTGATTTTGCTAAAGCTTTTGATAAAGTTAATCATCAAATCCTAGTAGATAAACTTGTTTATAATTTTAAATTTTCTTATAACTTATCTCATCTTATTTGTTCTTACTTATATAATCGGAAGTTGCTTGTACGTTACAATAACCACTCTTCCCTCTCTTTCACTGCTACCTCTGGTATTCCGCAAGGATCTAATCTTGGTCCACTTTTATTCAACCTGTTTATTAACGATGTCACTGATAACATAAAGTATTCTAAATGTCTTCTCTATGCCGATGATATCAAAGTTTTTAAAGTTATAAATTCTCTTGATGACTGCCTTCTGCTTCATCGAGACATTGATGCCATTCTATCTTGGTCTTCTACTGTCAAACTTTTCTTCAATGTTAGTAAATGTAAAGTTATGTCATACTCTACTAAGCAATCGTCCATTATTTTCAGCTATCAAATGAATAATGTGTCGCTGTCTCGGGTATCTCAAATTAGAGATTTGGGGGTGCTCTTTGATAATAAACTTCAATTTACCTGCCATGTGAGGGAAATTGTTAAATCATCCTACCGAAATTTGGGTTTTATTATTCGCAACACTCGTAACTTCAATAAGATCGTTGCCCTCAAATCTCTATACTATTGTTTTGTTCGTGCAAAACTTGAATACTGTTTTTTAGTGTGGAATCCACTTTACAAGAACTCGATTAGAGCTATTGAATCTATACAAAGAAAATTTTTACGTCATTGTTGGTTCAAATTTTCTAAACCAGCATATCTATCTGATTTTTTCCACTATAATGAGTCTCTACTCGAGTTCAAAATGATATCACTTGAGAATCGTCGTAGCATTCTGACTTGTAACTTTCTTTATAAACTATTAAATAATGCTATCGATGACTCTTACCTGTTATCATTAATTTGTATTAATGTGCCACGTAATTGCTACCCGTGGCAGATAGTAACGTTCGCTGTGAGTACTGCCAGAACTAATTATGAGGCAAGGAGCCCTGTTAGGTATATGTGTGCTACTTTCAATCAAATAAACCTACAATTGTATAATATTGATATATTTTGTGATACTTTGCGTATATTTAAGGACAAATTATTTAGGAATTTTCTGTTTGATATGGAACACAAATAGTTGTTAATTTTGTGAAATCTCTGCTTCATACTTTTTTGATTTATTAATTATACTTGTTTTGTTATACATGGTAACGTATGTTTTGTTGTTATTTTTTGTATTGTTTTTTCATATGCCCTCTGTAATTGGGACATTGTCCTGTAGAGAGCTTAATAAATAAATAAATAAATAAATAAATAAACTTTCCAGTCCGATGGCAAAAACGTTAGGTCCAAGTAATGTACAATTATTTTATCGAATTTCGGACAAATTCATTTTTACATCTGAAAATATTAACACAAAATTCATTTTGTAATGTAAGAAGCTCACTTTGGATTTGTACCTGCTGCTGATATGTAGGTGGGTTTGGAAATACACATACAGGTCTTTATGTATAAGAACATCAGTAGACAGTGGCTAATTCATCCAATGCATTCTACCGTGTGATGTCTCAAACCGTGCAAAATAACTAAGGAAAATTAGTCTACTCTGAACTCTGGTATATAGTTGTATGTACTCGTATTCGACTGCGTTTCTCAACTCAGGTTTACGTTTCCAAATTATTAACATTGTTTGCTATTTGTCAAACAGAATAGCAACTGTTAATTAGGTTATACATTGTTACCTCCTGGGTAGATATGGTGGATTAGCCAGTTTTCAGAAGAATTTAAATGTTGAGTTAGTGTCTTTACACAAATTTTCGTTTCGAAATAATTACTGAAAAATAAATAAATTTCAATTACAATAAACAGAGTGGAAAGTACTAATTTTTTACACTCATTTGGGTGTGAGGAGTGATTATTTTTTGTATTCTTGTGTCAACAGAATGACATTATTGACCTCGGTTGTCATAAATATAAAAAAAAATCATCTGCAATATTATTTGAGAAGATAAAAAATTATATAATTTCTTGTAGTGTAGAATTTTAAACTATCGTAGGAAAAATATTATGCAGTACTCGTGTAGGAAAGCCATTGGAAAACATGTGTTAATCTTACACAAACGCTTTCCAATGATACCCTTTCAATAAGTGTACTTATTACTATATTCTAGGATATGATTTAGACAAAGTTTAGACAACCAAAAATTATTATATTTTCAAATTATTTTTCCTTCAATTTGTACTGATTTTATTCTACAGTATTTCTTAATAGCAGTGGATTTCATAGTGTGGCTGGCGACAATCCCGGGAAAGTCGAGAAAACATTGTATTTAAAAGTTAATGAATTTATATAAGCTTGAAAGTAAAATATATTTAATTCTAGAAACTATTATACGAACATACCAGAATATATATATATATATATATATATATATATATATATATATATATATATATATATATATATATATATATATATATATATATATATATATATATATATATATATATATATATATATATATATATATATATATATATATATATATATATATATATATATATATATATATATATATATATATATATATATATATATATATATATATATATATATATATATATATATATATATATATATATATATATATATATATATATATATATATATATATATATATATATATATATATATATATATATATATATATATATATATATATATATATATATATATATATATATATATATATATATATATATATATATATATATATATATATATATATATATATATATATATATACTATACCAAAGTTCTTAATGAGAAGATTTGTCTTTACTAATTTCTGAAATGATAGTTTTATTTTGTAATAAACATAATTAAATCATCCTCTTAATCAGGGGCGTTCCAACCCAGGGTTCTTGGGGTTCCCAGAACCCGGGCGCCAGCATAAAAGGGCGGCAGACGGCAAAAAGTTAAAATAAATATGAGTATATTAAAAAACACAAATTCTGCGTCTTAATATTATTTGTAAAATAAATAAAGTAATTAAATGAATACCAAATGTAGGTACCTACTATCGTACTAAGGCCTTTAATTACAAAAGATCGCGAAGTAATGTGATTAATGTTTGAAATATAAAGTTAACTGTCAAGATTTCTTAATATTCACAGCAAATCTTGACGGTTATACTGACAGCTTCTATTTCTATGACAAAGCTGTCACAAAAAATCATAATTAGTAGGCGATTTTCTCGAACTATTTTTTATTAATTTCTCTAATTTGTGGCATTAAACTAAAGTAATCTGTATGAAATAATGTGTGTGGATAGGTCTAGTATGGTCATGTGTAATATTATACCGTAATTTTTTACCGGACACTTTTTATTTACAAAAACCTTTTTTCCCATGTTATTTCCCTATGCCAACCTTTACGTGGAACGCGCGGTATAGTTATGAGTATTTAAGTATTTTTATTGTAAATTGAATTAACATGTATTGATATGTTATTTTGTTATTTGTATAATTGTTTGTGCTATTATGTGCAATTGTAAAATGTAAACTATATAGTTTTAATTAGGTTTAGGTATATTAGAATGTACCTATGTAGTGAACTAATTTCTTTTTGTTTTTTTTTTGTATTTTTATTTAATTTTATGAGAAACTATATAATAAAATATTTATTTAAAAAATAGTTATTTTTCTAGACAAACAATGTTCTATTATTCTACGCTAAGGTGAATAACATATTATTTGTCATGAGTTTGCTTATTGCTCTAAATCTACACGCAAGTTTCGCATAGTACGGCGTGTCGGCTTGCTGCCTTACTCTTTCTGTATCGTAGAGCATAAAATTCCACGTATTTTGAGTACCATATCGCATTTTTGTGCGCCTCGGGGCGCAACATTCTGGTTCAGAACCCAGGCGCCAAGTTCCCCAGATACGCCCCTGCTCTTAATGTTTAGTTTGATCACACAAAATTGAAGGACTCACGAAGTAATTTATTTGCGACTTTTTCCTGGAATGTAATTTAAAGGTAAACATACATAAAACAAATGTAACAGCATTGCCAACAACATAAAGTAAATGATACCCTCAACATCTCAGGATAAAAATGAATTAAATCAACTGTAACAAATATCTTGTGTTTACATCACGTAACATTTTCACCCTCTTCAGAAAAGAGGAAAAAAATAAAGACGGATGATCCGTTATCATGACGCCATGACATGATGAAGCGAGTAGCAAGCTTCGCGCTCATATGGCGTCGGCGAGCTGCGCTCGTATCTGGCGGACAGGCGGCCAATTATAGATCAGTGATATATTGCCTGTCTACTCCACGATAATTACACAAAAAAATATTTAACATAATCGAGGAAATATTGAATTAGCATCATTAATAATTATGTCCAGTATATTGCTTGAGTACTAATCTACTCATTTATGTGCTAATTAAATTTTGTTTTGTTTTCTGCATATTTTTTTTCTATATGTGTGATATAAAATAGAGTTTGACTAATTCATTAACATAGGTATTGTAATATTTGATAATATTGACAACACAATATGATGTCTAAGAATGCATTGATTTACTTAGCATTTCTTCATATAGTTATTTGTGCAATTATGTTAATAGGGCCCTTGCGATTATATTGATCGATATCAAATGAAATAAACTTTAACAATAAGGGGCTGTCCTTAAATTACGTAACGTTTCAGGGGGGAGGGAGCCAGATTAGCGTTACGCAGCGTTACAAGGGTTAATTTTTGCGTTATTTAACGATAAACCAATGCAAAAAGTATTTTTAACCTTGCTTTTCTCATTTGGATTTATTTATATAACATTGTAAACAATATTCATAGTAATTATTATTAACTAATAATTTTATAAATTGATAATGTATTCAAATGTTTAGTGTTTATTTATTTATTTATTTATTTAGTACAGACAATTATGTTATGTTTACCTATTGACTTTAGAGCAAAAGCGTAAATACAAAAATTGTTCAGAAATTAAAAACGCTTCCTATAAAGTAAATTTCATTACATAAATGTGAATAGTTCACGATATATTAATTAAATGAAATTAAAAATTTATTCAAATTCAACAAACCTAGTAAACAAGGTTTATTTTATACACTATTAAAATTAAAAGAATTCTGTCTAAATAAAAAAAATTAAAATTTGAGCATTCCTAAAATTGCCTGTGGTTTGGACGAATTAAATTGGCATGAAGTTAAATCAATAAAAGAGTACATTTTCCAAAATACTGATATAATGATAATAGTTCTCGAACTTCCTGAAATTTCTCGAATTCAATTAAATATAAATGAATCAGATAACATTGAACAATGAAACAAATATATGGAAAATTTTTATAAGGAATTGGAAAAGACTAAAGATAGGAATAACGATGACGATGCACAATCCCTAGCAGTTGAAGTAGGTGACGCGAATTATGATATCTGTATTTTAATTATGATATCTGTATTTTGATTATGATATCTGTATTTTGATGACGAAGTGTTTTATTATATTAGACAATGGTTCCATTGTCTGACTCATACTTCTTTGAACTATGTTATGATAAGAGAATGATATATAAGCTTGAAAAAACTAGATTAGAACACTCTTGTACTGTTGCTGAACGTATTCACGTCAGTTGTAATTAGATTCTAAATAAATAAAATATAATTTTCAAAACGAAAGAATTTGTATTTTTTTCCTTAAATACAAATCGAAAATTATAATTCGCGCAATCTACTCAGATAAGCGATAACGACACTCCAAGCGAGAGCGATATCACAGTACACTCTAACAGAGAAAATCCCATTATCGGAATCCCGATTGTAGAATGCCCAGTTAATTATGGAAAAAATCAAATAATAATATCAACAGTCGAATATAATCCTAAACCCCCTAAAATAATTAAATTATATAATCAAACAAAACAAAGGATTCTAGTTGAATTTTCAAAAAACAATTGCAAAAACGAAATGATAAGAAGAATACATTATTCCTAAGGTAAAATATCACATTTATTTCAATGATGAATTATATGTAAAACTAAGCTTAATACTTCAAAATTACTTTAAAAATTCTGAGATAAAACTTGTTATATGCACTCAATATCTAACTGATGTAATCGACGAAGAAAATTATTATAGGCATGCGCAAAAGTATGGGATACATTTAATATAAATTCATTAAGAGAGTATTCTGACATGTATTTGAAAACAGATGTACTAATTTTAGCAGATGTATTTGAAAGTTTTCGTAAAACATGTTTAGATACGTATAAGCTAGACGCACTTCATTATTATACAGCTCCTGGGCTTGCGTTCGATGCCATGTTAAAATGTACGGATATTCAATTGGAATTACTAACAGATATCGATAAAATTTTATTTATAGAGAGAGATTTAAGAGGCGGTGTTGCTCAATGTGCTAATCGCTATGCAAAAGCTAATAATAAGTATATGGATGAAAATTATGTTGTTAATAAAGAAGACACATACTTGATGTATTTTGATATAAATAATCAATATGGATTTGCTATGAGTAAGTATTTACCATACGCTGACTTTGAGTGGGTTGAACCTCTAGATTTTTATAAAATTGATATACTAAACATTAGAGCTGATTCCGATGTAGGCTACACTTTTGAGGTAGATATTGATTATCAGTTAGAACTTCATGAATTACACAAAGAATTACCGTTATTACCAGAGCATTTTACACCACCTATGTCTAAAGAGTCGAAATTAATTACTACACTGCATTCTAAGTCGCGTTACGTTATTCATTACATAAATTTAATACAATGTCTACAACTCGGCTTAAAATTGACAAAAAATCATAGGCTAAAAAAATATACTGATTTAAATACAGAGTTAAGAAAAAAATCTACAAACGATTTTCAAAAGAATTTTTTCAAACTAATGAATAATGCTGTTTTTGGCAAGACCATGGAAAATGTTCGTAAATATAAAGAAGTTAAGCTAGTAACTAAGTGGGATGGACGTTATGGAGCGCAATACTACATTGCAAAACTAAACTTTGATAGTTGCATTATAATTGATGATAATATTATCATCATAGAACTAACTAAAACGTCAATTGCATCCAATAAACCTATTTATGTAGGTTTTTCAATTCTAGATCTTTCCAAAACTTACATTTATGACTTTCATTATAAATATGTAAAGCAAAAATTTGGAATTAAATCTAAACTTTTATATACAGACACTGATAGTCTTATTTATAGTTTTAATGTACCTGATATTTATGAAATTATGAAAGAAGACATCGGTCGGTTCGATACATCAGACTATCCACCTAATAATATATACAATATACCTCTAGTTAATAAAAAAGTTTTGGGATTAATGAAAGATGAAAATTGTGTTAAAATAATGACAGAATTTGTTAGGTTACGAGCTAAAATGTATGCATATAAGGTGCAGAACACTGATGATGAAATGGTGAGTAAAAAAGCTAAAGGTATTACAAAAGTTACTTTGAATACAATCAGTTTTGATGATTATTACAATTGCTTATTTAGTAATACCATAATAACGAAAAACCAAGTTTTAATATGATCTAAACGGCATAATGTATGGACGGTAAATCAGCGAAAAATTGTTTTAAGTCCTTATGATAACAAAAAGATTGTTAATTTTATTTTTACAGATACAACTCCATGGGGATACCAGCCGCAAATATAAATAAACATGTATATTATGATATGTATTAAAATTTAATTTTAAATAAAATATTTAAATATTGTATGTATTTGTATTATTTCTCAACCTTAGTAGATATAGTAATTAGTGTAACATAATAAGTTATGTCCGCATAAAACTAGTTTTTAACAAGTCAGTAACCTTCCGTTAGACATGTATGTGACTCATACCTTTGCACGTGCACGTCAGGACAATGACCTAATTAATACCAGGTGCATAAGTCGCGTGCCTGGGTGGACTGCGTGATGTCATCACTCTGCATAAAAACTAGTTTTTATAAGTTGAGACGCGTGTGTTTACCATAGGTCAGTAACATTCCGTTAGACCTAATTAATATCTGGGGTCTTATGACGCGTGCCGCACGTGTGTTTGACGGTTGCATCTCCAGGGAGCAATTACTGCAGGTGTGCATTTCGCTAACCAATGACTTAATTAATACCAGGTGCAAGTTCAATGACCCCAAGCTGACCGTTGGCAAACCATGACTCATCGCACTCCACCACCCCGCCAAGAGCGAAACGCGTCTATGGTTACTAACTGTGCTGGCCACCCTCTGACGATGCCCTCATAAGGTGACTTGGAGGCTGAATTTTGTGAAACATAGCCAAGTGTTTATTTTATATTTTTTATTAAACCTTGTTTCACCTAGTGTTGGATGACAATTAATTTTGTCTTTGTTGTTATTTAAATTGCTATTGCGTAGCTTTTCCTTTTTTTCGGTAGATGGCATGACCTGTTCCACAGAACTTCTTATGTCATCTTACCTGTTTGTTAGAGATCTTATTCTCTGCTGGCACAGTTCTTCGTCATCAGCTTCTTCACGTGAACTTTGTTCTAGGTGAAGAAGTGAGTTATACCATACTGACGAGCTCTAATAAGAGCAAAACGCGTCTATGGTTACTAACTTTGCTGGCCAGCCTCTGACGATACCCTCATAAGGTGACTTGAAGGCTGAATTTTGTGAAACATTGTCAAGTGTTTATTTTATATTTTTTATTAATTTTTCTTCAATTTGATTTCAATCAATATCTTCATTTGCTATAATTTTTTTAAATAGTTATTCGTCAGTATCACATTTACCGCAAATAGTGACGGTGATGATATTCGTATGTATAATTTATTTTATTTAAATTTTCTTGTTCATCTTTCACTTTTTAATGAACTTAAACTCTTTTACGTTAAAGGTACTTAGAGGAAGATTTTGGCTTGATATAATACCAGTTTTTAATATGCTTATTTTTTGTTTTGATGTAGCTGAAAAAAGGACATTTTACATTTTATTATAATCTATATAAACTCAACGGGAAAAAAGCAATTTGGTAAAAAGGAACAGAACTAACGTTCATAAATAGTGAAATACTTTTACCAATTTTTAATGCTACAGCTCAATTTTATTTTTCGAAAAATAATGTTACGATATTCTTCGCAAACATACATTGAGAAATAGAACAATATCGCGAAAAATACAGTTTTAAACTATACAGCAGTGAAATCAATATATAATATTTTTCTTATTTGTAAGCTTTCACAGAAATCTGCTAGGCGTCAGCAACTTGGTTTCATGTTCCGAATATTGAAACTGAATTTAGATTACTATATCATATTTAGGTTCAAATTATACAATTATATATTTTAAAAAAATAAAAATTTTCATATTTTACACCAACTGTATAATAATAAAGCGTTTCAGTTTCAAAGTACATAAACAAATATTTATATATATTTTTCTCTGCAGATATATCCATCCAGTAATTTATAATATGTATTATTAATTAATAAAAATAATACTAAGCACCGTAATTTAGAGAGTGTATCTCCTAAGAAAGCTGGGATGCAGAGGTATCCCGCTGGTCTAAAAGAAGTGTTAAGAGAAACTCGCCAAACTTCACGATTATTTTCACAAGAAGACCACCATTAGATTACTTGCAGCAGTAATAATAAATGATAACTCCAATAAGCCTTGCTACAATCAACGATTATCACGAACCAATGATTACCAACGCCAGTCTAGTTGTGAAGTGAAAATCAAAACCTCTCCACTGCAGGTACTCCGGGCTACTTAATCAAATCCATGTAAATAAGAAACCGTAGCTGTTTTGAACATTTTCAATCTCCTAGGGAAAAACAACAGAGAACACCAGGAATTGCACACCTATTGCTGATGAGTTACAATGAATATGAGAACAAAACGCGATCACAATAGTTCTTTTGATAATGTGCTCAATCGGAGAAATTCGAAATGATTAATTGCGTAATGTGAACACCATATAATCAAAAGAAAACTTATACTACAAAATACAGAAGGCTGTCAAGCTGAAATCATGTAGCACAGTACGATAAACCATCACCAATAGTATTGTCATCATCCTTCTTCATCGTGCCTCCGAGTCGATGTCCCAATATCTGAAGATGATGATATGGCTTGATCCCCTCCCTTATCAACAAAATTAAATATAATATTTTATTAATTGTAATATATCACTTACCGAGATCTGCTATAGCAGAGTGCCACACCCAGTAATGGGTAAAAGCCGTGATGATATATTTATTTATATTTATTTATCAGCGATACAACAAAAATACAGAACATCAATTTTGGAAAGGTAACTACGAATTTGTTGCTAAGATTATTTCTTTCAGTTTTTTTAGATTAGAGAAGCAATGATTTATCTAAATTTCGGCAGTTGTGTCTCCTTCTCGAAAATATGTTTGTGTTGTATCTTTTTGTATGGGAGTGTTTTCGTGACCGTAGTAGAAAGCAAAACTCTTTCAAGGAGGCTCACACTATTATTCATTCAAAAGTCCTCTGACGAAAAGCTTGTAATCTAAAGGGTATCAGCACACATCAAAGATTCACGAATGAGCTAATATTTTTGTGTACAGATTATTTTTTTGAAGAGAACACAGTCACTGTTTATTTATTTTATAGTTGCAGCAAAATGCTACCAAATAGAATTCTGGTAGAAAGGCTAAAAAACTCTGAACACCAGTACACATCAGAGACTCGTGATAGAGTGGACTCGTCCCAAAACCGTCCAAGGCAAGGATTCAACATAGAGTAAATTGTAAACTTTACTAACAACTTTTTATGCTAGACAGATGCAGGTAAATGAAGAATATGACGGCAATTTTCGCTACCGTGAGTGGCTTTCGCTATAGCAACAAATCATAAAACAGTTTTTCACACTGGTTGTTATCAGTACATATGATTGGTGTCCGAAGGCAAATACATCGCATAGAGTTATGGGAAATTTGTATAGTTGACACGATCAAAGTTACTTCAACAGGTTTTAATCAAAAATACTAATTATTCTCATTCTTTTTCAGGTTCAATGATTTTGGATTGAACTAGAAACTTAGTGTACGATATTTAAGATACAAATTTTTCTAAGATATGGAAATATATTAATTAAAAAAAGGATAAAACTAAAATGCTTGCCAACATCAGGTACGTCAAAGAATGATTTAAAATACTGTTTACTTATTCTTAAACTCATTTTCAGGTACTATTTTTAAAAGAAGAATTAAATAGTAATAGGATACAATTATTGAGAAATTGAACCCGATGCACTTACATTACTAACGGTCTTTCTAACCTAACTTAACCAACATCTTTATTTGTAGCAAGAGAAGACTGGAATAAATATTATTGAAGAAATAAAAAATTCACTTCATCACATCCCTATAATATTACAACAGTACTATATGCTTTGCTTACTATGCCGCTGTGTTGTATATATTACTTAACGTATCGTTACAATTTAAGATGTATTATATAAATAAAGGCAATAATAATCATATATATACATATATGTACCATGAACAAGAAAAACCACAAATCAGCTTTGAAATTACAAAACATAATGCGTGTAGATCAGTGGTTGTATTAGAATATTTTAAGCAGTGTTACCATGGTAACACTAAAATACTCCCATATCTGCTAAACAGTATATTAGTTAATACAGACAATAATACAACTCACTGACTTTCATCTATTGATTAGATTTGAAATAAATTTTAAAAAACTTAAAATTATATTAGCTAGACACATGTGCAATTCATTTTAAAATTTTAGAATCGGCAATATTTTCAAGTTTTCTTGTATGTTATAAGTTAGCACTTTTATGCAAATGCATATTGTGTTTGCTAATTCAACAATAACTTAATTTCTGCGCGAGTCTGACAATATACGCGTATAACTTATATTTTCAATTCTATACATAAAAATACATAATTTATAATTTTATGTATATAACAAACATTTATATATTTTTCAAATTTTATAGTTTTTTTTTATCTTAAATTTGTATATATGTATAGTTATGTTAGTTTAAATATTTAGCGCACAAAATATTTTGTTTCAAATAAGCGCCATTTTTACTAATATTTAGCAAAAAAATAAATCCCAACTAGGGCTGTGCAAAATAATCGATCAATCAAATTTAATCGATTAATCGTTCAAATTATTATTATTTTTTAAATAACAGATTAATCAAATGTTCGATTAATTATTTGATTAATCGATTATTTGATTAATCTATTATTTGATTAATCAATTATTTGATTGTTTGATTAATTGATTATTTGATTATTCGATTATTTGATTAATTGATTAATTGATTAAATCAAATTTACAAAAAAAAATAATAAAACATATTACAACATTCAAATGTAGAAAATGAAATAAAAGAACTTAACTCGAAGATTAAGGATTGTCTACCCAGGAAGACCGTAAAGACGCAACCCCGAGACGGAAACCAGAAATGGTGGGACACGGAATGTTACGAAAAGAAAAAAACTGTGAGGCAAGCACTAAAAATGTTTCAAAAGGGGAAGAAAAGTAATGAAGTGTACATACATGAAAAGAAAGAATACAAGCAACTATGCGAGCAAAAAAAGGATAACTGGCAGGAAAAAGAACAGATAAACATACAGAATGTTAAGACGGAGTCAGAAGCTTGGAAGTACATAAGTCAAGAAAGAAAGAAAAAGATAACACCATCGCAAAACATTACTCTTGCACAGTGGAAAGCTCACTTCATGAATCTGCTAGAAGGCCAAGAAAATAGGTATGTAAAAAATGGAAAAAAGCAAATAATAACAGGAGAAAAAGAAAACTTAACTGAAATATCAGAGGAAGAAATAAACGCTGCCGTAAATAAAATAAAAAAGGAGAAATCGCCCGGCGAAGACGAAATACCGAATGAAGCCTGGATATATGCCGACACCAATATAATTGGAATGCTAACAAGAATAATTAATAAGATATGGTCAGGGGAAGGTTTTCCAAGCAGCTGGAGGAAAGGTATAATCACCCCAATATACAAAAAAGGAAATAAACATCAATCAAAAAATTATCGGGGAATAACACTTCTCAACACGGCCTACAAAATATACGCAATAATACTTGAGAACAAATTAAAGGAAGAAATAGAATTAAAAAATATACTACCCGAAAATCAATCAGGGTTCAGAAAAGGAAGAAGTGCGCAAGACAACATATACATTCTAAATTATGCGATAGAACAAGAACTAAACAAAGAGAAGGGGAAAATGTTTGCCTTTTTTGTGGACTTAAAAGCAGCATTTGACACAATTGACAGGGATGAACTTATAAAAATGTTAAAAAAAAACAGGAGTGGAGAACAACCTAGTAGACAGAATAGAAGAGATCTATGAGGAAACATCGAATGTGGTGAAGATGCAAACGGGAGACTCAGACGAATTTTGGACAAGTAAAGGAGTAAGACAAGGCTGCCCTCTTAGCCCAACACTGTTCGCTATATACCTGTCCGATCTGGAAAAATATTTAGAAAAAGAACAAACGGGAGGAGTAGTGATCGGAAGAAAGAAAATATGGTCCCTAGCATACGCTGATGACGTAGTGATTATGGCGAAAAAAGAAGAAGAGTTAAAGTCACTAATGAAAAGAATGGAAAAGTATTTGGATAAGAAAAAACTTTCACTGAACGCAGATAAATCAAAAAAAAAATGATCTTCAGAAAGGGAGGAAGAGATAAGAAAGACCGATGGGAATGGAAAGGGAGAGTAGTGGAAAAGTCAAACAGTTCACATACCTTGGCTATACTTTTGCTTTTAACAATAATGAAACACATCACATAAAAGAACGAGTGAGGAAAGCGACAGTAGCCTTGAAACAAATTTGGAGTCTGGGAGAAAGAAAATTTAGTAATAACTACGCAATAAAAATAATGATGTTTGACTATATCACTAAAAGTATTTTATTATATGGAGCTGAGATATGGGGATGGAAGGAGAATGAAATGATTGAGAAGATACAATTAAAATATTTGAAGTGGACATTAGGACTAAATAACACGACGCCAAGTTATTTAGTTTTAGAAGAAACGAAGAGACATAATTTGAGTATAGAGGCAGGACTAAGAGCAGTAAAATTTGAAGAAAGTATACGAGCGAATGCATCAAAATCAATACTGCAAGAATGCTGGAGAGATTTGCACAGAAAAGAGAGCCAAAAATTTCAACAGAACAAATGGATGAAACAAAGAAACCTTTATTACGAGAGGCATGGAATATCTCCAACTGAAGTAGAAAACATCAGACTGAGAGGAGAAGATACCAAGGTGATAATCAAACAGCGAGGAATCGACCTACAGAAACAGTGGCAGTACAACAAAATAATAACATCAAATTATAACAACGAATATAGGAAGATTATCACACTCAGCTTACCGAGGTACTTAATTGGAAAAAAGGACAACAAAATTAGAAAATTAATAGCGAGAATGCGATGTGGTAATGAAGAAAGAAGAAATGAGTATTGGAGAGAAAAAGAAGATCGAAACTGCCGAATATGTAAGTTAGAGGAAGAAACAATAGAACACTTCAGAAGATGCGTAGGATTAAAAAAGGAAGAAAGGAATAGAAGAGAACTATTAGATGAATCAGGAGCGGGAGAAGACTGGATGCTACAAATATATTATAAAATGAAATGAAATACGATATTTTGTACTACTTATGTCACTTAGCAATCTTAAAGAGAATTTATTGTAACTAGTAGATTTCAATCCCGTAAGGGAAGGAATTAATAAAATAAATAATAAAAAATATTATAATGCAACGTGTGTGGACCTGATGAGCCATGATCATGTTGCGCAAAAAGTCGGCGCTCGCACAAAAGCAGTATCACAGCGTTCTGTTCAGTAAGACGAGTAGAGAGGTTACTAGGACTGTGAAAAATAATCGACTAATCAAATTTAATCGACTAATCGATCAAATAATTATTATTTTTTACATAATCGATTAATCAAATGTTTGATTAATCGATTATTTGATTAATCGATTATTTGATTAATCGATTATTTGATTAATCGATTGTTTGATTAATCGATTAATCAAAATAATCAATTATTTTTAATAATCAATAATCGATTATTGAAATCGAACAGCCCAAATCCAACCTATTTATACCATTCTAGTATCCGTGTTAAAATTTAATGAATGTTTACTATTAATAATAATACTAATCACTTTGCAATACAATAATAATCAAACTTCTTGGAGTAAGTGCCTCAGTGGTATCTAGTCGAAGTGTGAAATTGAGAACCCCGGTTCGATTCCCACAGCCGACAAACAATTTTCACTTCCGCTCCACTAATATATTTCGGGGTCGTGATTTATTGGCTGGTAATCGTACTTTACGTGTTAAATATATCACTTACAGAGATCTACTATGGCGGAGTGCTACGCCCTGTAATGGATAAAAAGTGTGATGATATATTTATTTTATTTTTGTTTTACATTTTTATGATATTTTTATATGAATATTTATTTTCATTCCTAACTTTATATTATAAAAACTCCAAATATTCGAAAAAAAATTTGTATTATATAAATGTATAATAATTTTATAATTCTCCGATAAATAAAATTTTCGTGTATAACGATGGCTTAGTAGTTAAGTAACATTTATCTGATTTTGCAGAAATTAAGTTTAAATGTTTATAGGTTTGCAAATTTGTATTATCATTTTTATCTCACAAAATGTTATAAAATTATATTAAAAAATATTTTGTGAGATAAAAGTGATATAATAATACAAATTTGCAAACATATAAACATTTAAACTTAATTCCTGCAAAATCAGATAAATGTTAATTAACATATGTGTTCACTAAACCATCGATAATAGACTTTTTGTGCATCTTAAATCATTTTAAATTTTTATTCAATAGTTCTAAGTCTCCTAAATATCTTAAATGTAGGATTAACATTGACAAATTAGATTACTTGCATTTGATTAATATTTAGTTTCATATTATTTTTATCAAATCATTCATCATTTTTAAGTAATTTTTTTGTTTATTGGGTGATTTACAAATGGTGCGGTATTGTCTGCAAACAATAATAATATGTTCTTTATAAAATTAAGAAGATCATTTATAATGATCAGAACCTTGTAATAAATATAATTTGTATTACAATTTGTATATGTTTTCCTTCTAAAACTAAGGTCTGTGCCTTGAATGCCATAGTTGTTGAATTTAGGTAATAGCACATTGTTTAGAAAGCAGGCAAATGCTTTAATAAGATGTAAAAACAAAACAATAATTATATGTTCTTTATTATCCCATGTAAAAAATTGTTTTAAAAATGATAATTAATTTAGAAAACTAAGTAAAGAGGTCAATAGTTCTGTATTAAACTACGAGTAGAGTCGCCTTTTTGAAAAATGGTTTCGATAATAGGCCGTTTCAAGTGATTAGAAAAAACTCCATATGTAAAAGATAAGTTTATAATATAAATTAATAAAATAAATATGCAGGCGCGGTGGCCGAGCGTGTTAAGGCACATCTCTTAACATACTGTGACGTCACCCGAGCCAAGGTTCGTCAGTTCGAATCCGCCTGTCGACAATGTGTGATTTGTCGTAAAATATAAAATACAGTTACATGTATTTATCACACTCGGGCGCTATAAGCTAGTCACTTATACGCCTTAAATAATGTAGCATTCGACTACGAAAACCGGCAGTACGGCAGTGTAAAAACTGCGGCTCGGTGTGTCAGGTAGGCCCAGGCTCGATTTGGGCTGTAGCGCCATCAGAAGAAGAAGAAGAAGAAAATAAATATATAATCAGACCTGTTACACATTACTGGGCTAATTTTGGTAAGCGATATAATTATACGCGAGAAGTGCGGTTACCAGCCGACAAACTACGTCTTCCTCGTAAGATGTTAGTGGAGCAGTAATCACAAGAGTAGTCTTAATGTAGAAAAAATTGTCAGTTATGGGAACCGAATTATCAAATCCGCAGTCAGATACCACTGACCCACTTGCGCCCTAGATTTATATTATGATACAGTATTATTATAGATTAGTGTTTGCAGAGTGCTACACCCAGTAATGGGTAAAAGGCGTGATGATATATTTATTTTGTATTTTTTATTAATTTTATGAATTTATCTTGTTTATCCGATTTACGATTATTTGTAGCTGAATCTTCTATATTATTACTATAAAAAATTTATTTTGCTTCTTTTACTTTACAAATAAGGCTTTTAGGGGTTTTATTTATTTTTTATTTCAAAGTTGGTTAAGGTCTTCTAAGAAATAATCGGTATTGAGTTTGAATGTTTTGTACAATGTATTTTCTTTATTTGCAGTTTAGTTTTTAAATAATTTTAGGTCATTTCACGGTTTGCTTCTTCTCCAGACTGGAAAATAAATAGCCTCTCAATTATAACGTACCGCGGTAGTAAAATAACAAAAATTACCGTACGGGGAAGTTGCTGTCGGCAGCTCAGGGAGAAAGGGATGGTCGAATATTTACTGGGCGCCACGTAATCCGCCAAGTGGTCCTCATCCTCTAGACTACATTAGTATAAGGGTATACATATACGCAGTTGACAACCGAAGCTAGACTTGCAAGTTCGTAGAATTACTATATTAAAACATACCTATAGCCAAAATAATATTCAACAACAAAATGACACAAAAGTGTCCGCGACGACAACAAACTGAGTGGAGAAGGAAAACAAAAACAATGGAAGAAAGCTAACACGGTCACCAGCAACCATATTACCTGAGAAAATGAGTGCTAGAAGGGCTCTATCCGTCCAGGTGAATCGACTTACATAACGGATGTGCTCGCGAAAAATTGTGAGGAAACACGGCGTAGACGCAACAAAACCAAAATCAAGTACAGACGAAGAAAATTTGAAACAACGCTAAATGCAAAAGAATTAAAGGCGTAAAACTAACTAACATTCATGTTCACACAAAAGAGTACAACACAAGACACTCAAAAAATAAAGTAAATAAACAGAAAATTATAGTTGCGGCAGGAAACTGTAAAAAATCTAACTTAAATGTTAA
This sequence comes from Pterostichus niger, assembly GCA_947425015.1. Taxonomy (NCBI): domain Eukaryota; kingdom Metazoa; phylum Arthropoda; class Insecta; order Coleoptera; family Carabidae; genus Pterostichus; species Pterostichus niger. The sequence goes on from OX380337.1 coordinate 14,454,503, forward strand.
ATAACTAGTCCGAAGCAATGTAAAAATAATTGCTCAAAACTTCGCACTGACTTGAACCTCACTCAACACATTCACACTACCGCGACAGAGAAACTCATTTATTTGTGCTACCATTTATCAGCCTCTCGCACGACTCCTGCAGGTGAGCTAGTACAGGCGCAGGAGACGTGGACGGCAGGACAAGATGTACTGACTCGTCACTGTGGTGTGGATAACAGGAGAGTAGGAGGAAGTTCCATAGCCTCTGACGTCAGAGCTTACGGTGCTCGGCAATCGCGAGAAAATTCCCAGTACAGATGGTCCGAGTAGTAGCGCGACGCACAATCCCACTCGCGGAATAAATTTTACCGAAATACAAAAACTCCGACTAAAGTCGGTAACGACAAACTATGAGAACCGAAAACCGTCGTCATATAGACTCCAACTGCGACTCGTCTCATCTTGCAAAATTTTGCGGTCCTCGCGAACGGTTCGTATTTCGCAGCAAAAGAAAGAATTGAAGAAAGAAGACAAAATGGAAAAAATATATTCTAATGGTGCGCCATTGTAAAGAATAAATGAAATCGTCTTGCGAGATAGAAAAACGAATGAAAAGGATAGACGATCGTAGAAATAGTAAATAAGACAGAGACAATGTGCTATATTCCCGGTGACACTAATTAATTGAAAATGTAAATAAATCAAAGTTACTAAATCATCTATCACAAACAATTGTACAAATAACCTTAAAACGATAAATGTTTAACTGAACACAAGTGTGACGAAAAAAGAATTGACGAATAAATAGAATAATTACTAATTAGGATTAAAAAAAATTCTATAGGTAATATATAATATATACATACAGGATGTTTCACAACTTAGAGTAAAAAATTAAAGGGTATATTCTGTACGACGTGCTGATCATGAAACAAAAATATTTTTTTTTAAATTCGAAAAATTAAGGGTTGTTAACCTAAAACATGTTTTGTAGTGCTACACTGGATTCGCTTTCCTATTAAACACAAACAATGAAGTAGGTATCAACTACGAAAGAATAATTACACAATTCAATTATTGGCAGTTATTTATAATAGAATTTTATTTAATTAATAACTTGAACATAATCATCCACCCAATGGCAGTGGCAACGAAAAATTTTGGACTGGGAAACATGGAAAATAGTTTTGCGATTAAAAAAAATTCTTTTTGTTTCATGATCAGCACGTCGTACAGAATATACCCTTTAATTTTTTGCTCTAAGTTGTGAAACACCCTGTATATATATATATATATATATATATATATATATATATATATATATATATATATATATATATATATATATATATAAGTAATATAGGAGTCCAGCCCTGTATTTCACAATCTTTCAAGTTCATTGCATCAGACTTGTTTCTTACGGAGAAACATGAGAGACATTGCTGAGTAAGGTAATTTCTGCATATTATCAAGAACATGTGTAGTTAGAAGTTAGATTCTGTTAATATAAAAATAAATTTTTTATTATATTGAATCAATCAATCAATATATTTGGCGCAGTCGGTAGTATCGTGAAATATCAATATCTCGAAAATTCGGCAAGAATTCAATTCGATAAAAAGTATCGATAGTCAGTTTCTCGCGATCCGAACATAATCAAATAATTGTCTCCCGAAGAAACTAACTTCATAAGTGCCAGCAAAGCTAGTGCCATAAGTTATTGCGAAAGACATTATTTCCAACATCAAAAATCTCATCACACAAGCAGTCCGAGAGACCTGAACGCCGTCGTCATAGCCAGAGCATCATCCCATTCTCCAGCGTGAACCAGAATTCTCGACAACGAAGGAACCGGCATCAACTTTCCCAGAAGAGCGGATCCGTCCCTGTCTTCCAATCTGCCGAGCGAACAACGGAAAGAAGACAACAACCTCAATGATTAAAGAAGTAATACTATTACTGTAAGTTTATTTATATAATTGTCTTAATCACTGTATACACAAATTCACTGACACAATTCCAATCCAAACCTGGATTCTTTACTCGAAGTATTAAACAATTTAAATATTAACATTGACACAATGCCTGAAACAGGACTTCTAAGCCAGTGCACGGCACAAATTGCCGCAGAACCCCTGAAAAACCAACAAACAATTAACGATTTAATTGGCGCTATACCTAAACATAACGGTAATCCTAAATCCCTTACGCGTTTCATAACTCAAACAGATGAAATTATTGAATTAAATAATAGCTTGCAACCTAACGAAATCCAAGCAAAATTAATATTATTCCAAATTAAAGCGAAATTAACAGATCGCGCAGAAGAATTAATAAACGATCACAAATTCGATACATGGAAAGAGCTCCGCGAATTTCTTAATGCAAAATACGACAGCAGGCTCCAACTATCGCATGTAACATGATTAAACTCCAACAAGGAAAACTTACAACATTCGAATATTTGAAAGAAATTAAAAAACATTACGATCGTGCAGTAGCAAAAATTAACTTGTTCAATCTTGTGCCTGACGCTAAAGAAGGCATAATTGCTTTTATTCAATCCATAGCCGTACACTCGTTCATTTCAAATTGTAAAGATCCGTACAGAAACAACCTTCCTACTCGCAACCCTTCTTCTCTAGAAGAAATTGAAAACCTCCTTACAAATGACTTCCAATATTTACATGAAAACCAACACCAAAATTTAAATAAACCTAAACCAATTTATAAACCCACACCATATAACTTTAACCTTCCTGCCCAACAAAAATCACAACCCACATATAAAAAATATCAATCAAATTTCGCGTTGTGATAGACTACCGTAAACTCAACGACAAATCTATTGACGACAAATTCCCCATCCCAGACGTAACTCACATCCTCGAGAAACTCGGAAAATCTAATTACTTTACAACCATTGACTTAACTTCCGGCTTCCACCAAATAGAAGTCAATCCCGAAGACATTCCTTAAATTGGCTTCTCAACCAACAGCGGACATTACGAATTTAAGCGTATGCCGTTTGGGCTAAAGAACGCCCCCGCTACTTTCCAGCGCTTGATGAATTTTGTTTTAAAAGATCTGATAAATAAGATATGCTTCGTATATCTCGACGATATTTGTTCTTATCCTCTATTGTTCTTATCCTCTATCCCTTGCACTTTTTCATTTATATAACTTAGCTGTAAAAACTAATGATTTTCCTGATGTGTGGAAGTATGCGCGTGTTACACCAATTTACAAATCTGGTGAGTCTACAAATGTTAAAAACTATCGACCCATTTCTATTTTGTCGAACTTCAGTAAGATTTTTGAAAGTTGACTCCATAAAAATATATACAATCAAACTAAAAGTCAAATATCTATCAATCAACATGGTTTCATGCCAAAGAGGTCAACTTCAACAAATCTAAGTAATTTTACTCATTTTGTTTCCTCTGCTTTAGATAATAATTTGCAAGTTGACACTATATACACAGACTTCTCTAAAGCTTTTGATCGTATAGATCACAACGTTCTAATGCATAAATTACAATCTTACTCACTATCTCCTTCCACAATTTTGTTGTTGTCATCGTATCTTAAAAATCGGAAATTTTTTGTTCATTTTCTCGGCCATGATTCTTCCTATTTTAATGCTGCTTCTGGCGTCCCTCAGGGCTCTAATCTAGGACCTCTTCTTTTCCTTCTCTTTATTAATGATATTTCCTCTATTTTTAAAAGTAATGTTCTTTTATTTGCTGATGACTTGAAATTATTTACGTCTATATCTGATCCGAACGACTGTTTATTATTACAAAATGATCTTGACTTGCTAGTTAATTGGTGTCATCTTAATAAACTAGATCTAAATATTGACAAGTGTAAAATTGTGACGTATACTCGCAAAAAAATACAAATCAATTTCGATTACCAAATTAATGGCACAAGTTTAACTAAGTGTTCTTCAATACGAGATCTAGGCGTGATTTTTGACTCCAAATTGACCTTCATTAACCATATTCATAATGTATCATCATCATCATTTAAAATGTTAGGATTCATAATTCGTAATACACGCAATTTCCATAACATTCAGGCTATATTTTCCTTATATTACTCTCTTGTAAGATCTAAACTTGAATATTGCTCCATTATATGGAATCCAATCTATGACAGTCACAGCAAAGTTATCGATTCAGTTCAATCTAAGTTCTTGAAGTTTATTTATTATAAAATAATCGGTACATATCCTGATCATCGTGTTTCATATGAAATATTGCTGCATATATTTAGCTTTCATTCTCTCGCAGTCAGACGTAGCATTTCATCTGTTTTGTATCTTTATAAATTAATTAATTATTTTATAGATGATTCGAATTGCCTATATCTTTTAAACTTTCTTGTTCCTGTTATTTGTACTCGAAGTCAAAATATGTTTTACCTCCCACCTGCAAGAACAAATTTGCTTCTGCAATCTCCCATAGTTCGTATGTGTAGTTTATTTAATGGTTTGAATCTTGAGGTTGACCTCTTCTCAACTAATTACGCTTGTTTCTATAAGAATATTATAAATTATATGTCTCACAATTAATTGTACTTTTCTGTATAACTTGTATTAACTTTTATATTCGCTTCATTTTCTGTGTAACGTTACATAAGTTTTTTCAACCCTATTATTAGGTTTTACCTGTTGGGTAGTGATTTAAATAAATAAATAAATAAATAAATATTATTATTCTCGGTACATCTTTCGAAGAACATTTAATAAATATTGAAAAAGTTTTCAAAAAATTGCGCGAAGCAAATCTCAAAATTCAATTGGATAAATGCGAATTCCTACGTAAGGAAGTACAGCATATTTAGGCCACATCATCACTACTGAAGGGATTAAACTAAATTCTGCGAAAATACAAGCGATAAAAAAATTTTCGATACCAAAATCACCTAAAGAAATAAAATCCTTTCTTGGGATACTCGGTTATTACCGTCGTTTTATAGATAACTTTTCTAAAATAACAAAACCGCTTACAAATTGCTTGAAAAAAAAAATTAAAATAGACATAACTAATAAAAATTATACGGAATGTTTCGAGAAATGCAAAACCCTTTTATCAAACAACCCCATCCTCCAATATCCTGACTTCAACAAAGATTTCATATTAACGACCGACGCTAGTAATTACGCAATCGACGCTGTACTTTCTCAACGCGACGGAAACAACAAAGATCTCCCCATCTCTTACATCTCACGAACACTTAATTCTCACGAAATCAACTATTCTGTTATCGAAAAAGAACTGCTAGCAATTGTCTGGGCAACCAAACAATTCCGTCCATACCTTTTAGGCCGAAAATTCAAAATTATCACCGATCCCCGCTCTCTCGTTTGGCTAAATTCACTAAAGGAACCAAATCAAAAACTTATCAGATGGCGCCTCAAATTAGAAGAATTCAATTATGTAATCGAATATAAAAAGGTTGCCAAAATTACGTCACCGACGCCCTCTCACGAATAAAACCAAAATTCGAAATTCGATATAATAACGCCGACATCTTTAAATCAGACAACCCATTAGTACACTGCGTTTCAAAAGATCTACATACGTTACAAAGATTCGCCAAGCAAGTAAAACAAAATTACCCTGTATCAAAACTATTTAACGTAGATAACAAAATTTTTATTCAAAAAGCACCCCGAACAATATTACATTTAAAAACGAAAGAAATTTATAATCAAAGAAAACCAACCCTCCTAGACGTTAAGAGATGCTTGAATAAATTACTAGAATATTGTATCCAAAATGACATCAACCAACTCGACTTACCACGTATTTGTACAGGACATGACAAAATACCTTGAATAAAAATCGAAAATCTAATCCAAGAATTATTCGCTAACACCTTAATTATTTTTAACGTGTATGATAAGCCCGAAAATTTAGAATTAAATTTGAATACTGATAATGAATCCGAAATAGCCGAAGTAGGATCGGAATCCGAAGACGAAACGATACATTCAGACGAACAAAGCCCAGTAAACGGACTAACCTATTTAGACTCAAGTATTAACACTTGTCGCAACCAAGTAGTCGTAAAAGAAACCAATGGCAAAAATAATGTTAAAACTAAAATTTTTCGAAAAAATCCAACGCATTTATTTTTATTTAAATAAACAAAACTCAAACCCAAATATCACACAATTCATAAAAAATTATCTTCAACCCGGAATAACGTACTACTGTCTGATACCTGAAAATTTCAAAAAATATTTCAATTCCGTATTACAAGTATACTTTAAAAAAGGAAGTTATAATTATTATAATATGCTGTAAAAACATGGTTAAAGAAAATGTAGAAGGACAAGAACTTATCATACGAAATTACCATGAGGGTAAAACAAACCATCGTGGTATCACTGAAACCTACAACAAACTAAAACTACAATATTACTGGCCGAACATGTCGAAAGACGTACAAAATTTTATTAATAAATGTGATATATGTCTCGCGAATAAATATAAACGGAATCCCATCCAGATCCCTAATATCCTAACCCCAACAGCGGAGAAGCCTTTCGAAATATTACATATAGACTTGCTTTCTCAAGAACAAACTAAAATCCTTACTATTGTTGACGCATTTTCAAAATTCGCCATGGTCTATGTTGTAAAAGATAAAAACGCGATCACTATTTTAGGAAAATTAATAAAATATTTTACACATTTCACTATTCCAATAAAAATTATATCTGATAACGGTTTAGAGTTCAATAACAAAGTGATCCAAAATTACCTAGAATTACGAAATATAAAAATTCATTACACTTCAGTAGATAACGCGAAAAGCAATGGAATAGTAGAGCGATTCCACTCGTCCCTAATTGAACATATGCGTATTATAAATCAAAATCCGATAATAAAATCCCTCAAACTTAAAGAACGCTTAAACTACGCATTAATTGCGTACAACAACAGTATTCATGCTACTACAAAACGAACCCCAATCGAAATTATATACGGCATAGAAATAAATTTAAACGTAAAACCCGAAGAAATTGTTGTTGAAGATTATGTGCTTAAACATTACGAAATACTAAAAGAAATAAATCAACAAGTTAAGCAAAATATTGATAAGGCTAAATTAAAATACGCTCAAACTCTAAATAAACAAATTGATATCCCGGAACAAGTACACGTAAAAATCCACAAACGAAACACAGGCAAGATTGAGAAACCTAAATGTAAGAAAATTAACGTAAAAGGAGTTGTACATAAACGCGGACAAATAATCGATGATAAAAATAAAAAACATAAGTTAACACAACTAAAAAAACCCCGTGTTACTGTTTCAGATTAATTCCCTTCGGAATTACATTAATAACAAAAGATGACCAAAACCCTGGCATCAATATTCTCGAACTCGGCCTTGCACACATACAGGTAAACACTCAAACCATAATTGTCAAAATTCCCCTAGAAGAACTATTAAAACAATCCAAAATACTTGAAGGAAACTTCAACGCATTTTATTCAAAACTCGATCTCTATAAGATTGATAATAGTATAATTAATAACCGTAATATATTAAATTCCTTATTAAATCACATTCATGAAAAAATTCAACTACTTAACCTACATCGCAAAAAACGTGGATTGATCAACGGTCTTGGCTCAATAATTAAAAGTATAACCGGTAATCTCGACGATTTAGATAAGGAACGTTACGATCAAATACTTAGTAATGTTGAGAACAATCAGAAAATCGCAACTCTTAAAATTAACACACTTATCAAAATAAATAATAATATTACAGCCCAATTCAATGACAAAATAAAATTGATTAATGAAAATAATAATGCTTTAAATGAAAAAACTCAAATAATAAACGAATATGTTATAGTAATGTGGGACGAACTAACAACAATAAAAACTATTATTAACGAATTTATACAAGTAGTACAAGATATTTATTTTACTTTAATCCAACTTGAAGAGACATTCCCATTCTGTAAATTAAACGTTCTATACTTTGGCGTAATTAACCACGAACTGTTCCTCAGAGTAATAAACAAAATCGAAAATAAACAACTACGTTCACTTGTACTAAACAACATTCAGAACAACGACATACTAAAGACCTATTGCACTTATAATAACTTAAAACTAACAATCCTTATTGAAATACCTGCAAACACACGAGTAGAGAACCTGATACAAGTCACACCTATCCCGACAAAATTACATAACACATATGAGACTATAAATATTGTAAATGGATTATATTCAAGAAATAATTGTAGAGTTAGATTCATTAATAAATGTAGGAAACTAGATGATAAGGAATATTACTGTATAGTTGAAAATAATGTGTATAGTAAATGTCTAGAAAATATTGTCTGTTATAAAGAATTCGAACACTGCCAATATTCAAAATTATCACAAATAAACTTAATAATAAATATAAAAAACTCAAAAATTAAATACTTATACTTCCCAAACGAACAACAGGTTAAATTTACTTGTAATAAAAATTTTGAAATAAAAACTCTTAAAGGAATTTATGTCACCGAAATGTGTGAAATAAATAAACAAATAGGAGTATCCAATAACTTTGGCAATTTAATTGATTTAAATCTAAATGTAACAAATTTACTAATAAAACATTTAGAGAATAAAATTCAGAATATTTCAAATTTTAATACCTATAGAAAAACAAAAAGAAATTCGTTTGGATTCAATTTATAATATTAATAATCAAACTCATTATATAATATTGTACACTTTTAAAATAATTATTATTATTGTTAATATATGTTGTAGTTTAAGAAACTTTTGTAAATGCAGAACCTATTTCTCTAGAAACACATATAATCATAACGATATAGAATTAAATCAAATTACATAAAAGCAACACTCCCTAAGAGTTCGCTTTTCTTCTTAAGAGTAGAGGAGTAATATAGGAGTCCAGCCCTGTATTTCACAATCTTTCAAGTTCATTGCATCAGACTTGTTTCTCACGGAGAAACATCAGACATTGCTGAGTAAGGTAATTTCTGCATATTATCAAGAACATGTGTAGTTAGAAGTTAGATTCTGTTAGTAACTTGTACTGTAAACACGCTGTACTGTTTGTGTTGAAATAACAAATATTTTTTTTATTATATTGAATCAATCAATTAATATATTATATATATATATATATATATATATATATATATATATATATATATATATATATATAACATAGGCGTTTAACATGGCAAATCAGTTTTTTCGTGCGCATTGCTTCCCTAATTATTTTAGGAAAAATGTTTCAAATAAATGTTGTAAAGCATAAAATTCTACTTCCGAATCAATAAACAAAATTCATTTTGACTACTTCATAACTGTAGAATATAAATTTGAAAATTCACGTAATTTCAATTTAATAGTAACAGCCATGAAATTAAAAACAAGAGATGAACAAATGCGTAACGTTTTATACGTCAAATTATTAGTATTTATTTTGGCAAACTGTGATATTAAATCAATATTAGGGTTTATTATTATCAAAAATGAATAATTATTCAGATGAAGAAAAGTTGCAAATAATTAAATGCCATTTTTCTGGCCATAGTTTACGACTAATTCGTGACTATATTAGCGCTATTTGGCAGCATCATGATATTCCTAGTACGGCAACTATTCAGAGGTTTATAGCAAAGTTTGAAAAGACAGGATCGCTAAATTTCAAGAAAGAAATAAATGAAAGAATTTATAACAATGAAGAAAATATTCTTGCTTTAATAGAACTGGTATAGAATTCTCAAAAAACATAAATACATACCTTTTAAATTTCAAAACCCCAAAATATTTTGGAACGAGATTTTGAACTGCGTGCCTCATTCTGTGAAATAATGATGGAGAAATCAAATTGTAATAGAGAATTTTTAAGTAGTATTTTATTCACAGATGAATGCACATTTACCATGAATGGCGAACCAAACTGTCATAATCATCGGTACTGGTCACAAAATAATCCACATAATATTGTAGAATCGAGGACACAATATCGTCATTCTGTCAATGTGTGGGCAGGAATTTTTGGTGATAAAATCATTGGCCCATTCTTCATCTAACGAATAAATTGAGCATCATATTTAAATTTATTTATTAATGCTGTTGGACCACAAATTGTTGAAACAAACAAAGAAAATGTGTGGTTCCAGCATGATGGCTGCCCTGCACATAGCACTAGAGAAGTTGTGGAATATCTAAACCATGTATTTCCTGAAAGCTGGATAGGACGAAATGGACCAGTTAACTGGCCAGCACGGTCGCCAGATTTAAATCCGTGCGATTTTTTTTATGGGGCCATTTAAAATCTTATGTTTATAAAAAAAGATACTAGAATTTAGAAGAACTTAAAAATGCTATATTACAAGAATGCCAGAAAATAAATAATCGACAATTAAAGAATACTCGAGAAAGCTTCTACAACAGATTAGATTATTGTTTAGCTCAAAACGGTGGACTATTTGAACATCTAATTTAACAATTTAAGAATATTTAGTTTGTTGATGTTTTTATTGAATTAAATTTATGTTACATTAACTAATTTGTTAAATAACAACCTACCTTAAATATTTTATCGAGTTTATTATTTTATTATTCTTAAATAATAAATCTAAAAAAATATTTTGCCTTATTATTATTAAATTTTTATTTAGAAAATAAATATTTAGTACGTAAAAATGATTTTGACAATTTACTCTGACATTGACGTATAAAACGTTACGCATTTGTTCATCTCTTGGTTTTAATACCATGGCTATTACTATTAAATTGAAATTACGTGAATTTTCAAATTTAATTTCTGCAGTTATGAAGTAGTCAAAATGAATTTTGTTGATTGATTCGGAAGTAGAATTTTATGCTTTGCAACATTTATTTGAAACATTTTTTCCTAAAACAATTAGGGAGGCAATGCGCACGGAAAAACTGATTTGCCATGTTAAACGCCTATGTTTCACTTTTCGTGTTACACCCGGTATATATAATAATAATAGTAATAGCATAATAATAATAGCATTTATTTACGGTAAGAAAACCTTTTACAAAAGACAAAATAGACAGTATTACATATAGTATAAATATTAAAAAATAAATTAATAATAAAAATTTAATTGATTAATATAATATTTTTAACGCTATGTTTAAAAGTATGGAAATTCTCACCAAATATAGATAGATTTACATAATTGTCATTGACGTTATACGATATTCTGTATATATATACAATGCTGGTGACATTGAGGGTGAAAGTTTACGTGGACGACCTAGGAACAAATGGATAAATATGATTGAAGGGTTGTTGCGTGAGCGAAAGATTCCGAGCGTGAAGAATAAACAAGCTTGTATGAAAAGAATTATGAATGTGGTTGAAGCAAAAGTGGTGTGTCAGGATAGGATAGGAATGTTTGGCGAAAATTAATTGCGGGATAAATATGATGAATAAGGACAAGCGTATTATTCTTGATTTTAGATTCATTGGTTAGATTTTTCGAGTGTTTACCTGCAATTGTGTGGAGTATATTATTTTTCTAACGCCATCGTGATTTATGATGCTAATGAGCTTAAATTATACAACTTTAAAAAATGAATTAAATATCAAATATGTTTTCCAAGTGAAAAATGTATTTGTATTTTTTTTAAATTGCTTACATAAATATTCCTAATTTATATAAAATCGTTAGGACAAATGTAGTTCTGGTCGCATAATAAAGTCTCTGATGCCAATTTAGTTACATTACTAATCAAAGGCCGGAATACGGATGGAAAATTAGTCACCGAACAAATATTTCAGTACTTTAGTTTTTAGACCTGTTAAAATTGTTGTGTTGAGGATGTTGAGTAATTGATATTAAAACATAGATATCTGACATCAAGACAAAAATATTAATTGCGAATTATGAGTTTGTTCGGCATGGTGGTATGGTTGTAGTTACGGTATTTGAATTCTAATATTCCGAGTTCAAATCCCACTTAAACTAAAAATATATGAACTACCCCATTACGGTTTGCTGATTCCAACCCCTATACTGTAATAGAGATTAAGTGCTTATTGTACGGAGTAGCATAAAAAATAAATAAAATGAATCTTCAGAAACTTGTCACATTTTACAAACGAGTATCACTATTTCGCATATGCATCACATGATGATGAACGCTAACCAAAAGCTTTCTGCGTCATAGATGTATGCAAATAAAAATTTAAACAAACATACATAAGTGCATATTAAGATTATCTCGTGTTCTGCATAGTAACCAGCGCGAGATATAGCTATTCAGAAAACCAATTTGAGACGCCTTGAATGAAAAGTGTAGGTTGATACCAAATTACACTAAGATCCATCAATATTTGTGCCTCTTTGAATTATAACGATTAATCAGGCACATTAACAAGGAAACATTGTTTCAATTGTTGCTTAATAGTTTTTTTATACAACAGAGTTATTTTATGAAGTGAGTTGAAATTAGCATATACAATATCATAGCATTCATGTTAAAGGAAATGAGCACACACAGGTCAATTTCCAGCGTAGAAATTTTTACGGTACAACAGCAGTATGTAATCTATATTTTTTTCCAATTTACATAATTGACAATCTTAGGTAGAAACTACATCACATACATAACCAAATAAACATGAACATGAGAGGAATATAAATGTACGAGACTAAGAGAAAACATTAGATTTTGCTTATAATATTACAGGTCTTTTCAAATAATATAACTATATTAATTGTTGTTAAATGAATAGCCGGTAAATAATATTATCCACAATCTTTAGTAGCGCATATACATATAAAGCGCATACCTACATATTTAGGAGTTGAAGTTATTTCTCGTGGGACGTGGAATAAGATCGAATTCTATGAAATATAATATTTGGGATAAAAGCCATAAGTATTTGATGGTTTTGCCAGTTTTTTTCTTTTTGCAATGAAATGCAGTGTGAAGTGGCAAATTTTCAATATTGTGATTTTTTCACAAGATTAAAAAAATATTAAAAGTAAATTAAATTAATTTTACATTTTTATAATTATATTATCATTGAAAAAGCTGGAGTTCCGCAAGGAAGCGTACTGGAGCCTACGCTATATCAAATCTTCACAGCAGATCTACCTTGCACAAACAACACAACAGTAGCAACGTACGCGGACGACACCGCAGTACTCTCCTCAAACATCAACCCGGTGGAAGCCTCAGAATCTCTACAAACTGCACTAAACAACTTACAAGAATGGGCAAATAAATGGAATATAAAAATAAACGACAGTAAATCAGTACACATAACATTTACGAACAGACAAATCCAGAGTCCGGAAGTGAGTATAAACAATCCAAATTTGTCAAACAAAACTCACATTAAATACTTAGGAATACACTTATAATCAAAACTATCTTGGAAACAAAATATCGCCACTAAAATAAAACAAATAGATATAAAAATGTAAAAACTCTACTGGCTAATAGGTCGCAAATCCAAATTAAGCCTAGAAAACAAACTCTTAACTTATAAAGTCGCCATTATACCAATATGGACATATGGCATCCAACTATCGGGATGTGCCAAAGCAACGAACATAAACACAATACAGCGCGCACAAAACAAATGTCTTAGGATGATAACAAACGCTCCTTGGTATGTATCTAACGATACGCTGCATAAAGACTTAAAAGTCGAAACAGTCAAAGAACAAACAAGAAAATTTGCAACAAAATATCAAAACCGACTATACAATCATTCCAACCACCTTGCAATAGATTTATTAAACAATCAAAATTAAACAAGGAGACTCAAGGGAACCAAACCCCTCGAGCTGGGAAATTAAAAGAAGAAAACGACAACACTTTATGAAGGGGTACCACTGGGGACCACCTTCTAGCATGCTAATATAATCATGTATCACAATTACTGGTTGGCCATACAGGCCAGTTGTAAATGAAGTTATTAATTAATAAAAAAAATATTTTCATTGTTTCCATGAAATACTACAACTATATTTTAATTTCGAAAAAATAAAGCAGATTCATTATAGTGACATTTTAATAAAACCTGAAATTCCTGTGTAAAACACCTTGATATGCTATGAGTATTATGAGCGTTTGCAATATGAGTACAGGAAAAGTACCTTGTTTTATATTACGTTTATATTGGGTAATATGGTTAGTTTGCTATTTTGTATTCTTGTGAAAACAAAAATTGTTTTAAATTTGTAACATAAGTATTGGATTATTTAAGTTATAAATATTTGTAAAGCATATTTTTTTAATATAATATAAGTACAATAAACATTAAATGCTAACATTTATTCTAAATTTTGATCTATTTCTTAAATAAATATATCAACACGCCTTTCACCCATTACTGGGTGTGGCACTTTGCCGTAGCAGATCTCAGTAAGTGATATATTTCTTCGCGTGCAGTGCGGTTACCAGCCGTCAAATCACGGTTTCCAAATATGTTAGTAGTGGGGGAGCCACAGGGGTAGATTTAAATCGGTGAAAATTGTTTGTCGGCTGTGGGGATTGAACCAGGATTCTCAAGATTCACAGGCCGACTCGATACTACTGAGCCATCTACCCCATTATTTATTATTAGTTATTTCTGATTATTAAAAACTCCGGCTGCTTTTGCAAGGTGACAAAAATAGGTGTTATTTATTATAAGAATTGACGAACGCCATATTCAACTAAAATTTAATTTTGTTTTGTAAATAACTTTGAAGTAATACTAATAATTTTAGTAGTTAGCATTAACTACAAATTTAGTCGTCTATATTAGTCTACCTATTAAACTTTAATATTTTATTTACTTTATGTTAGAATTAAATTTAGCTTATTTAAACATTCATTAAAATTTTTATTTTTGATTGATACGCCAGTAGTTTGACTTGAAAACATAGTGAATATTGAAGACGGCGCTATACCATATCTTATAATGACTGTAATAGCAGCTACACAGATATTCAGAAGAATGCAAAATTTATCAATTCCAATACAGCAAACATCTAACAGAACTGTCAATAATAGATAGTGGCGATACGATACGATAGTGCTTGAGAGGTTTGGATTCCAGTAGCAGTACTGTAATAAGGAAGTTCTTGTTATGCAGAGTAACAAAATAAATAAATACCATATTAAAATGTGTCAAATGCGAGTACCAATTCTTATAGCTTATATTACATCTAATAACACTAATACCTTTGTATATTAACCTCTATATAAATGCTATATATTGCTGTACCTATTTTTGTTAATATGTGAATGTTGCCGCCAGCCCAGTCATTAACAAAACGTCTCTGGAGAACTGGCTGTACTGCAAAATCACTCTCGCCATAAATGAGTCCAGATGCATTACATGGCAATGAAGATTCGTTGTGACAGTATTTTTCTTCAGAACAAAATAAATATTTATCTTATCAATAACAAGATAAAATTTGTATTATATGAAACCTATGTTCTAGTACCATTTGTAAGAAAAGTAAATTCATTACATATATTCAGTAGTTATGCAATACGAGCTTCGAAAATAACCGATTATACAAATAATTCGTAGACTGTATATTTAAGTAATTTTTGAAGCTCAAGTTGTATACAGGGTGTTTCACAACTTAGAGCAAAAAATTAAAGGGTATAATATTCTGTACGACGTGCTGATCATGAAACAAAAAGATTTTTTTTAAATCGCAAAACTATTTTCCATGTTTCCCAGTCCAAAATTTTTCGTTGCTACTACCACTGGGTAGATGATTATGTTAAAGTTATTAATTAAATAAAATTCTATTATAAATAACTGCTAATAATTGAATTGTGTAATTATTCTTTCGTAGTTGATACCTACTTCATTGTTTGTGTTTAATAGGAAAGCGAATCCAGTGCAGTACTACAAAAAATGTTTTAGGTTAACAACCCTTGATTTTTCGAATTTAAAAAAAATAATTTTTGTTTCATGATCAGCACGTCGTACAGAATATACCCTTTAATTTTTTGCTCTAAGTTATGAAACACCTTGTATATTAAGATTATACAATTAACCAATCTTCTAAATTTCTATAAAATTTTCTCCGTATATCAATAAAATTACTTGTATTTTATTGATACAATTCATTTGTTTGTACATGGGTATACAGCATAACTAGGAAAAATTAAGCTACAATATCTGATTGGTTTTTTGTCTGCTGAATTGTATAATCTTAAAAATACATTTTCAGTGCCGAAATAAATATGTATTTGTTACGATTTTTACTAGCGATTAGGAAATTGAGATCTGATTAGAATTTCTGGGGTAGCTAGTTCATAAACTATTGGTTTAAAGACGTAGATTGTACTTTATATGAAATATGTTAATTGGAAAAATATTGAAGTTCTAGATTTAAAATTATTTTTCATTCATATTTTTAGAACAATGGACCCTGCATTTTTGTACTTCTTCGATATGTATAAATAATTGAATCTATCTATATCAAATACGAGTAATATATCAGAAATTTTTATGCAGAAAATTTTAATACTTGTACAAAGATTTGCAGCTGCGTACTGCAAAAATAGCACATAAAGAGAATAATTGACCTATGCAGAAATCTGAATCTTGAGAACCAATAATATTTCAAGAGTATGGAATGAATGAAAGATGCACCTTTCAATTAAAGTTGCTGTCGAGTTCGTAGAGTAAATCGTAAAAGCAAATTTCATCAAAACCCTATAAAGAATTTTAATTTTTTCCTTTTTTATAAAAGAGGAAGATCTTAGTAAATGCTATATTTTTTACATAGAATATAACTATGTTTATTAGCCAAATATGAATAAGTGTCATAATATATTACAAGTAGATATAAAATATTTATCATTGGTGATCAAAATAATCATATACGTTATAATAGTAAATTTGATCATTGTTTTAATTTTTATATACGAGTATAATCTGATATTTTATCACATTTTTATGTCATTTTGAAGATTATTGTAACATAAAATATCTTAGTAATATGGGCCCTGTATTAAAAAATATCGTTCTGTGACCTGGAATTTGTAAATCATTTTAAATTCTTCTTCCATCTTTATATATATATATATATATATATATATCATTCATTTTCAAAAAATGTACCAAATTTTCTCTAGCAAATACTAATGAATAAAAATAAACAGTGATATTCTTTACCTAATATTTTATATTATTTTACAAAAGAAAGTATTCAGTTTAAAATTATTTTTCAAATATACAGAAACAAGTGATGTGGGTCTCTAGTTAACTTGTCTTCGCAGTCACCTTTCTTATGTAACGGTTTTACTTTTGTTAATTTAAAGTTTCTGGAAATAACCTGTTCCAAAAGATTCAATTATAATCAATGTTAGATTGATTAATATAAAATAATAAGTTTTAGTTTTTTTTTCTGACGACTGTGAGCTATTTAAGGATAAAAAAAATATACATAACTAGGTACTTCTCCGTATGTTGACATATTTTTTATAATATTGGTTACCTGTGAGTACATTGTTTTTTAATTTAAACAAATCGCTTAAATATTACATAATACAGATAACAGACTTAAATAGAATAAGATAGAACAAGTTTAAATTTCGAGTATCCATTTACTTTGGGAAAGTCGAAATACTTTACAACGATCACACATGTAATATGGCTTTGAATATATTGAAAAATATAAATTTATGTAAGCAATTTTATTAAAATGTAAATATTAAGTTTTACCAACCATTTTTTTTTTTGTAATATACAATTAACTTGTAAATGTTGCCTTTCTCTCATTAGTAAAACACAACAACTTCATTGGAAGAACTTCTGCAATTATTACAGTCCACTTCCTGTACATTTGCTCGAATTAATCAACATGTAGTGTTTGCAACTTTTTTGCATAGAAGTTAAAGGCAATGTATCAAAAAGCTTTAAATGTGTCGTAATAGGTTTTTAATAAAATGTGAAACAGTACTGAACAGATAATTTATGAATATTAATCTTATTAGTTCTTGAATTTTTGTTGTACTGAATCATATAAAATATACGTATAATATATTAATGTATTTATAGAAAATAAACTTGAATTAGCCATTCAGCATAATTATTTTAATTTACAATGAAAATATAATTTTACAAATATATTTAACATATTGCATAAAATAAAATGTAACTGTACTTAAAACTTGAACTTTATTTTTAATATATAAAGGATAAGCCAAATAATCAAACTCTTCTTAATATGACAGATGGCACTTGTTCAAATTTACCTTAAATCTAGTATGTTCAGAATTGTCTAAACGTCTATTTTCCACCTTTTAAGATATAACGCTTTTGGAGTCTATATGAAAAATTATTTTTATTCTAATATTCTAGGCGACTATATGAGGGTAAACAAAATGATCAATATCAAAGAATTAAATTTATAATAGTAAAGCAGATATTTATTTGTTACCCGTTTAACGTGTTTTTCATATTAATTTTTTAAATATTTATAAAGTACGAATTAATTTATATTAATCTAATAATCGATAAACGAACTGGAATCCTAAGAAAGGCAAGAATAAAGTATCTTGAACGTTTTCATCGGTGTCATCAACCCAGTTATTGTTTATTTTCACATCGAATAAAAATAGGTATGTGTCTATCAAAAAAATTGACAATTAAACGTCATTATTGGATTTCGCACCAGGCATCGAAAAACCTTACTTCGGCCCTGGTTATGGCTAAGAATGTGCCGAGTGAATATTGCAAAAATGGTTTTAATTGTATAATTATGTATATTATATAATGGAAGGAATTATACAAGTAGTTTAGTCGAAAATGATATGTTAGGATAAGAATGTTAAATGAACGGTTGCTTGCAGGTTGATTCAGATTTAAGTAGAAATAATTGATTGGCCGGTAAAGGATTTATATTACGATGCAAACTCAAAGGTAAAAACCTCGATTGAACTTATTAAAATTCCTTTCAGAAATCCTTGCAATGAAGTGTGTGACCAGAGTCTGAAAATATTTGTTAAAAATGGTATATATATATATATATATCATCACGAATTTTACCCATCACTGAGTGTGGCACTCTGCCTAAGCAGATCTCGGTAAGTGATATATTTTTTCGCGTGAAGTGCGGTTACCAGCCGTCAAATCACGGCCTCCAAAGATATTAGTGGTGGAGGAGCCACAGGGGTAGATTTTTTTTAAATTGGTGAAAATTGTTTTGTCGGCTGTGGGGATCGAACCAGGGTTCTCAAGATCCACAGGCCGACTCGATACCACTGAGCCACCTACCCCATATATATATATATATATATATATATATATATATATATATATATATATATATATATACCTTGTTTAACAAATACGAATAAAAAGTAAAGGAGCACTTTCTAAAAGAGCAATTATTAAATTTTTCACTGTTAAAATCGGACATGTTGTATCTACAAGAGCATCAATTACGGTCACGTAACATGCTTGAGTGTTTCGAATATTTCACTGCTCATGCTCATGAAAAGACATTAGCAAAGGGCTATCAGAGACCAATCATCGGGGTCCGCAGTCTCCGGTTGGCGTAATTAGCACCCGGATACAGCCAACATTTCCGGACTGCGCTAGAGCTGGGTGGGATTGCCGTATTGGACTGTGAAAAAGGTTTTTTAGAAAAAGTTACTCATGAAGAAATAACTGAAACATATAGGATGTTTTTATACATATGCAAAAAACAGTAATGGGTTATATAATTGTATTTTTTTTAAATTCGAAAAAATACGCGTCCCTTATTTGAAGTGTACATTTTTGATAGTTATTTCAAATACATATTTTAGTAATTTAATAGTAATTATAAATACTATAATAGTCATTTTATATATTATAAATAAATTTATTTATTTACAAAAATATAAAATAAATGCATTTTCACCTATTCGGAATACTATTGTTAGTTGTACCATTGAATATATAAACACTAAGAGTTAATACGAGTATATTCAATGGTTGTACTTATATATGTTTTTTCTCAAGACTTGCATTCGTATAGCAGTCAAGAATACATTTATGTATTAGAATTTAAACATTTTTATTCAAATTAATTCGCATACGTAAATATTAGCATGATGCCGAGAATTTATGCTCTATTCATTGTATGTTTGTCGTTTCTATGGAAATATAGCATATACATTTTCACACCTCACAGTTACCACAGGCAACAAGAGAAGTGAATGTAATATTTCAAGGGTTGTTAACTTAGTATCATACTAATTGAGAATTGTCACAGGAATAGTGAAATAAATACCGTAGTTGAAGAAAAAGCACAGTGCATAACTTACATTGAATGTTCATTTTTCACTCTATGAATTGCAGCATTTGCCGCTGGAAAATGCTACAACTTTCCATGCTCGCTATAGAATATATTGTCTTTACTACGAACACAGTAAATATTTCATTATATCATTACTACCAAGGATGAAATGTAATGTACGGCAGTAAATGAAAATTTAATATTATACTCGTAGTTATGGTAACAATATATATATATATATATATATATATATATATATACAGGATGAGTCTGGGAAGACGCCCCCCCCTTTAACTTTTTTATTATGAGTAATAGAAAAAAATGGTTCATATGAAAGTTTTATTATTTTAAATATACTATTTGATGGCGGATGTAGATATTTTTTATAAAGTCAGGTTTACAAGAAACGACTATCAACTTTTATTTTTTAAATAGCAACCTATAATTATTTTACTAAAATAAAAACCGCCATTTTTTTTCTCTTTTCAACCGTGTATTAGTTTTTATTAATGTATCTGAAAAAAATTCGAGAAAATAAGAAAATTGAGAAATACTAGAAATAATTTTTATACAAATATTATAGGTGGCTATGTGAAAATAAACAAAATGTAACAGTGTTATACAACTTAACAAACTAAAGCAACAAATTCAGTAACAAAAACAACTTAAAACAAATTATTTTCACATAGCCACCTATAATATTTGTATAAAAACTATTTCTAGTATTTCTCAATTTTCTTATTTTTCTCGAATTTTTTCAGATACATTAATAAAAACTAATACACCGTTGAAAAGAGAAAAAAATGGCGGTTTTTATTTTAGTAAAATAATTATAGGTTGCTATTTAAAAAATAAAAGTTGATAGTCGTATCTTGTAAACCTGACTTTATAAAAAATATCTACATCTGCCATCAAATAGTATATTTAAAATAATAAAACTTTCATATGAACCATTTTTTTCTATTACTCATAATAAAAAAAGTTAAGGGGGGGGGCGTCTTCCCAGACTCACCCTGTATATATCATTACATATAATATACATATACATATAATAAATAAACACTGTATATTTCAAAATATTTAAGATATTTAAATTTACATTTGCTATTCGTGAAAAAAAAACTATTTAACAAAAATAACTTATTAAGAGAAATTTAAATGAAACATATTATAATGACACTTTTTTGAAACGTTAGTAGACAGAACAGAAGCGTTGCCACCTGGATTGTGAGAAAGTATTTTTTTTGTTTTAATTAAAACGAAACAATGACTTTATTGTGTAAGCATACAAATAGAAACAAAATTATTCTAGTAAAAAGAAGAACACCAGGTAGTTTCATTTCTTTTTAACATAATGCTTTTAAAATATTTAATCATTGGGTTAATAAACAGTAATAAAATGTATATTCTTCTTGGACAAAAACACTTGATATGATATAATGCTATTAACGTATCATTCAAAACTAACGCAAAAAAGCAAAACAAACACTTGATCATGATAAAAATTAAATATATATATATATCACAATTAATTTATTATTAGGCTATATATTTTTTTTTAATCATGCCTTTTACCTATTTCTGGGTGTGGCACTCAGCCGTAGCTGATCTTGGTAAATGATATATTTAAACGCGTGGGATGCTGTTACTAGCCACACAATTAAGACTCACAAAGGTGTTAGTGGAGGGAGAGCCACACGGGTAATGTGAATGTGGTGAAAGTAATTAGTCGGCTGTGAAGATCGAGCCTTTTTTTTTCTTTGGGTAGGAGAGAATGCTCATGCACACCTGATATGATGCCGAAGCAGCGCATATCCCACATAGGGTAAAGGTAGTGTGAGACTCTAGCCATCCGCTCTCGCTTCATGCGACTAGCCTACTCACTAAACTCTCCCGTCCCTTCCGCCCAGATAATAAAGGAATCGCTTTCGCATTACCTCCTCGTCAACTGATGTCTTTTGTTCGTTTATGATCTATGTACTGTCTGGCCCCTCTTGGGCTATTCTTTCTTGTCTCCTTTCGTCCTCTTCTTTTTGCAGCATAATTTTTGTAATTAGCTCCTGGGTTTTGGTCCAACTTTCTTGGTCTTTCAGCATGGTGTCCACCATGTTGCTCACTGTGAGACTGCCTCCTAGTGATCTTGTAGCTTCTGTTCTCTTCTCTTCCCATCGTTGGCATTCGAAGATTGTATGTTCCGGGGAGTCTGGTTCCATACAATAGTTATAGAGGTTTGTTCTGGCTTTCCCGATCTTGTGTAGGAAGTTTTGGAAGCACCCATGTCCGCTGAATATTTGCGAAATGTGGTAGCTTCCTGCCCCGTGCTCCCTTCTTATCCATCTACTAATGTCTGGCATCAATTTGTGGCACCACAGGTTTCCATGGTCTCTAGCCCACTTTTCCTGCCATTTTGTTATCCTATTTTCCTCTCGTTCTTTCTTGCTGGGCTTTCCGCTAACCAGCAATATCCTTTCCTCTATGATGATGTCTAAAGGAGTGAGGCGAGCAAGTACCTGAGCAACTTCTGTCGAAATGGTACGATAACCTCTGCAGATGCCTATTGCTAGCCGTCTGTTTACGCTGTTTATCATCTTTGCTCCCTTTCCATATCTTAGCGCGTCTCTCCATACGGGGGCGGCGTATAGGATAACGCTCTGAGCCGTGGCTGCTAGTAATTTTCTTTTACTCTCTGTTGGGCCATCTGCCCGTGGTAGTAGACGTCTTAGTGCCATCACGGTTTTGTCGGCCTTTGTAGTCACCTTTGATATGTGAGGTAGAAATGTTAGGTTCTTATCAATGAAGACCCCGAGATACTTAATGACTGGTGCCGGTTTAATGTCTTGTTGTCCTATGATGAAGGTTATTGGCCTGTGTCGCTTTCTGCCACTCAGCATGACTGCCTCCGTTTTCTCTTGTACAATTTTTAATCACTGTCTCACGACCCAATTACTCACTGTTGCCAGTGTGATGTTTACTTGTGCTTCAAGTATCTCCTCGTTTCTACCGACAGAGATTACCGCCAGGTCATCGGCAAATCCTATCGGTAGCGTATTTCTTGGGATTCTCAGGTTCAAGACTCCATTGTAGTAGATTACCCATAGTATGGGTCCCAATATAGAGCCCTGGGGTACTCCGCAGCTCATTTGGTATCTAATCTCCTCATATTCTAACCATCTATTGTTGAGGTATGAACCGAATATATTAAAGAGGTATGTTGGTACCTCCATTTCCCTAAGTGCCTCCATGATCCTTGGCCAAGGTGCCGTGTTGAAGGCATTTTTTATATCTACCGTTATTAGCGCACACAGTCCTCTGGATTTTCCTTTGCCAAATTCTTCTCTTGCCCTTTCGATTACTCTTTTTATAGCCTGAATTGTGGATTTCCCTTCTTGAAATCCGTATTGTTCTTCTGAAAGCCATTTCCCCGTTTTGAGGTGAGTGTTTAATATGTATTTTATCACCTGCTCACAAAGTTTGCCAGTTGTGTTTAAAAGGCATAATGGTCGAAAAGAGGAAGGATCCGTCATGTTTGTTTCCTGTGGTTTGGGAATTAGTACCAGCTTTGCTTCTTTCCATTCCTCCATACCTACCCTGTCTTAGTACTTGGTTGAAGACTGGCAGGAACCATCCAGGTCTGTGCATTGCTGTGGTTTTATAATTTCCGGAGGTATACCGTCTGGCCCCGGGGCTTTCTTGCTTTTCATCCTTCTGGCAGCCTGGGTAATCTCCTCCTCCGTTATCGGTGTAGGCATCTATGTTGGAATTCCTGTCCATGACGTTATTTCGTGTTTGGGGAATAGGTGTTCTATAATTTTTTTGGCCGTTGCATGTTCTGGTGTTACGTTTACTCCCAGTTTAGCCCGTTTGACGATAATTTGGTAGGGTTGCCCCCATATATTCTCTTCCGCCATATTTATGAGCTCTTGCCACTTCTTTTTCTTCTCTTCTTTAATTTCTCTGCTTAGCGCTTTTTTGGCAGCTTTGTAATCCTCCTTCGCGCTCATAGATAGGTCTAGGTTTTGCCTGGCTCTATTTCTCGTGTATATCCGTCTCTTCTGTAAGCAAGTGATTCGTAGCTGTGCTATTTGGTTAGTCCACCAATACCTTGGTGTGCGAATTTTGTTCCTTCTTGAGTCCTCTCCTGTTCTTTTCATGGTTTCTTTGCATATGTGCTGCAAGTTTGACTCCATGTCTACGGCGTTTAGAGCGGTCGGCATTGACGCTATTTCCACCTGTGCTCTCTCTATATTTAGTGTTTTGGTATTCCATATCCTGTTCTTACTATGCGATATGAGTGCTGATGGCTCTTGGACTTCGAAGATGATGTATCTATGGGGACAATAGGATTCTTCCATTGCATCCACACCTCTCCACTTGTTTACTCTGTCGATCACAGCATCCGAACATGCTGTTACGTCGATGTATGAACTCCCATTTTTATTTGCAAACGTGGGGGTGTCGCCTGAATTACACACGCATAGGTCATACCTGTGTAGGATGCTCATTAGTAATATCCCTCTTCTGTCTGTTCTGGGGGAGCCCCAGACCTCATGCTTAAAGTTGAAGTCCCCTGTAAGAACGATTGGTTTAGCGCTCTCCTCAAGTACCTCTTCCAGCGTTCCCAAGAAAGTTTCAAAGTCGTCTATGGTGATATTTGGGCTAATGTAGCATGCTATGATCCTTAGTCCCAGTGCCTCGATCCATGTGATATTTTTTGTTGCGTGGAAGTTTGATACTTTGATATTCCTGTTTAATATGAGAATGCCTGTATCGCAGGCTTTCCTGTCCTTATGGCAGATCCACTGCTTATTGTGGGTGGCGATGTTGGAATTTGGTTCCGATGCAGTGACTATATCTATTGTGTGATTCTTTTCTGTCCATGAGATAGCGTTATGGGCGTCCTTACTTCTATTTAAGTTTGTCTGTAAGAACTTAAGCCCCATTTTCTATAGAAGTGATTGAGGTCTTCCGTCCTCCTTGCTTATTTTTCCTTTTTCCTCCGACGGCTGTTCTGAAGACTGGTCAAGCCATTGTCCCTGTCCTGTGCCCGTTGTCCTCCGTGCAGGAGAAACATTTACTGTCCTCCTTGCAATCTCTTCCTGTGTGGGATTCCGATCCGCAGTTGCTGCACAGGGCTTCTCTATTCTCGCCTGAGCAGTTGGCCTTAATGTGATCGAAGTCATGGCATCTTTGGCACCTAGGGAAACTAATTCTTTCTCTTATAATACATCTATTATGCGCCATGTGTATACTAGCTATTTTCAGTCTATTTGCTACTTCAACAGTGGCTTGTATTGTTGTCGATTTCCTTCCTCCGTATGCTTTCCTTGGTTCTTCTATTGTTATAGATTCCTGCGGCAGCGTTCCTATTCACTATTCCGCTCGTATTTCGTCTTTCGTTGTGAGTGCATCCATGCCTGATATTATCAGTACCTTCTGCCTCGCTCGCGCCGGTCTAAGTTTTACCTCACCTCCAATTTTGTCCT
The DNA here is from genome assembly GCA_947425015.1 of Pterostichus niger. Classification (NCBI taxonomy): domain Eukaryota; kingdom Metazoa; phylum Arthropoda; class Insecta; order Coleoptera; family Carabidae; genus Pterostichus; species Pterostichus niger. The sequence continues at coordinate 14,480,273 of OX380337.1, forward strand.
TGACTTCAGCTTTTAGCTCTTTTATTTTATCGCATTCCTTGTCTAGAATAACGAGCATGTCTTCTTGTGCCGTTTGTCTAACTGCATCTATCTTGCCGTTCTGCTTAGTTAGTTGCGGTTTGATGTCCCTGAGACTTTGGAGCATGTCCTCATAGCTCTTCTCCTTTTTAGTAATTATTATCGCATTTGTCTTCGGGACTCTGTAATTTGTTTTCTTTCGTATCTCTTTTCTCTCGTTCTCGTTGTTCTGTTCTTTATTTTCATTTCTCTGGGTCCCGCAAGACTTCGTTACCTCTGCGAAAGTGACCTGGCTTCCACGTCGTTTTCTTGATGAAAAGAAAGTGATTTTTGGGCCTCCAGTATGTAGAAGGCACCGTATCATCTTTTTTGTTCTTGTTTCGTATTCTTGGCGGCATACAATGATTGCAACTTCCTTCGCTCCCTCCTCCGTGTACATTTGGAGCACCCTTTTGATGGTTATATAGAGTGTTTCCCATGCAGTGAGGGTCATGTCTTGTTTGCCGACTTTAATGCTCTCTATTGTTACTTTTGTCAATTGCGCTTCTTCACTCCCGATATTAAGGCTACTTTCAAAACGCAGTTTTGCGCAATTAGTTGTAACCGCCTCTCTGTTGGTTAGTTTCTGGCCTCCTGGGAAGTTCTCTTTGATATATTTTATAGTTCCATTCGACGTTTCATCTTCTTCCCAATGTATTATCAGGATATTTTCCTTGTTCTGAGAGCAGGGGTTTCCTCTTGCTAGTTCCATGGGCAGGAACGCTTTTGCGGGCCAGTTTTCCTCCGTAAGTGTCCAGACAGAGTTGAAGTTTTTTTCCATTTCCTCGATCTGTGGCATGTATTTTCTCATCCATATCTCCCCCAGATCTACTTTGGTGGCCTTTGCATATTGGTTTCTTGATATCCCTTCTTGTGCGTTCTTTTCTTGTAGTTTGTGCATCTGTTCCTCATATTTCTCTTCCATTCGCTTTTTAATTTCCAATACTTCCTTCTCCTTTTTAATCTTAAGTTCGGATTTGTAGGCGCTTATCTCTTCTTGTTTTCTCCTTTCTAACTCCATTTTATACTCCTGCGTTTGTCTAGTGATTTGCTCTTCTAGGGTGTCTCTATCCTTGTTTTTCTTCTGCATAAGTTTAAAGTATGCTGTATTTATTGCTGCGACCTGCTTTTTTATGTCTTTGGCTGTCTTGACATGCTTCTCCCCTATGAGAGTGTCTAGTTCAAATAGTAGCTTCGCCATTTTCTGCATAGCGTCTTGGCTTTCTTGGTGTGGATGATGTTCGCACTTTGAGATAGGTACTTCTATCCCCGCCCTAGCAATCTCTTCGTCTGCACTTCCCGGAGTACAAACTATATCTTTGGTCCCGTCATTTTGCCAGTTCGTTTCAAGGAGAGTTTGCTCGTCCTCCATTTTCTTAGGGTCTACGACCTCCCTTGGCAGTACCCTCGACTTCTTTTTCTCCTGCCCAACAGGGGAGCTATGCCCTTCAGGGCTGCTAATATTCCAGAGTGATGTGTCCTGGGCTTTTCTTTTCTGGTTTGGGTTACCTGTCTCTGAGATTTCTGGTCCATTTGGCGGGCTGGGGAGGGTTACTAAGAGGCCCAAGATGTTGTTCCCCTCAAAACTCTTGGTTGGGTCCCCAATGTCGCTGACCGATTTCGACCTGGTTTTTTCTGGTGAGTCGAATAGGGCTATTCCCTTTATCAGGTGTCGTCTTTCTTTTTCTGTTTTCATATATCCGATTTTGCTTATTTCCTCTTCATTTGCCTTACGATTTTTTGAAAGAAAAATTATATCACCTCCTGTGCTTCTTCTTCTTTGTAGTTCCTCATACTCTTTAAGGTATGTACCAAGCGGTCCTAATTCTTCCTCCTGTGTTGTCTTTGGATTGGGTCGCAGTTCCGTCCCCTTTGCCATAGCTTTGTTCTCTATTTGTTCAAAGGATCCTAGAGTTTCCTCTATGGTCGATTCTTGTTTGGGCTCCTCTCTAGCTGTGTATTTGTTCCGTTTCCTTCTTCCTTTATTATTTTTTTGGTTTTTCTTGCGTTTTCAATTTAAATTTTTTTCCGGTGGAAGATGCCATGATTGGCAGATGGGCCACACATCGCAGAGCTCTCCGACACGCGCTCTAGGCCTCTCCTCCCGTAGCCGCGCGTAGTTCTAGTCTTCCCATCTATCTACAAAATACATGTCTTTGCATAGGCAGTGGGAAACCAGCGTGCTCCTAGGCGGTGCCACCTTTGGAGGAGCTGCTTTATCGAGCTCACTACGATCGCCATGGCTGGGCCGTCCATGGTAAGCTCATCTTGAGCCTGAGTCACGAAGTCAGAGCTAGCGTTTACTCGTCTCACTGCTCGTAGTTTCATCGGATGTTACCATATCCCCTGTACAGTCATTTGGGGAGTCCAGCTCCCTGAAGGGCTCTTCCTCACCCCGGTAAGGGCATGAGGTAGGGTCGGCAAGCCGACCATTTCAACATACCCCAGGCTTTCGCCTAGCTGGGTAGTCCCCATCCTCTACAGTTCGTAGAGGGTCGCTACGATTCATGGGTTTTCGTGCTAACTCCTCCGCTTCCTCCCTCGCTGTTGTCCTGCGTTTTCCATTCTGTTTCATTCAGAGTGACCTTCTCTTAGACGGGTTGCCTTCCACGGCTTACGAGTCCCGTCTACCCGTGGGTGGCCGCTCACTCTGAGACAGACGCCACCACCTTTGCAGGATGCCTCTCGGTCTTCCGGCTTCCAGTGAGTTCTGGCCTGCCGTACTAAGCCCCCCCCCCCGCCTCGTCAAGGCGAGCATTCTCCCGGGGGGAGGGGTGAAGTTCGAGCCTGGATTCTCTAATCCATAGGCCGAGTTGATACCACTGAGCCACCTACCCTATATTAAAAAATATGTTTAATGTATTAAAAACAATCCAATCAAGCTCAATAAAAAATTAAAGAATTTTTATAGTATTATGTACATATTCGACTGCCCAATTTGTATTTGATTTATGACACCGTTTATTATTTACTGTCCATAACATAGCAAAATTGGATTCCTATCAATGTCAAGTCAAAGTAAATATTTTTATATTTAATTAATTAATTAATTACTTTGCATTTAATGTCATTTCTTTTATTTCTCTTAGAATTCTTCTAAGCCTTGAGATATTATCAACAACACTCTTTTTAACATACTTGACAGTTTGATAATATTAAATTACATTTTAAATCAAAAGCAACAAGAAAGCACAATTTGAGATGCAACTGAGTTTTTCAAATTAATATATTTTAAGAAAATAAATCTTTTCTGAGGTAGTCTAACATAAAGCTTTGTATGGATCTCGTACATAATCGAACTTCATAGAACTCCTCTTATTTGTCAGCTTTGCTCGCTGCGATCGCTCGTTCAGTAAAGTCATGCGCAAATAGCTATAGTAATATTTATATAAAATAATATTAAACTTAAATCTTACTTTACATTTTTACCACCGTTTTTCACCTTTTATTAGTTACATATTCTTTGTTCTCCTCTCATCGCATCACCTTTTATGTAAATAGTAAATAAGGACAGTAGTCTTTATAAATTTTTAATTTATTTGTAGCTGAAGATGGCTTTAAAAAAAGCCGAAATATAAACCATTTACCTTTGCTCATTTTGTCTCATTTAATTTAATAATATTAAATTTAATTCCATTTAATTCAATTCACGAGATACGGTAAATTTCGGTATTTTAAAATATTGCACTCCCGAATACTAAACATTTAAAACACGCCGAGAAATGCACTTACTAATCCCGAGCATTAAGCAAATTAAAAAAAACCTGGGTTTTTTTAGGACCGTTGTACGAAAACATTCGTTCATAAAACATCACTTACCGATTTTAGTACATAAATTACTATTTTCACCAGCTTGAAACTACCCCTGGGGCTCCCTCTTTACTAGCATCTTTGGAGGCCGTGATTTGAAGGCTGGTAATGACAACTTCACGGAAAGAAATATATCACTTATTGAGATCTGCTACCGCAGAATACTACACCCAGTAATGGGTAAAAGGCGTAATGATATATTTATTTTATATTTTAATAACTACTTAAAGATAGTAACGTTAAATAAAACGAAAATCGCACGGAACAATTTGGCTTTAATCAATTTATTTATACTATTTATTCAAATTTTAAAGTTAAATTTGTATATTAAATTTGCTTGAATTAAAAATCAATTTAAAACATTTTAAATTGCTAATAGTGATACTATCAAAGTCACTAATAATTATTAAAACAAAGGTGTGTGTATAATCGAATTTGTTGCCTCAACGGTGCTTCAAGTCAATATCTTTGCACGCTTGGCTATCCTTGCATGCAATTATTTTATATAAATTTCTTTACGTCTGTCTTTAGTCCTTAGGTCAGACATTCTGTCTCAAAGTTATAACAGTGTAAGAGGTATGCTACAAAACATTTTAATAGTGTTTATCCGACCATATAACTGTCTGTTTGAGCAAAAGGCATCGTAAACTAGCCATGAGTATCTAAAGTTGACACTGTAATAGTTCGGACGATGACCCAACACCTAATGCTGATATTCGTGATTCTTGTCATTAGTCCATTGTCAATTTTAATTGAACCTCTTCTAAAACGATACATTTTCTTGATTTCTTTGAATAATTTACACTGAAATTTAGCGAATTAAAAAGAATCAAAATTCAAGTATTCAATCAAATTTTTGATGTGTGAAACATTTCAACAGTATTCAGGATTAAGGGAATTATATCCAGGACCGAATCTAGAAGACAAATTGGTTGTGCTAGACTTTAACATACCAACCCTTTGAAGTGGGCTAAATTTGTTAACTTTTATTTTTAATACTGTAGGCATCATAATGAGACGTACTAAACCGTAAATTTAAAGATTCCACATTAGATAAAAAGAAAAGTTTTAAATATATTTTTAAATAAGCTCTTTTTACACCAGAAAATTTATATAATTTTTTGTCACCCGTTTTGGCAATTTTATATAAAGGTCAAATTTTTAAATGGTAACTTTTCGCTAAGCGTGGTTTGTTTCTTTTTAATTTTACAAAAGTCATTTATAAATATGTTTAACAGTAGTTCAACAAATTATGATAAAAATTTATTAAACAACAAAAATTAAATCAATAAGCTATTTGAATCACGTTTAATAATTTATCACCAATTTTTTTTTAAATATGGTAGAAAATATATGAAGGGGAGTAAAAATTCAAGACCTTGTGTTTTATTTATTTCACACTGTTCTTATTTAATTACTCGTATATGATTACTGGTTTCGGATGTAATTTTTTATTATTCATTTTATTTTTTTAAATGTAACTTTACGTCATAACAATGGACGACTAAAACATATTTTAATTCTTCGGTGTAAATAGAGCTTTAGTATCTATAATTTTTATTTCGAATATTTCTTTCAATATACTACTGTAGCGAGTACGGCCCTGTTCCGTCTGGAACAGTCGACACGTCTGCTGTAAGTTCACCGCTGTCTCATACGCAATAGACCAGTCCGAACCTGTTCGTTCTGCGTCATGCTTCTACCGTGTTCCAGAGGCTCTCCTATATTCTGGAATATCTTGTTCCAGTATATAAGGGAGAGTTTCGGCCGGCAAGAATTCATTCTGTATTTGAAGTGTGAACAGTGCAAGTCGTTGCTAACTACTTTAGTGTGAATATAAATACGTGTTGATATAAATATATGTCTTAATAGTTGTACTTCATTAGTTTCGTTTCAAAATAAATATTTTGTTAGTGTTTTCATTACTCGTGTTTTATTTAATAATAAACTTCTCCGACCCCGAAATTGTAATAAACGTTACACTACTATTTTTGAATTAACATTATTTTAAAAAAATCGGTATTTCCACATTTTTCTGTCATATCTTTTTGAAAAACAAAACATCATTAACTAGGCCTACTAAAGTGACTACTTCTGCTTAATTTAACCGAATTCGTAGTTCTTGTGGTTTTCAAGATCTCAGGCACCTTGAAAATTATTTTTCATAGTTTTTAAAAGTTATGACGGTATGACACTAAATTAAACATGATGATACTATTTCACTCTTATGAGGTAATTGTATGTCAGAAATATGATTATACATACGTAAATACCATAAGGTAGTTCTGAAACATTCACAGAACATCCACTCATCAGATTTAATAAAGCGTCGTTGCGCTTATTTTGAAAGTAAATTCCACACAATTGCAGTTAGACACTCTATAATAAGAATTGAAAATGAATCAAGTGTTTCTGTGCTTGTTGTCTTTCAGTGATATTTATCCATTTGTTAATACGTCGTCCATGTAATCCTTCACCCTAAATTTTAACAACATACACCTGATTAGTTCGGATTATAATGTTATAAATTGCAATAAGATGTAGATATCTACTGAATGTTGTTAGTTTTTCAGGATTTTAATTTAAGTATATCGGTAACGTCAATTTTCTTTTAATTCATTATTTCAAATTTTATTATTATGACTACAATTGTGTAACAATGCGGTATCGCGGTTGATGCATTTCATCATGCACATTCATAATTGTTTTTAGCTGATGAGTTGTAGACTAAATTATTATTGTTGATTTAGAATGAACATATTTGTAGCTTCAATTTCTTGGAATTAATTGTTATTTTAATTGATAATTTCCTCAGCTATAAACAATATAGATTGACTTTTGCATATTCAGCGTCTGCGGTAGGTCTTTGTTCTGCCGACAAGATGATGCAAATTATATTCCTTCTAGAAGGATCTGACACGTAGTCATTGATAAAGATACCTAATGCATCTCCCCGTAAGTTTCTCAGCACCCTTCTGGTTGCTCCGAGCTTAGTTAGTTCTCGCCAGCTCGTCGGATGAGCTGGTGCCTGGTCAGTAAGATATTGTTAGAGTGGTCGCTAGCTCTTCGGATGAGCTGGTGTGCCTGTTTAGTAAAGTTCTCGCCAGCTCGTCGGATGAGCTGGTGCCTGTTTAGTAAGATATTGTTAAAGTTCTCACTAGCTCTTCGGATGAGCTGGTGCCTGTTTAGTAAAGATCTCGCAAGCTCTTTGGTAGAGCCTGATCAGTAAATTGTTGTGAATCACTTGTAAAGGCTAGAAATGCTTTAGTGGTTAAGTGTCTCGAGCTCTTTGGAGGCGGGTCACCTGTTGTGACGCCAGCCCTTCGGATGGTGCCGGGTCAAGTTGTGACGCCAGCCCTTCGGATGGTGCCGGGTCAAGTTGTGACGCCAGCCCTTCGGATGGTGCCGGGTCAAGTTGTGACGCCAGCCCTTCGGATGGTGCCGGGTCAAGTTGTGACGCCGGCTCTTTGGGTGAGCCGAGACAGTAGTTTGATAATCATTTGGAAAAAGCTAGAAATGCTTTAGTGATTGAGTTGACTCCAGCTCTTGAGAAGAACCTGGTCAGTAGATTGATAATCACTTGGAAAAGCTAGAAATGCTTTAGTGTTTAAGTTCAACTCATCGTCTCAAACTATTTTGGTTTATAGTTTGATTGAACTACTGTTTTTAGTTCAAGAGTAATTAAATTATATTGCTATAATTTAATTACGAGCAAGTGCTCAAATTTTGTATTTGTTTGTCCTGTGTTGTGTAAACTATTTATCTCATATTTATAATAAATAGTGTTAAACGTAATAGAAGAGTGGTTGTGATTCTTGAGGAAAGTGTACCTATCCAAACTACCTTAGTGTGGTGTGTGTGTTTGTCATTCGTTGACACTCAGATGACTTTGAGACCCACCAGCCGCTGATGACTCCTGAGCAACCTGCCGTCAACTACAGCTATTAAGGTTGGTTGAAGTTGAAGTACAATTTCCCTTGTTGTTAATATCCAATATCCTTTCGTCTGTCATCTTCGAGATTGTTCGTTAAAACGTTTAGAACTATTATTGGGAGTGTTCCCTTTAATATTAGTTAGGCTCCGCGCGAATTAAGGCCGTTGGGCCCTGTTTTTCGCGTGTCACTGCCAAAGTGGTTTTTGTACAGCCACATACATTGGCCACTATTACATTGGCACAATCGGGTAGGATTGGCCACTGTTACATTGACGCAGTCGGGTAGGATACGGCCGTTGAACAGAAAAGTAAATTCTAGTAAATTTAATTTCTGCCGTATAAAAACAACTTACGTTCTCGCTCGTTTTGTTTTTAGTATTTAGGTGTTAGTATTAAAATAACACCTTGGCGCAGTCATATTGGTTTTAATTGCTTTAAGTAGTTAAAAAGTAAAGTTTTTAAAGATTTTAGAAATAACGTAAAAGTTACAGCAATTGATAATTCTGAACAAAAAGTACAAACTGTTACTAAACCGGTTAGATTAATTAAATACAGAGAAACCATAGTTACCTTAAATGAATCCTTGATCATTCCTCCGAGGAATCGAGTCATTTGCCCAGCGAATTTAAATTCTCGACTCCCCGACGGTTTATATATTATCGAACCAAGAGATCTAGGCATTCATGGCGTGTTAGTCGCACGGGTTTTGATCGAAAAAAAAGGTGAAGAACCTATTCCGATTAGTTTAGTAAATGTGAGCCCTGAAGAGGTTGAAATAAAATATCGTACGCCGCTGGCAACTGTTGTGAGTGCTGAGCAAACAAACATTGCTTTGGAAAGCACCACTGCCGTTATCGCTAAACTAACATCCGAGTCTGATGATCTAATTAACGCTGTAGACTTGAATTATATGAATGTAGATGAAAGAAGTAAAAAATTATGTTGGAATTCGTTACATACTAACTGTACAAGATTCTTTCACTCGTTATGTTGAAGCATTTCCGATACCAGATCAAACAGCCGCTACAATAGCTAAACATTTCGTTCTCGGTATTGTATTACGTCACGGAGTTCCCAAATCATGCGCGAAGTCTGCTCTACGCTGGAGATTAAACATTGAACACATCGCACGTTGAAAGATATGTTATCGCAATACGTAAATAAACAACATCGCGATTTGGATTCGTGGTTACCTTACGCAATCTCAGCGTACTATTCGACAACGCATGTCTCTCTCGGAGAAAGCGCATACTTGCTGTATGGTTGAGATATAGAACTACCGTTTAACGAAATATTCAGACCTTTCCGTATTCTTGATATACCGGATAAAAACGCGATTATTAAAGAAATATTTGGGAGAAAAGAGCAAAAAGTTCATGTTGATAGATTAAAACTTTGTTTGGCGAATGTGGAAAATTTACGTGAACAAATTACTAATGAAAATCCTGTTGAGGATGATAGTTTGAAATTTAATTCGCCAATAATTGTAAATGACGAACTTCCCAATATTCCTGTAATCTTACCATCTGATCCAAACCCTATCCATGATGTACTTCCTACTCAATCAGAAATCAACGAGAGTGCGAGTTCAGAGACGCACTCATCTACAGCTGTTAAGCTCCAGCTCTAGAACCAGAGGTACCAGCGACGCCACCACAGGCGTCACCACGTTATCAAACGAGAAGCCACGGTCCAGTGACCGAGTACTCCTGGATTCGTCAAGATCTAGTGTAGCCATCATGTTAGCGCTCTTGTGTTTGTGCGCTTTGATGACGGCCGCCAACACCGAAATCATAGGTTATGATTGTCAAGATGAACACACCGAGCTGTCCAGAGTGTCACTCTTGGGAGTGAAGCCCTGCGTCAACCCCCGTAACACTTCAAGCAGCACCGGCCGCAGAATTCAACTTGTGCAGGAAAAACAGTTCGCGGAAGTTCGCGTGTTTTCGTGCCTAGTGTCGGTACAACAATTAGTGCAACACTGTGGTATGCACTCGCATACAAGTGCGGTTGCGGGTATAAACCATGAAAATGTCGTTGTACGACTTGTGCATACACCTCCGGGTATTGCCTGGACGATACAATGAGAGAAGTCACCTGGATCGCCATCGAGCAGCCCAAATGTGAGTCCACTGGGATCGACGTTCTCTACGAAGGCAACGCAAACATCTTAATCTTGTTCGACTTAAATGTTTGTTCAGTTTAAACATTGTTAATGTTTATTATGTTTAATTTTAAGTTTAAATTAGAATAATTTTTATGTTTAGTTTTTAAGATTATTAATTTATGTTTGAGACTTTGATTTTCGTTTTGGTTAATTTTTGAATTATTGTTGATAAAAAGTTTATCTATTAGAAGATAAGACTTTTTGTTTATAGGAGGGAGTGATGTAACAATTCGGTATCGCGGTTGATGCATTTCATCATGCACATTCATAATTGTTTTTAGCTGATGAGTTGTAGACTAAATTATTATTGTTGATTTAGAATGAACATATTTGTAGCTTCAATTTCTTGGAATTAATTGTTATTTTAATTGATAATTTCCTCAGCTATAAACAATATAGATTGACTTTTGCATATTCAGCGTCTGCGGTAGGTCTTTGTTCTGCCGACAAGATGATGCAAATTATATTCCTTCTAGAAGGATCTGACACGTAGTCATTGATAAGGATACCTAATGCATCTCCCCGTAAGTTTCTCAGCACCCTTCTGGTTGCTCCGAGCTTAGTTAGTTCTCGCCAGCTCATCGGATGAGCTGGTGCCTGGTCAGTAAGATATTGTTAGAGTGGTCGCTAGCTCTTCGGATGAGCTGGTGTGCCTGTTTAGTAAAGTTCTCGCCAGCTCGTCGGATGAGCTGGTGCCTGTTTAGTAAGATATTGTTAAAGTTCTCACTAGCTCTTCGGATGAGCTGGTGCCTGTTTAGTAAAGATCTCGCAAGCTCTTTGGTAGAGTCTGATCAGTAAATTGTTGTGAATCACTTGTAAAGGCTAGAAATGCTTTAGTGGTTAAGTGTCTCGAGCTCTTTGGAGGCGGGTCACCTGTTGTGACGCCAGCCCTTCGGATGGTGCCGGGTCAAGTTGTGACGCCAGCCCTTCGGATGGTGCCGGCTCAAGTTGTGACGCCAGCCCTTCGGATGGTGCCGGGTCAAGTTGTGACGCCAGCCCTTCGGATGGTGCCGGGTCAAGTTGTGACGCCGGCTCTTTGGGTGAGCCGAGACAGTAGTTTGATAATCACTTGGAAAAAGCTAGAAATGCTTTAGTGATTGAGTTGACTCCAGCTCTTGAGAAGAACCTGGTCAGTAGATTGATAATCACTTGGAAAAGCTAGAAATGCTTTAGTGTTTAAGTTCAACTCATCGTCTCAAACTATTTTGGTTTATAGTTTGATTGAACTACTGTTTTTAGTTCAAGAGTAATTAAATTATATTGCTATAATTTAATTACGAGCAAGTGCTCAAATTCTGTATTTGTTTGTCCTGTGTTGTGTAAACTATTTATCTCATATTTATAATAAATAGTGTTAAACGTAATAGAAGAGTGGTTGTGATTCTTGAGGAAAGTGTACCTATCCAAACTACCTTAGTGTGGTGTGTGTGTTTGTCATTCGTTGACACTCAGATGACTTCGAGACCCACCAGCCGCTGATGACTCCTGAGCAACCTGCCGTCAACTACAGCTATTAAGGTTGGTTGAAGTTGAAGTACAATTTCCCTTGTTGTTAATATCCAATATCCTTTCGTCTGTCATCTTCGAGATTGTTCGTTAAAACGTTTAGAACTATTATTGGGAGTGTTCCCTTTAATATTAGTTAGGCTCCGCGCGAATTAAGGCCGTTGGGCCCTGTTTTTCGCGTGTCACTGCCAAAGTGGTTTTTGTACAGCCACATACATTGGCCACTATTACATTGGCACAATCGGGTAGGATTGGCCACTGTTACAATTGTTTAATAAATAAAGATTATTGATAATAAAAAAAGCAAATTATACATAAAATGTAACGATCATATTAATTATTGCTATTCAAAAGATCTAAATAAATAAACGTAATCTAATATAAATTATAGTCAATATTCAAGACGTTCTTTCTTTAGGGCTAATCAGTGGCTTAATATTGATAAAATTTTCAGCGAACATTGCAGTTGCACTGAAGTAATTTTATAAGAATTTTCAGGAAATTGATAACGACAATGCAATAGTGTACGATAATGTGAAAGTTAATGACAACAAAGCGACAAACGATACGTTTGTAAATTTTATATTTTAATAGTTTGTTGATAAATCCGCCTCTATTTATTTGTTCAACTAACTTAAATAAAATAATGGCTGATTTCCTATCGTCAGATTATATAAATTATTATATCGTCATTTATATTTATAAATATTCCACAGTAAATGAATTACACATAGCAGAAAATACATTCAGAATAGTTATTTGTGTATTAAAAGCGTAAAGTGATTCGGCTCGCGCTGCAATACTGTAAGAGGAACAAAGACACTTTACGCTCGTGATACACACATAATTTTTTCTACGATTGCATATTAAAATTATTTAAAAACGTATACGTACTGAAAATAAATTCGTTCTGTGAACTGTCAATATGACAAGTTTCTGTTTTCTTTGTATCCCTGGTAACGCGCATTTATAATATTTTTCGCGCGTTGCCATTGGAAACGCGCGTATTTAACGTCTTTTTCGCGCGTTGCCATTGGAGACGCGCAAAAAAGATATTTTTCGATTGTTCCACAGAAAACGTCAACTTTACGATGACAAATGAGAGCGTAATTGTCAACTTTTCATAGCAATCGTAGAAAAATATTCTTATATATTAAAAATGCTGAATGTATAGTAGAGGAGTATTCACTAGTCACATCGTTTTAGAATAAGTGTTAATATTAAATTTAGTATTTAAAAAAATCCATAATTTGAAATTTGCGAGACAAAATTAAGATTCAATAATTGAATAAACAATTACTTATCTAATTAATTGAAATTATTAGATAGATTTATATATATATTTCAGTGAAGTAATAATAATAACAAAATTCTTCAATCAGGCCAACAATGAAAAATGTATTGTATTTCTTGTGTTTGATATTTTGGGAAAAAGTTTATTACTTCGTTACGCATACATTTAAATTTTTCATCATCACTGTACTAGTCATGTCATATAACAAAAAATCAGTTCGTGGTACGATTTCCATGATCAGACATGTGTCGCTGTAGACGAAACCCCTTGTCAATTCCTATCATATAGGAGTCTTGGGATGGATGCTACGTTAGACAATATGACAGAAGTATTCGGTTGATGCTATACGTCGGACACAGGTGACGTGGTGTAGCGGTAAGCATCTCTGTCCGGCAAAGCGGAGGGTCCCTGGTTCGAATTCAGGCGTCACTCGAATTTTTTTGTCATAAATTTAACTTTAAATTCGTTATGCATTTTACCAATTATTGAGTGGAGCACTCTGCCATAAAAGATTTCGGTAAGTGATATATTTATGTGCGTAGAGTGCTGTTATCAGCCGTCTAATCACGGCCCTCAAAGATGTTAGAGAAGAGGAAGTCACAGGGATAATTTTAATATGTTTAAAATTATATTTCGGCTGTGGAAATCAAACCCGATTTTCAAATAATTTGTCTGACGCGATACCACAAGTTATCTATAATAAATCTAAATTTAATTTAATCTAATTTTTAAATGTACTGAAAATCAGTATCTCAACAGTTCGGAATCGAGTTTAGGTTCTCAAATCCACCCACCAATGCTTTGCCAGTAAGCTAACAATTGTTAATCCCATTAAGTAAAATGGACAACAAAATTTAATTTGCAAAACAACAATGAATTAATTTAGGCATTGTAATCCTTAGATTTATTTTTCAGAAAAAAAATAACAATTCAACAATTAGACCAACAATGTTGCAATCGTAAGTAATGTAGACATACCTATCTTACGTATTCGTTATCTATTTGTGAACTAATATTAGAAACGTTCATCGAAGTTTAAACGATTTCAAATTTATTGCTAAAATAAATATAAGAGTATATGTTACTTGATGTACTAATTGCATCGCAAAACTAATTTGTCCTATATTTGCCAAAAAAATTGCACATTGCAAACAGTTTTCGTGCCACCGGTCATATAGATTACAGTAAAGTATACAAAATAGTAAACAATAAGTTTTATTTGATTTTATTAAAATTATGTAACAGTTAATTAAATTTTATTTAATTCAAACGTATGTTACCTTCTTAGGCTTATTTAACGATATATTACGTACACTTTACGTGAAATCGTTAATATCAAAAATGTTAAAAATTAAATCACTAATTACAAAAACTGTTAAAAAATATCACGATTTACGGTCACATACAACGCAGCGCGCTATATTAACGACACACTACAATGCTTGCTGAAGTGAATTTTACTGCCTTATTATTTCTGCTACTTCTTTAGTTCGCTGTTGAAGTTCTTCCCGTGTTTCAGAAGTGTTTTGATTATCATACACCACATATATTAAGTAGCCCCAAAAATAAAAAATAAATGTTTGTGCATATTAAGGGTAAAATGAGGCGACTCACTGTTATGTTAAAAATAATTCCGATAAATTAGATTGCAGTAAAAAATAACATCATGTCCATTCATCTAATGTGGTAACAAAAATGGCCCAAGTAAAATTCCATTTACCATCCCAGCCCAATATTTAAAGGTATCTTGGATGGTCTGCGTCTCTTCCGCGGCGTAAACTACCAGTATCACGAAGGTTTTGGGTAATTCTCACAAACATGTGATGAGTAGTATGTTGTCCCAGGGGATAACCATAAATTATCTGTGCATGCAATAATTTTGAAATGAGTAGTCTTATAAATACATCTTAATTATTTTGTGTGTTTTGTGTATAAAAAAATTGTATTGACAATAGAAACTAATCAAAAAATGCATTTGCGAAAATCACTTCAAATCGAAATTCATACATTTAGATTCAAATCAGATACGGAAAAACATGCTTTACCAGAGAATTTTTTTCAAAATAAATATACTTCTCCAGAATTATATTACATGTCTAAAATAGATATATGGTACAAATACAAAATGTATAATGTCCGAACAAGAACATTATACGAGTTCTCACGATGAAAAAAAAATTATGAAGTAAAATATCTTATTTCATCAAAGAGATCAAATCATCAACTCGATTTTTCTTTACCATTTACAATAGTCCCTAAAAACTATTATTTAATACCCACCAAAAATTGCAAAAACCCCACCAAATTAAGACTTTGACAAATTGTGTCGTTGTGGAGGGGGAGTTGTTATGTCCACTGCAACACTGTCACTGGCACAATCACGAACACTAGTTAGCGGGGGGTACATATTGTCATCTGAGTTCACGCACACTGACTCGAGCTGGACACATGTCTCGGCTGTCTTCCGCTGATGATGGTGGAGGTGATGGAGATAGCGGTTGGCTAGCGCGTGCCACAGACTAGCCCACAGGAATGTTTTCGGTCGCTGATGAACTTTGGTGGCCTTCTTCAGAGCAAAATAATTCAGTATTACGCCGCCAACGTAACTAATTACACAGAACACAGTGTAAAGCAAGGCGAATACTGAAAAATAATTGCCCATCCTGGACAAGAAGCCCCAGACTTCCTCCGCTGATGACATAGCCATTTCTTTAAATTCAGTAGCGCTGAAAACCTTCGC
Source organism: Pterostichus niger (assembly GCA_947425015.1). NCBI lineage: Eukaryota > Metazoa > Arthropoda > Insecta > Coleoptera > Carabidae > Pterostichus > Pterostichus niger. The sequence continues at coordinate 14,495,781 of OX380337.1, forward strand.
CATGTGGTATCCCTGGTGGTCAGTAGTACGGCCAATCACACGACGTGTCACCAGGCTGGTAATGGCCTCCTTCTCCGTAGGAAATAATAGAGCCTTCTGGAATTGCTCCATTTCCTCCTTTGTATACACACCGTGTGAGCTGATAGGTGAAATCTTCATCATATGTAACACATGTTCTTCCTCATTTGCATCCAGCTCGATAGGGTCGGGTCTAGCGTGGTGAACTTCAGGAAGTAACTCTAACCATTTATTCTCTAGATGGTACATAGCGGGTAGCTTGTCACTGCAGTCAACCTGGGTACCGTGGTCTTTGATGATATGAGTAATAGGCGTCATAAACCTCGATTCATTATTATAGGTTATCGGAAGCTCTTGATAACAAAATTCTGAACGCCTATACTCCACCACTTTTGCGCTGCACCGAGCAACGTATAATACTTCGCCCACAACACGGCCGACGTGACCTGGTGCATCACGGACGAGACCACTCACGACATCTGGCGACTGCAGGGCGAGGGCAAGACGGTTCTGTAGGATCTTCTCGCGTAAGCGGCAGCGTTTTAAAATTGAATCATAAATGACTTCACCCATGTGCCGCTTGACCGCGATCTCCAAAAACAGCAGTTTACTCAGCACTTGTGCCATCATATCCGTGTTCTGCACTAATTTCTGTGTTTTTTGAAAGAAAAAAACCGAGGGACGTATCGAAAATAATAAGCAGGCGATTTTGTTCTGTTCGCTATGCCGGCTGATTGCATAAAATTTCCCTTGTAATCAGTTTCAGCGAACACGGTATCGGACGCCTCCACCACAATGTAATGCTGTTTGTTGGTGGAGCCGTCTGGCTTAAGTGTGAGAACTGTTGCTGGGCCCTCGTACAAGACATCGATACCAGTGGATGTGCAGACTTCCTTGGTCTGGGATTCCCAGATAACTTCGCCAGCAAGGTCGTCAAAGCAGTAGCCAGCGCTGTACGGACAAACAGTGCCGGTGCGCAGATTTATATGGTTTTCCTCTACGTTTGCCACGGCGCCGTAATCAAAAAGGCGTATGGTTATGGCAGCGCTGACTACCACATCTTCATACGTGACTTCGTTAATACTAAATTTAACACCATTACATTTGCCATTCGGATCCAGGTTAGCAGCAAGGGTCGTAGATACCTCGGTCGTGCCATTTAACGCCAGGTTGGAAATGATGCCAGCTCCAAGGCCGGCGAGGTCCAAGCGTCGAAATCTGTGAGCATCACGGCAAGCATTAGTTTTAGTGTAATGTATAAACTTACCGAGTCCGCCCGCTACGATACTGGCGTGCGAATGCATGCCACAGTGCGTAATAAGCTGCTGCACTGTGACCAAGCATGTTGACACATGCACTTCCGCGTATCTCCGCTATTAAATTAGTTGGATTTTCTTCATTATTGTCTCCGATGCATTGCGAGGATCGAGGCATGGCTTAACTTTCAGGAGAGAAAGGCGAGTTAGTTCCGTGTCCCGATCTTTGCAATCATACGCTATTATCTCGCTCGTAACGTAGATGCATGCGACGCTCAGCGTCAGGCTCAGCCATAGCAGGTACTGCATCTTATTTCTAAAACAGAAATTACAATCTACTACGACTTATCCAAGGGTGGTCGGGAGGGGGTCCACGACTCCTTGTCTGATAACGGTAGGTTGTACGGTTAGCGTTTGTAGCGGTAGTTTCAGCAGTTTGTGTGGGTGATATGGGTACAGGTGAGGCGGGGGTGAGTAGTTCCGGTGTGGGTGATATAAGTGCAGGTGAGGCGGGGGTGAGTAGTTCCGGTGTGGGTGATATGGATACAGGTGAGGCGGGGGTGAGTAGTTCCGGTGTGGGTGATATAGGTGGAACTATTTGAGCGTCTGGTTGCGTAATTGTCAGTGATGATATGTCGGGTGTATTATTGTAATTGTCAGTCGTATTTTGTAGTCTGAGCGATAAGTCGTGCGCTTGCGCGCCTGGTTCTGTCACATTGAATAATTTATTGCCGGTATCACTCACCGTAGTAATTATGGGAGAAACCACGTCTTCATTCGCGTCTATTTCAACAAATTCTTCAACTTCGATAGGTGCTAAGTGGCGTGCATAACAGGGCTTTAAACGATTTACATGGACTTTTTGTTCTCGTTTTCCATAAACTTCTTTAATCGTGGCATTAACATCTTTAATGTCCGTAATACGATATGGACCAGTCCATTTTTTTGCCAGTTTTGCGCTTAACCCGGGTTTAATTGCCGGATTAAATAAATAAACTTTATCGCCTAGATTGTGATTTTTAGTAGAAGATTTTTTGTTGAAATTTCTATGAATACGTTCTGTGGCTCTCTCCATAACCTCTCTAGCTCTTTGATGAGCGATTTTCATCCTTTGCATAAATTCGCTAGCGTAATTAGTGTCTGTGTCATAGCGAACACGCAAAGGTTTAAAAAGCTCATCGTATGGGAACTCTATGTCTCTGCCAAATAACAGGAAATACGGACTTTCGTTAGTGGAAGAATGTGTCATTGAACAGTATGCTGAAAGTGCATACGGAAGCCATTCATCCCAATCACGGTGTTTGGTGTTAATATAATGAGACAGAAGGTCTTTCAGAGTCCGATGTGTGCGCTCTAACATACCATTTGTTTGCGGTCTAAACGCCGTAGTACGCAAATGATCACAGCCTAGAGCCTTAAAAATTTCTTGCATTAAACGAGAGACAAAGTTAGTTCCTAAATCCGTCAGTATTTGTCTTGGTACGCCGTGTTTTAGAACAATACCGGTAATAAAATGTTTAGCTACAGTAGCAGCTGTACAATTTTGCATAGGAAATGCTTCCAAATATCTGGTGAAACAGTCCTGTACTGTCAGTATGTAAGTATTTCCCGAGTCAGTAGTAACCAGTGGTCCTACAACGTCCATAGCGAGTCGAGCAAAAGGTCGCGTGACCGCTACCGATTTCTTCAACGGGACAGGTTTTAGGTGGGGGGAGGTCTTTCTTTGCGCGCAAGAGATACATGAATTAACGTAATTTTTTATGTCACTATACATGTTTGGCCAATAACAACGAAGTTTAACGCGATTATACGTTTTATCAATACCCGCATGACCGGACATCGGCGTATCATGGTATAATTCGATAAAACGATTATTTAGTTCTCGCGGGACAACTAGTTTACCGTCTCCGTTGTCATCATCATCACGATACAACACATTGTCTTCATCGAGAAAGTATTCCGAATTTGACTCGCCATCGATTATCGAATTTATTATTACGCTGGATCTGGATCATTTCGCTGCGCTTTAAATATACTATTTCTATCCCAAAAAATAGGTTCATAATTAGGTTTCCCTAGAACACGCACCGTGAGAGCGTATCCGCGTTAGTATGTTTACTACCGGGTCTATAGTTAATCTTAAAATCATATTGTGATAGAAATACAGACCATCTTGCACGTCTATTTGTGGGATCGGTTGCCGTTAATTGCCATTTTAAAGGTTGATGATCCACAAAAACTTTAAAATTTCTACCGTACAGATAACAATGGAAATGTTTTATACCCCACACTAATGCTAGGCCTTCTCGGTCGGTGACACTGTACCGCTGTTCAGCTGAATTAAGTTGTCGGCTAGCGTAAGCGACTGGCATTTCATGACCATCGTATTCTTGAGCTAAAACCGCGTTAATTGCGAAGTTTGACGCGTCTGTACTTAAAATAAAGGGTTTGGAAAAGTCCGGGTACTTTAACAAAGGCTCAGTGCACAGTGCATTGCGTAAAATGTCAAATGCTTGTAAACGCTCTTTATTCCAGATGAAAGGTACATCTTTCTTTGTTAAAGCTGTTAACGGAACCGCTATTTTCGAAAAATTTGGAATAAAACGTCTATAAAAACCTAATAAACCCAGAAACCCTTTTATTTCCGTTACATTGGTAGGAAGTGGATAATTTTGAACCGCTGATATTTTTTCTGGATCTGGTTTGATACCATTACACGAGACAATATGACCTAAATAATTAGTTTCCTTTTTCATAAATTTACACTTTATTGGATTTAAAGTTAAATTTGCTGATCTTAATCTTTGAAAAATGTTTGTTAATTTTGACACATGTTCATTATAATCATCGGAACTAAAACAAATAATGTCATCTAAGTAAACAAAACAGTCGGTATCCGTCAAACCAGCTAAAACCGCATACATGAGCCGTTGCCATGTACTCGGGCTGTTCGCCAAGCCGAAAGGCATTCTTTTACACTCAAAATGGCCCCAGGGGACCGAAAAGGCCGTTTTTTCTCGGTCGCTCTCGTCTACTTCTACCTGCCAATATCCCTTAGTCAAATCCAGTGTCGTAAATCTTTTCGCATTACCTAATTGCGCTAATGTCTCGTGCAAGTTAGGTAAGGGGAAATAATCACGTTTTGTCACTAGATTTAGTTCGCGGTAATCGATGCAGAATCGAAGATTATTTTCGCCTTCTGCCGCCTTCTTTTCGACAAGTACGACAGGTGCGGACCACGGTGAAGAAGAGGGAGCAATTATATCATCTTTCAACATATCTGTAATTTGTTGTTTTACAATATCGCGACGAGCAAAAGGAATTCTATAAGGCGCGCGCGCAACGGGATGTGCATTACCCGTTTCAATGCGATGCTTTACATAAGATGTAGCGCTCAATTTTTTATTCTTTTCCGCGAAAATATCTGCGAATGAGTTTAGAAAAGTTCTGAATTTAGTTTGCTCAGTGTCTTCCAAGTGACTAAGATCCAATTGATCTATACTAGAATGAGTGTGGACAGACACCTGAGCTATTACCTTTTCGTCAGTTTTAATACCTGATTCCGCTTCGTAGGCAGGTATTGCAGTTGCAACAGGTATACGCGTAGAAATTGTTACTTCTTGCGGTCCGACATTGATCAAATTCAACGGAAATTGCGCATTCTTACATTTTTCTGTTACTACGCGAGCTACAAGTACACCATGGATTCCCAAATCACATGGTTCTAAAACATATGTACCCGCGGGTACCGAGCTAGCTACTTTACCTAAGCAGCGAACTACACAACGTGGAGGAATTTTTACTTCCTCCGCTAATTTGACACACGCTTTGTGTCCACTCATTTCCGCGTTTCTAGTAACAGCCTTATCAAGAACTAACTCATAATCTAAAAATAATAAGCTGAATTGTCACAAATACCATTTACTTGTTCAATTCTAAAATCATTCGCTAATACTACTTTATTCGAGTTATTGTCTCCGTCTACTTCACCGAGTTCATTAATTTGTGTCATTAATAAACTATTAGGTGATTCAAATGCGTTATCCGTTTGTGTTGCCATGTCTTTATTTTTTATGAGTTCAAAAACGATATTTTCACTTTTCTTAGTTTCAAATTCGGTGTCAGGAGTATTTACTGAATTTATATTTGATACAAAACGCGATAAAATATTTTCTGTTAAATTTTGATTTTCTTTAAATTTGTTATCGAAAGGTATATCGATATTGTCAATTATTAATTTTTGATTTTTGAAACTTATCAAAACATCGTGTTTATCCAGAAAATCAATACCAATTAAACCATCAGTTTCAAAACATAAATTGTCTGAACAAAAAAAAAAAATTGATTCAATTCTAAACTCGGCGTACTTAAATTTACAGCTGTGATACCTTCACAATTTAGAGAATTTTCAGAGACATCTACCAACTGGTCTTTTGTTTCATTAATTTTTAAATTGTGATCAGAAGCTACACTAGATTTTATTATGGATACGGCTGAACCCGAATCAATTAAAAAAATTCTTTTTATATTATTTATTTTAAAAGTGACAAATTTAGCATTATCGTTTCCAAACTCAGCGACCCTTGGAATCACATGAGATTTTTTAATACTGCTCCTCACTGGGTCGTCTTTGAAGCAGTTTGCCCGTTTAAAGGACATTCCAGTGATTTAGCTAGATGTCCTGCTTTCATACACCGGAAGCAAAAGTGCTGCTTCTCTAATGGACACACATTAGATAAATGATTCGAATCACCACAATTAAAACATTTGCCGCGCATTTTAGGAAATTCCACTAATATGCTCGAGCCTCTAAATTTTGAATTCTCGTTCTTTTGTTGTCGTATTTCTGAACCAGATGTTGTTTTTTGAACAGCGCGAACTGGATTTCGAATTGAGTCTGCGTACGTCTGTTTGATATATCGCGCGAGAACAACTTCACAATTTTCCGCAACTGGGAGCGCTTCGTCCAAGGTGTCAAACTGCTTAATTCTATTAATTTCATTAGCTAAGCGCGTATTTATCCCGTTTAAAAATTGTGTCATAATCAAATTATCTCGTTTAAACTGAATGCGAGCGCCTTGTGCACCCGATATTGCACAGCTCGGATATACTTTCTCGGCTTCTGTTTCTAATTTTAACGCGAATTCCCGTAGTGTCTTCTCTTTTCGTCTAATTATTTTTTTAAAACTTGTTTCATCTCCCGTTAGTGATGGACGCTTCTTAAACATTGTGTTTAGCCAAATGTACATCTCCGACATGCATTTCTGTTTTTTATGTACCGGAAGTGAACAATAGCAAGTGCGCGCATTACCACTTAAATTAACAGTTACCGCCCGTAACATTTGTTGGTCATTCAGCTGATAACATTCCGCGATCATTCGAATATGTGTCACAAATATTTCTAAATCTGACCCGCCGGAATAATTCGATAAATTATTTACCGCGGATAAAAAACTAGGGTCGGCTAACGTACTTCTTCCCATAGATCTAATATCGGAAAAATTTGGAAAATTATTGTTATCTGCAGGTGTTTGACTTGTCGGAATGCCGGTAGGTGTGAACACGTCTGGATTCGGCGCGACCGGACTCGGAAAATTATTGAAGGGGGTTTGAACTGATGGGCTCGCAGGTGGGAACATATGTGAATAAGGATAGGGGTACGGGTATCTTTGCGACCATGTATTCATTGAGTATGGGTTAGGAGTTTGATAATACGGTTGCGCATGCACGGCGGGAGTCATTGTCGGACTTGCTACACTTGTCATGGTTGTTGTACACGTTATTGAGGTCGGTATTGTTGCTTGTGTTGTTATTACAGGTAAAGTCGGGATACTTATGGTAGTACTCACAGTTGTGATTGTGTTACTCACAGGAGTTTCTGATACAGTGGTTGACATGTTTACAAAACAGTGAAACTAATAACTCGCGAATAAAATTATCAAAAAAAAAAATAAAAAAAAAATGAAATTATTTATTAAGATAAGTCTTAACTTACACACCCTAGTGATTCGAAAAAGATTGACTCACGTCTAAAAGTTAGGCCAAAAATATATCTAACTTTAGCGACGCTCGAATAGACAATTAAATTATTACATAAATTAATCAGATCTTTTTGTCAATCTTACCGGACTGCGCCAATTGTAACACGAGCAAGAGCTGGCTGAATAAGTTAGTCACTTATTCTTAATTTAATAATTATATTAGGTTCAATATTTGCACTTACCTTGAGATGCGGAACGTAGCACTGGCACTCTTTATTACCGCGATATGAAATGAAAAGAGGTTGAGAGCTAAAGGCTGAAGTTTGGTAGAATGTTTAAAATTATATTTAATTAGTAAGAAAAACTGATCTAAGGATATAAGAAGACACAAGTTGAACTGTTGAGGAGACGAACGAGACTGACTTCCACGCAAGCTGCTTGCTGCATCCAGAAAATCCACCCCTAGGGTGTGGACCCATAAAAATCAGACAAAAACCATCTGGATGCTATAACAGTTGGCGTATCAGTTAACCCCCTGACCTCGCAGAGGCCCAGATAAGATGAACATGAAAATCTGTTGCATTTCTAAGAAATTTAGTTATTAATGTCATCCCTTTTTTAAATTTAAAGCCTAAAATTAATAGCTAACAGATTTCCACTTAGCCGTCTTATCTGTACATGTGCGAGCCAGGAGTCGGCGTCTCGTGCGTCGCCTCAAAAGATAACACTTTAAACTAATAATTTTACATTATTGTTACACAATTTAATGATAAGAAGTATACAGAAAGGTCGAAAAATTAAAAAAAAAACTGTTAGCCTTTTCATATTTGTATAAACCGCCGTCACTGTATAATTTTATGTACGAAAAATCGACAGTGATTTACCTGCACCAAGACAAATACTGAACTGTCGCATATTTTTCAATCTAAATACCGGTAGAATAAAAACTTGCTATTATGTATGATGCCGAACAAGAATATACTCGTACCTATCTTAATGTACGAGCATGATGAAATGAGCATAAAAAGTAGTTAAAGTTTAATTATACAAAGGGTTTGTGTGAAGGATATGAAGTTATGGGTCAATTAAAGAAGAACTGAAAACGTAGCCATTCACGCTATAGTTTTCATGATGTGCAGACTATTTCAAAATTGGAAATTCATATTATTTCTCTTTAGGTCCAGTAAAAGCGAATATAATAAATATCAACGAAATGGGAATCAATATTAGGATTGTTATTTTCGATCAAGAAACAAATATTCAATCTTGTTATTCTAAATTGGGAGTGACAAAAGAAAATCCTTATTTCATGTAAAATAATAAAAAAATATATGCAATGTTACTGCTCAACTCCTTAAATAAATCAGAAACGTTTTGTTATCAACAGATGTTTCTTAGATGGACAAAGAATATCATGAAATGATAATAGTGATTTAAATAATATTGATACACAATGCAGCACCCTTGCATCCTTTGTAAAAAATTACAAAACAACTTATATTTCCAAATATATTTGAGCGTAAACCTGTTTAACTAGGTGCTCAAATATTTAACCGAACTATGGTAGCAGCTATTTAAACAGGAATATAAACCGATAGCATTAAATCTAGTTCAGCTTTAAAAGCCTCTTTTATTAAAAAGTTAAATAATTGACTCATTAAATAGCCGCGTCTTAAATGATTCCAACCCTTTTCGATCCACATTATCAGACAAAATCACTTGGTAAAAAAAAAGTTTGTGTAGAGCAAACTTTTCTTTGAAAATTGTAAAGTGCATACGAAAGATGGAGAAGAAAGGCGAAACACATATTTTACCAACGGTTTTGTACAGAATATTAAATTTATTTACTGATGTTAAAGAGAATTATATTTTTCTTTTAACAGATTGCAACTGGACTGTTTTGCAAGTAATTTTTCAATTCTTCTTCTTCTGATGGCACTACAGCCTAAATTGGGCCTGGGCCTACAGGACACACCGAGCCGCAGTTTTTACACTGCCGTACTCCGGTTTTCGTAGTCGAATGCTACATTATGTAAGGCGTATAAGTGACTAGCTTATAGCGCGCGAGTGTGAGAAATACATGTAACTATATTTTTTATATTTTTACGACAAATCACACATTGTCGACAGGCGGATTCGAACTGACGAACCTTGGTTCGGGTGACGTCACAGTATGTTAAGAGATGTGCCTTAACACGCTCGGCCACCGCTCCTGTTTTTTTTTAAATTATTATTTGGAAATAAAGGAGGATAGACTGTAAATCCTACGGCAAAACAATTTAGACAAACATTTTAGCAAACTATGCACATTAGAATTTCACAATCCATAGGAAGAAGTAATTGTGAAATAAGTGAAGATGATATCATTGATATTATTTTTGTACCTCATTTTAAAAAAACTAATACTGTTAATTCAGACACAACAAATACGAATATATTAGACAGTGACTATAGTATTGAATATGACACGAAACAATTTACAGACAGAACAGTAGAGATGCGCATTTGAAAAAAATTGTAACCCAACCCGACCCAAAGCCGGTGGGTAACCAACCGGACCCGATGAATACCCGACCCGACCAGACCCGATGAATACCCGGCCCGACCAGATCCGATGGATACCCGACCCGACCAGACCCGACGGATATCCAACCCGACCAGACTCGATGGGTAGCCAACCCGATCCGAGCCGACCAGACCCGATGGATATCCAACCCGATCTGCCCCGTGGATACACAACCTGACCCGACGTGATGGGTATCCAATCTAAACCGATTTTACTTGACCCGATATGTAACCAGCTGATCCGAAAGTTCATGTTAATAGTAATATTTCAATACAATAAAAACTTTGTTAATATTATTTGTGCAAAACTACTATTTATTTAAATCTATATTGCCGGATAGATCAAAAAGATTTGTTTAAAAGGATTTTAAGTATAAATAATTGTTATAAAAGATAAGAATTTGAGTACATATTTAATTACACTACTAAACAATGTTTAATGTTTTTACACAATTTTGTATAAGAGGAATAATGAAAGTAAAGTGCATATATTCTATTAAAAAGAAGTACAAGTGTAAACGTATTTAATCCTAACATACACATACCAAGTTAGTAAAATTATCAAAATTATTAAATTGAAGTATATAACCTAAATGTAATAAATTGTTCAAAATAAGTAATCTATAAATATTAAAATTTTCAAAACAAAAATTATAGTATTATATTAACAAAGAACAATTTAAAAATGTACCCATATTGAATTTCATTTTTTGTTGTTCTAAATGAGCTGGACTTAAATTAGATCTTCTTATTTCTATTGTTCTACCAGCTAATGAAAAACTTTTTTCACTGGACGTACTAGTAGCTGGCATACAAAATACAAATTGTGCTAATTAGCTCAATTTTGGAAATTTTAATTTATTTTCAAGCCAAAAGTTTAAAGGGCATGTGTCGGGTGTAACTTTGGGAAAATTTTGATATTTTAATAATACATCTGAATGTTGAAATAATATAGTTTCGTCATCAGCACAATCGAAAAAATCTTCTATTTCACATATCTTAACTTTTTTGGCAGAAGAGCATCCAGCAGTGAATATGTCAATATTAGTCTCAATATTTGTATCCATTTTCAATTCTGGATAATTCTTAATGTTTTCATCCGCGGATCTAAGAAATGAGCTGTATTATGCACTGGTTTTATCAAATATTTTGATTTAATAGCTTGTTTTAAAATATTCTTTAAATCTATAATTACATCACTATTATTTTCATAATCTGGTTCTAAATGATTTGTAATTTTCTTTAACCAAGGCAAAACGAAATGTAATGTGGGATTATATTCTTGGCTTAATTCTAATGTAGCGATATCGAGCGGTTTTAGTAATTAAATTAATTGACCCAATATATTTTTATCAAGATCTAAAAATTTTGATAATTCGCGCTTACCCAAGAGTAAATTATACACATCATCATAAGATTTATTGATTTCAACATAGTTAACATAGAATTCCAGCGGGTCGGTACGGCTTGTTTTAGTGAAAATTTTAACTTATTATTTAAGCCTGATCTTTTGAAATACGCTACAATTTCTTTACTGCTGTTTATTAGTTTGAAAATAATTTGGTAACTAATATTTTTTAAAAATAATTCAAATGCCAGATTTAAATTATGGGTTGCACATGATACTCGACTGAAATCTTTTAAAGCAGCAATAATATTGGCACCATTATCGGTGACAAAACAAAAATTATCTTTGTTTTTCCTGGTATTTAATTCAGTGTCATTGAATTCAAGAAACTCTTTTATTACATCGAATAATTCAATAGTTATATTATTAGCAGTTTTTTTTCCGAAAATTCTTTTACGGCCAAAAAATAAGGTATAACTTTAAATTCTTTATTCACTAAATGCGCAGTAAGTGACATGTATGAAATATTTCTCATCTGATCAGTCCAAAAATCAATAGTAAATGAAACTCCGTTTTCTAAATTCAATTTAATTACATTAATAAAAGGCACACTAAAAGACTTGGTAACAAGGAAAATGTAATATAAAATTGATTTCAAACCTTGTTAACTCATTGCATGTATTAAGTAGAATATACTATACATCTATACATTTTACATACAAAGTTCAGGATAATATATATGAGTAGATATAAACGGGCGGTGTTTATGACGTCATCGGTCGCACGGCTCCGTTGAATGGTTCCGCAACTGGACCACCTCATACCGGTCACACCTGCATGACAAAATATAACATGTCATTCCAGTCTCAATCAGCGGTCACTGAGATTTACATTTTAGGTAGTGCTATAGCAGTGGTCGGCAAACTTATTAGCCAAAGAGCCAAATATGAACATTACAACAATTTAAAAAAAATTGGGAGCCAAATCTGCTTGTTTAGTAAACTTTTATTACACTAAATAAGTATTATACTAAATAAAACTAAATTTCATACTTAATAAATATTTATTAATGCGAACAATGTGCTTGCATCTCCTTGGAGAGTTTGAGTAAGTCAGGTTTGTATGTTGTTGTTTTTAATTTTAGGCATGATTCCAAGTTCTCATCAATAAGACGACTTCTCAGTTTACTCTTGATAATGTTCATACTTGAAAAAGATTGTTCGCATGTATATGTAGAAACGAAAAGGGAAAGAACAGCAAACGTGAGCTTTTTCAGCAGATCGTAAGAGTCAGGAATACTATTCCAAGCGTTGAAAATGATCATGTCTTCCTTCTCCAGGTCATTCAAAGCAGATCACTTGTGTTGTGAACTAAGATCACATTTTTTCTTCTCCAATATTTTGAATTCAACACAAAGACGTTCGAATTTAGAGCGCCATATCTCCTTGTTTTTTAAATCCAGCAATTGTATTTCAAAGCTAGTAATGTCAATTTCAAAAGGAGAAAATTTCAACTCGATTATCATAGCATTAAGAGGATCCAATCCACACGAGGTCCCAGACTTCATCGGTGCGGGTATTTAGACCCGATCGTTGCTGGTATTTAGACCCGATAGTAGCAGGTCCTTCCCAACCTGATCAAGGATCACTACTGTCGTATGCGCTGAAGACCGCTAAACACAAAAGAGGAGGGACTCCAATTACAGACACAGGTAAATTTCACTTTGTGGTCATTATGTAGCCATTGACGGATGCGCAGCTGGATTCGCAGACCCAGTGATGAGAGCCCTCAATACGGCTCTGTATGTCACCACCACCTGAGTAGCAAATGTAGTATGCTCTTAAATGTCGCAACCTGGCGGAGGGACTTCAGTACTGAGTTCTTAAGTAAGGCAAAGTGTGAATACACAGAATAGCACATAATAAAATAGAATATAACATTTGATCAATCACATATATCCCCAAACAAATACCACACCAAAACATAAACATAATGTACTCATTATATCATCAATTTACGTGTCATTCAATAAACAACATTCACGTATCAAGTCAGTACAGATCTCCAATCAATATGTCAATATATCATCAATTAATGTGGAATTTAATAAACAACAGATATATGTTAAATCATTGCAGTTCTCAATAAAATAGAATATAACATCTGTTCAATCACATATATTCCCAAACAAATATCACACCAAAACATAAACATAATGTACTCATTATATCATCAATTTACGTGTCATTCAATAAACCACAGACACGTATCAAGTCAGTACAAATCTCCAATCAATATGTCAATATATCATCAATTAATGTGGCATTTAATAAGCAACAAATATATGTTAAATCACTGACGTTCGAATTTAGAGCGCCATATCTCCTTGTTTTTTAAATCCAGCAATTGTATTTCAAAGCTACCAATGTCAATTTCAAAAGGAGAAAATTTCAACTCGATTATCATAGCATTAAGAGGATTTTTGACAAATGCTAAAGTTGCTCTGCTGTTTTTAAATTCCTGAAACCTGCTGATAAATGCTTGCCTCATATTTAAAGTTATTGTTTTAAAATGGTGTTTATCAGCCGGTAGCTTGTACATGGTTTGTTTTTACGTTTACGAAAACTAATAAAATTAAACTCGATGGTCGTTACGTATTTTTACAACAATATAACATTTTAATTACCTATCTATCTTTTAACTTAAACAGAAAATTATACATGTTTTCGATTTATAGAAGAATTTAAATTTATCAAAATAAGATGTAATTATTGTCTTACCAAGTTTTTTTTAAATTAAAATATTATTGCGCCTTCCGTGGATATTTGTGCCAGAGCCGCACTTAAGGAGCCAAAGAGCCACATGCGGCTCTGGAGCCGCACTTTGCCGACCACTGTGCTATAGGAATAAGGTAAAGGTACGAATTAGGATGTCCCAGACATCCGTGTGGATCCAATCCACACGAGGTCCCAGACCTCATCGGTGCGGGTATTTAGACCCGATCGTTGCTGGTATTTAGACCCGATAGTAGCAGGTCCTTCCCAACCTGATCAAGGATCACTACTGTCGTATGCGCTGAAGACCGCTAAACACAAAAGAGGAGGGACTCCAATTACAGACACAGGTAAATTTCACTTTGTGGTCATTATGTAGCCATTGACGGATGCGCAGCTGGATTCGCAGACCCAGTGATGAGAGCCCTCAATACGGCTCTGTATGTCACCACCACCTGAGTAGCAAATGTAGTATGCTCTTAAATGTCGCAACCTGGCGGAGGGACTTCAGTACTGAGTTCTTAAGTAAGGCAAAGTGTGAATACACAGAATAGCACATAATAAAATAGAATATAACATTTGATCAATCACATATATCCCCAAACAAATACCACACCAAAACATAAACATAATGTACTCATTATATCATCAATTTACGTGTCATTCAATAAACAGGCACGTATCAAGTCAGTACAGATCTCCAATCAATATGTCAATATATCATCAATTAATGTGGAATTTAATAAACAACAGATATATGTTAAATCATTGCAGTTCTCAATAAAATAGAATATAAAATCTGTTCAATCACATATATTCCCAAACAAATATCACACCAAAACATAAACATAATGTACTCATTATATCATCAATTTACGTGTCATTCAATAAACCACAGACACGTATCAAGTCAGTACAAATCTCCAATCAATATGTCAATATATCATCAATTAATGTGGCATTTAATAAGCAACAAATATATGTTAAATCACTGACGTTCGAATTTAGAGCGCCATATCTCCTTGTTTTTTAAATCCAGCAATTGTATTTCAAAGCTACCAATGTCAATTTCAAAAGGAGAAAATTTCAACTCGATTATCATAGCATTAAGAGGATTTTTGACAAATGCTAAAGTTGCTCTGCTGTTTTTAAATTCCTGAAACCTGCTGATAAATGCTTGCCTCATATTTAAAGTTATTGTTTTAAAATGGTGTTTATCAGCCGGTAGCTTGTACATGGTTTGTTTTTACGTTTACGAAAACTAATAAAATTAAACTCGATGGTCGTTACGTATTTTTACAACAATATAACATTTTAATTACCTATCTATCTTTTAACTTAAACAGAAAATTATACATGTTTTCGATTTATAGAAGAATTTAAATTTATCAAAATAAGATGTAATTATTGTCTTACCAAGTTTTTTTTAAATTAAAATATTATTGCGCCTTCCGTGGATATTTGTGCCAGAGCCGCACTTAAGGAGCCAAAGAGCCACATGCGGCTCTGGAGCCGCACTTTGCCGACCACTGTGCTATAGGAATAAGGTAAAGGTACGAATTAGGATGTCCCAGACATCCGTGTGGATCCAATCCACACGAGGTCCCAGACCTCATCGGTGCGGGTATTTAGACCCGATCGTTGCTGGTATTTAGACCCGATAGTAGCAGGTCCTTCCCAACCTGATCAAGGATCACTACTGTCGTATGCGCTGAAGACCGCTAAACACAGAAGAGGAGGGACTCCAATTACAGACACAGGTAAATTTCACTTTGTGGTCATTATGTAGCCATTGACGGATGCGCAGCTGGATTCGCAGACCCAGTGATGAGAGCCCTCAATACGGCTCTGTATGTCACCACCACCTGAGTAGCAAATGTAGTATGCTCTTAAATGTCGCAACCTGGCGGAGGGACTTCAGTACTGAGTTCTTAAGTAAGGCAAAGTGTGAATACACAGAATAGCACATAATAAAATAGAATATAACATTTGATCAATCACATATATCCCCAAACAAATACCACACCAAAACATAAACATAATGTACTCATTATATCATCAATTTACGTGTCATTCAATAAACAACATTCACGTATCAAGTCAGTACAGATCTCCAATCAATATGTCAATATATCATCAATTAATGTGGAATTTAATAAACAACAGATATATGTTAAATCATTGCAGTTCTCAATAAAATAGAATATAACATCTGTTCAATCACATATATTCCCAAACAAATATCACACCAAAACATAAACATAATGTACTCATTATATCATCAATTTACGTGTCATTCAATAAACCACAGACACGTATCAAGTCAGTACAAATCTCCAATCAATATGTCAATATATCATCAATTAATGTGGCATTTAATAAGCAACAAATATATGTTAAATCACTGCAGTTCTCCGCATACATTGAATCTAGACCTAGAAAGACAGTGAGATAACTCACCTTTAATTACTGCTAATCCAATATAGTGTCCAGGTAATAATGAATGTTTTAGTCCTTCACTTCACTTATTCACTTCCACCCCGAATTGTTCGTCACACCCGTGAAACATAGACTGAGCGTCTCAGCGCTGGCAGCCGCCTCAGGATGCCTCGTCATATTTTTCGTTGACAGATATATGACCACCAGCGCTTCCAAATCAGTGGATTGTATTATTAAAATGTATGTCTTACATTAATAATTTTAGTTTTTGTAGATACTCGTATATTCATTTTGTCCAAATAATTTTGAGTCAGAGTTTTTCTGCTTACAAAAATATCTTCGTTTTTAACTCTGCCAAACTGCGCTCCTACGTTCACAAGTTCTTGTGCTAATATCTGAAATAATAATAAAAAAAATAATATTGCTATAAAGTAGTACGAGATTTGTTGTATTACAAATATTAAAATACAAAATGTGAATGTAACTATTATCAATAACATTAGAAACAGTTTCAATAAATTGTAACTCAATTTTAAAAGTGCCTTTTATCTAGATAATAATAAAATTAAAAGTAACTACTAAGCAATCTATTTTATGACAATTAAATGTAATACATATTTACCTTAAATCCGGCTCCTTCCATTACATTCAAAGGCCTTAGGTCTGTTGCAATAAATGTTATTGCAGCTTCATTAATTTTTTGTTTCCTATTGTTGTCGATTTAAAAAGGTATTTTGTACTGACGGCTGTGAACTGCTAGGCGTTTGACATTTGTCATATCTTTTTAAATTTGATACACCATTTTTTGCTTCATTTAAAAATACATTTTTGCAGATACTGCACACTACAAATTGATTAACAAGACTTCCACTAATTTCCACAGCTTTAAACTTTTTCCAAACATCACTTTTAACTTGTTTATGTATTAATTTAATTGTTTCATAGTTTTGTTGTAGTAATTTTTCTATATCTTTTTTAATAAACACCATTGTTCTAATATTCACAGTTTTTATTAAAATCGATTTATCAATATTATATCCTTTATAATTTTAATTTGCACGTTTTATTTAATATTTAAAGAAAATTACAATTAGTGTTTAATCGCTTTATGCAATAATAGTTAAAAATTTATAAACTTATTTTTGTTTTGTCTCAGTCGCTAGAATAGCTAGTTGTGGTTCTATAGCAAAGACTGAACTAAAATACAGTAAATACAAATACTAAGGGGGATGACATAGAGTATACAAAAATCCATGATTAAATCATACAAAGAATTCATTGCATCATCAGGTGTTCCTCAGGGTTCGAACCTAGGACCCTTATTATTCATTTTATTTATTAATGAATTATTAGATTTATTTACCTGTCCTGCATTAGCATATGCAGATGATATTAAAATACTTTGCAACATAAATTGTATTAACGACTGTCAGTTATTGCAGAAAAATATTGAGGCCTATGTTAACATGGTCCCTCTGAACATATCAATAATGTTTGCACGTCTGCAAATAAAACGCTAGGCTTTTTAATGAGAACATCTAAAATGTTTAATGATATTACGTTACTAAAAACTTTATATTTTGCATATGTTGCTAGTAAATTAGAATATGCTAGTTTAATTTGGTATCCATACTATGAATACCAACTTTTAGCTTTGGATCGAATTCACCGTAGGTTTTTAAAATACTTATCATATAAACAAGATAAAGTTTATCCTATTAGAGGTATCGATCAAAATTCTTTACTAGAACGTCATTCTGTAGCTTCTTTGACAGATCGAAGAGACTCATTTTCTGCTAGGTTTGCATGGATGCTGCTCCACAACAAAATTGATGCGCCACAATTCCTATCCCGTATCCCACTTCATGTACCACGATCGGGGTCGAGACAACATAGAGAATTCCACCTACCAACCTCAAACACGGATGTTTTGCAACGTTCACCAATTTTTATAATGTGTCATAATGCAGAATTTGTTTATAATGATATATTTTTGTAATTATTAGTTTGTTTTTCTTTAAATCTTACTTTAAATTGTATTTGTCCTGTAATTGGATTTTTCTGTTGGACAATAAATTACTTATTATTATTATTATTATACAAATTAAAGCGACAGCAGAATTATACAAATATACAATTTGTGATACATTTGTTATGTTACGAGTATGCCACCTTTATCGCTGCAAAGGCTTTGATTTATTTTTATTTATTTTTACAAAGCATGAATGAGACCGCAGGCACTGTTACATTTTCAACTCTGCTCAATATTGTAAACAGCTTAAATACATATCGGGTGTTACAAAAAGAGTAAAAACCTTAAAAGAATGTAGGTATATTTCAATGTACTTATTCTCAGTAAAAAAAGATTTTTTCAAAACTCACAAATTTAAGGGCATGCTTATTGAGCAGAAACGAAATTTTTAATAAAAATAATAATGATCTACCCATTATTACATTATTTACGTGATTACGTAATTTATTATCATCATAATTCAAAATCAGCACATCAAAAGTTATAAACCTACAAAAATTTTATCCATTCTTTAACAGCCTGTATATTGTACGTATAAGCGACCAAGTATTTATTATAAATTTTAAGTAAATTATAAATTTTAAGTAAATTATAAATATAATCAGTTCTATTAGTGAATATTTCATTTAAATACAAATATAAAAATTACTATTATTTGGATCTGATTAATACAGAAAAGAAAAATAATAATATTGTATTAAACCATTTTTATAATTATATCCCACTCGGTATTACTCACCCAACAAACCCGATCCGACAAAATTTAATCCAAATTTGTCCGGTTTAACCCAATTTGACCCGACTTACCCGTATCTAACCCGCACAGACCCGACCGAACTTGAACCAGACCCGACTTACCCGTAATGAACCAGACCCGACTTATCCGTAATGAACCAGACCCGAATCAGACCCGACATGAACAACTTACAACTGACCCGAAATCCGACTGCGGGTCTAGACGGGTTTCGGATTTCGGATAAAAATGCGCAACTCTACAGAACACACTATGAATAATGTGCGATAATGTACTTTACCGAATATTTAGCATATAGGTGTGAAAATTATGCCAAAAAATAAAATAAGTGATATACTTAATGATAAAAATAAAATGAAATATGTTGTTAAAAGACTATGGTTAAATGGCTGAATGAAGTATTAATAAAAATAATAACCGATTTAATAGACGTATTTCATATTTATATAAATAGTAATCTTCATAAAAAAAAATTACAGAAACGTTACGTAAAAAGTATTTTCGCGCCACCGTCCGGCATTAGCAGTATTACATAACTAAAAATCGTACGGAAACCATGTGTTACCGGCCGAGGCCGGCAAAAATTAGTGACTTTTTATGGTTATATGTTGGCATCACTAGTATAGCGAACTCCTGAACGTACGAAATGTAAAAATATTGCATTGGCGTAAACATATTATGATAAATATTCATAGTTGAGTATTTTCAATACAAGAAAACAGAATATTTATACATATATTTTAAACAAAATTGTAAGTAATTATAATTGAATTAGCAATGTAAAATCCAAATAAAATACGTTGATATTTTAGGTTATAATACTGGAATGACAAGTCGTGAAATAGACAAAGAAATTAATTATGTTTTATGTTCATTAAATAAAGTGTAATTAAACTTATTGAAGATGTAAATTGATGAATAATAAATAATTAATTAAAATTAAAGGTACAGTTCTGACAATTAGATGATTCCCACATAAAAAAATTCCCTGACATTTAGAATGTGAGTAATAAATTAAACTTTTTTTATTAAATTAACAAAAACGTCGGCGCGAAAAATCTTGTGTATTACACGTCCAGAAACTATTTTGCGAGTGCGAGTATATTTTGAAAGGACGAGCCACAGGCAAGAGCAAGCAGAACGGAAAAACTGTTTTCCTATGATAAACGATGTTGATCCACAACCAATAACACAAAATGACGATTGCCCACTCCATTTACAGACATTCAACCCCATACCATGACTGAGGCTAGAAATTTGACATTACATTTTAGGTAATTTTTAAAAAATATTTTTATTTTCTTTCGAAGGATAAAGTCTTCAAAATGCGACTCGTTGCTCCATATGTTAGCGAACCTAATTTTGCGGGATTTGACCCATTTCAATCTATTTCGTCGTTGTGCAACCACCAACAATGCCATATATTTTCCCTAGATTTTGTAATTTTTCAAATATGTTCTGAATCTTATAAAAACTATTCTAAGGCCATAATCAACTTTTGGAAACACTCTTAAGGTAGTTCTTGCTGATATTGATCTATAAAGTACTTTTTTTTTACTTTGTACCAATTTCAGCAGTAATAGAACAATTGTCTTGTCTAATTATTTTTGTTAAAATGCGATAATCTGCTGGCGATAATATTATTAAACGTCTTCTCTACTTTTTTCAATTAACAAAGCCAGTCTGTTTATTTTAAATGGTGAATTAAGATAAATTTAATTCTGCTACTGTTTTATATGCAAATTATTCATTATTTCATAAATAAATTACTGCTATTCTTAAATCAACAGATAAAGGCTTACCGCGAGCTATAATTGTTAGTATACTAAAATATGTTTCTGACAATTGTTTCAACAAGTTATTTATAGTTGTTAAGCAAAGGTCTCTGAGAAGGAATTGTTTCTTTTGTAGCTATTCATTTCTTAACAATATATACTCGAAATAGTTCAGCTATTATGAAGTACCTTTAGATTCATATAAAATAAATATAGCCGCAGAAATGACTTTATTGTGAGAAATGTGAAAAAAACATTAATTCAACTATTATGAATTTGGGATCGTAGAATGATGTGTCCGTATGAAAATGCTAATTATTCTTTGATCAATATAATCAGTGGATGTGTTGTGAATGTTTCAGTGGTTCGTGTTACCCTATTTGGCATCATGGTCTCGATGACACCAGGTAAGTATATGATTTCGGGTTTCCAACTCATTATTATAAGCCACATGCCGATGTAAAAATTAAATTTTAGCAATTTTTTCATATTTATTTTTAATTGATTCAAGCATTATATAAATAAAAACCAATATATCATCACGCTTTTACCCATTACTAGGTGTGGCCCTTACCGAAGTAGATCTCGGTATGTGATATATTTCTTCACGTGAAGTTCGATTACCAGCCGTCAAATCACGGCCTTTAAAGATGTTAGTGGTTAGCCACAGGGGTAGATTTAATTTAGTGAAAATTATTTGTTGGCTGTGGGAATCGAACCCGACTCGATACCACTGAGTCACCTACCCCATGACTTAAACTAGGTTTTTATATAATTTCACATCATAATTATTTGCGAGCAGGTATGATTTGCAAAAAAACTGATTTTCAATATAAATCACTCATGGCGCAACTTTCGAGAGACACACAGTATATATACGGTATTTCACAACTTATTTGATTTTATTCTAACCCTACATAATATTCTGATTACTGATTAAAAAAACAGATAGAATTTTTAAAAAATTCCCAAAATTAATTGCACTCTACATGCAGCAAACATGTTTAATGCCACTGGTTCTAGTGTTATTTCTAATATATTAATAACTAAATTATAATAATATAGAGCGGCACAAAGCAGTCATCCATGAAATCCTACATTGAAAATTAAGTATTAACGGACGAACAATGAAGAAAGACTGAAAGTAAAATATCTTCTATAACTAGAGTTTGGATTTTAGACTCCTAAAATAAATAGGTACAAAATAAACATTTAAATTTGTTGTGTAACAGGAAAAACTAAAAATTATTTTTCATGAGCATTTTATTTATTAAATATGAAAATAGTTATTTGTGTATCTGGTGCACAAAGTGCCTGTTTAGCGCATCGAGAGTAAAAGTTTGTATGAAAAAGCTTGCCGAGTTTAATTAGTTGAGCGTACTTTTCGTGTTCGAGCTGCATACAGTATTCTGAATTTTTTATACAACTGACAGAAGAATGACATTGAATAATATATATTTGTCAAAAATATCACTATGAAACGAATGTAATTTTTTTATCGTTTACCTTCCATAATACATGTTGGAGTAACATAAACGAGGCATAAAATGACTTACTTCGTACACTGACAGACAAGTGAGTTTTTTCATTATAATAATAAGTAAATAATCACACCTTTTACCCAATACTAGTTGAGACATTCTGCAACAGTAGATCTCGAAAAGTGAAGTACGGATACCAGCCGTCAATTCACGCCCTCAAAGATGTTGTTGGAGGGGAAACCACAAAGGTAATTTTTAATATAACGAAAATCAATCAAAAGTGAATAGTGCCTTTCATGTGTCCGCATAATTAAACCCGAATAATGATCCAAACAACAAGGATTTATTGTATTTTTTTGTTCTGTAAGGAATGAACCTATTGGCTTAATTAAAATAAAAATTCGTTAACATATTACCTATTGTATATATTACGAAGTAAATAACATTTATTAATTCAAATGACAATCACGGTTTTGACTAAAATGTTATATGTGCCATTAAATGCGAGTATATAAAATTGATTCGAATTTATTAATTTAAATACTTTTACTATGGAACTAAATGTATTTTGTCCTTTATAAAACCGGACATTAAAATCAATTTATTTTTCTCAAAAGTATTTATATGTAATTTCGCAGTTATAGATTTATTTTTACATAAAGATTTTTTTCATTAAAAAGTTATTTAATTTTGAAAAAATCGAACACAACATTTCGATATCTTGAATTCCTGAACCAGAATTTAATTCTATTATATAATGCTTGTGACGAAGTGTGCTCGTCACAAAGATTGTTATATAGATCACGATCGCGGAAACGCCTGTATCTCGCGAACGCAACACCTGAGAGACGCGAAAAATCAACACCGGGTTCATAAGTAAGACGCGCATCGGAAAATTGCTAATTAAACTGGATCACGGACCGGGTAGTCCAGTTTCCGTTTATAACCAATCCGCCCTATATGTTAACATAGGACGGACAAACTTTGACACCCTAGGACCCGTTTAATTAACAAAACAGTATATAAACCGCGCTGCCGAGACAGCCAAGACAGTCAATCTTTCACCTGTGAACAAATCGACATCTCCGCTACCGTCTTCCAGTCACCAGGCCACACCGACTTCTAGGTAAGAAAAGCACTCCTGTTTATTTACCGTACCGTACTGTGCTTCCTCGAGGTCTCGTGCCACTTTCCGTTTGGTACTCTTGTGCGATCACCGAACCACTCACATTGGCGTCTGTCGTGAGCGAATCCGAGACGTTGCTGTGGGCCGTTTGCGTTACAAGCCGGAGCTCCCACCGTAACTTCGCGATTTCGTCGCGTGCTACCTTCCGTTTTAGGAACTCTTGTGCGACCACCGAACAAATCACTTTGGCGTCTGTCGTGAGCGAATCCGAGACGTTACAGTGAGGCGTTTTGCGTGCACGGCCGGAGTTCACACCGTAACTTCGCGACTTCGTCGCGTGCCACCTTCCGTTTTAGGAACTTTAGTGCGACCACCGAACAAATCACTTTGGCGTCTGTCGTGAGCGAATCCGAGACGTTACGGTGAGGAGTTTTGCGTGTACGGCCGGAGTTCACCACGTCGAATTCCGCGAGACGCGTCGCGGAATCGTTTCCGACACACCAGCGGTCGTCCAGGGAACCCCATCGTCGCGACGCCCGGCGTCGATTTTCCGGAAAAGTGAAAAACCACTCATCGCGATCATTACGAGTCGACCAGCCGCTATTACGGGAACCCCACCGCCACGACGCCCGGCGTCGATTCGGGACCAAGCCGCGATTTTGCCGTTTCCGAACCTGCAGGCCTACACCGCGGGCCCCGACCGTCGCTCCGGACATACCGGCGTCCCGACGCCAGGCGTCGTTTTCCCAAAAACGTCACCTCTGTATTCCCCGATCCCGCCTCAGTATATCCTACACCTGCTGTTAATCAACGACATTTCTGTAGTGACACCAGTGCTTAATAAAGACTCAATTCGTCATTTTTTACCAACTTTGTGTTTCTTTTTGAAAACCCTATTGTCTCCGAAACCGCTATCCGACCGTTGGCGCCAGAGCAACCTCACGCCAACATTTTGTCGACGAGTCCGCCATAACTCGTCACATGCTACTTGTTTGTTCATTTTTAATGGAAATACATACAGAGTGGAAAATTCAAAACGCCCCCCACCCCCCTTAACTTTTTTATTATGAGTAATAGAAAAAAATGGTTCATATGGAAGTTTTATTATTTTAAATATACTATTTAATGGCAGATGTAGATATTTTTTATAAAGTCAGGTTTACAAGATACGACTATCAACTTTTATTTTTTAAATAGCAACCTATAATTATTTTACTAAAATAAAAACCGCCATTTTTTTCTCTTTTCAACGGTGTATTAGTTTTTATTAATGTATCTGAAAAAATTCGAGAAAAATAAGAAAATTGAGAAATACTAGAAATAATTTTTATACAAATATTATAGGTGGCTATGTGAAAATAAACAAAATGTAACAGTGTTATACAACTTAACAAACTAAAGCAACAAATTCAGTAACAAAAACAACTTAAAACAAATGTTCAAAATTACGACCATGTTCTGTAATACAAAAATTTAAGCGTTGAACGTGATGTGTTCGAACATCTGCCAGCATGTTTCACGAAATATTTTGGAAAGCATTTCGAATACGCTCTTTCAAGTCTTCTGCATCTGTAGGTATCTTCTGGTAGACAAGATCCTTGACGTATCCCCAAAGAAAAAAGTCCATAGGCGTAAGGTCAAGAGATCTTGCTGGCCATAAAATATGTCCACCTCGTCCTATCCATTGTCCCCTCCAGTGATTATTTAAATAATTCCGAACATTACCGGCATAATGTGGTGGCGCTCCGTTATGTTGGAATATCAAATTTTGGCGGACATTTAATGGAATATCTTCCAATAATTCCGGGAGGATCATTATTAAAAAATTTAAATAACCGTCTCCATTCAATGGACCTTCAACAAAATGTGGACCAACAACAAAATCTCCTATTATGCCACCCCAAACATTCAAGGACCATACCCTCTGGCTGTCGACGTTCCGCATCCAGTGAGGATTTTCAGTTGCATAATAATGCATATTATGCCTATTTACGCAACCATTACTTTTAAAAGTAGCCTCATCCGTAAATAAAATATTAGATAATAGCAGCGGATTTCGTCTAATATTTTCCATCGCCCAATTGCAAAATCGAATTCTATTATTAAAATCTTCACCGTGCAATTCTTGTGTAAGGTTAATATGGTAAGGATGAAATTTATGTTTTCTTAAAATTCTAGACGCAGAACTTTGGCTAATGTCAATTAAATTTGATAAATTCCTCGTACTGACATGAGGATTTTCGTAAACAGAAGCCAAAACCATAATTTCGGTTTCTTCATTTACTATAATATTAGATGTATTTCGTTTTGGTTTTTCTACTGAACCTGTTTCTCGAAATCGGGTAAAAATCCTCCTCAGTGATCTTAAACTCGGTTGCCGACGTCTAGGAAACCGCTCCCGGTAAATTCTTTTTGCCCTTCTCATGGTTCCAGTCGATTCACCAATTATTAGAATCATATCTATTAATTCTTCTTTCGTAAACATTTGAAAAGTTTTTTTTATTGTTTGCAAAATAAGTTAAATAAAGTAACCAGCAAATGTATACTTTTTTGACATTAATTTAACACTGTTACATTTTGTTTATTTTCACATAGCCACCTATAATATTTGTATAAAAATTATTTCTAGTATTTCTCAATTTTCTTATTTTTCTTGAATTTTTTCTGATTCATTAATAAAAACTAATACACCGTTGAAAAGAGAAAAAAATGGCGGTTTTTATTTTAGTAAAATAATTATAGGTTGCTATTTAAAAAATAAAAGTTGATAGTCGTATCTTGTAAACCTGACTTTATAAAAAATATCTACATCTGCCATCAAATAGTATATTTAAAATAATAAAACTTTCATATGAACCATTTTTTTCTATTACTCATAATAAAAAAGTTAAAGGGGGGGGGGCGTCTTCCCAGACTCACCCTGTATGTATAACGATTAAACTGTCAAGAAAGTTCAGTTAGGTTTGAGTGACAATAAAAATTATTGTTTTTATATCATTATTGAACTATTCGCATGTAAAAAAGTTATGAAGTAACCTTTCCTGACCGTTAAATAGTCATACATTTGTTTCATATTTAGTTTAAATTCTATGGTTTTAAATCCGATTATTTCGGTTAAAAAGTGCAAAATAAAACGTGATTTCTGACTTAGGTGACTGGTTGTTTTCCGTTGTGAGTTAAGCTATTGCTGATTAGTAAAATACAGCGGAATACTATCAGTGATTTGCTTACACCATCAATCTCATTCGATGAACATTTTGATGTTTTAAAGTAAACTAAAAATTAATTACCAGCCGTCAAATCACGGCCTCCAATGATGTTAGTGCAGGGGGAGCCACAGGGGTGGATTTATTTTGGTGAAAATTGTTTGTCGGCTGTGGGGATCGAACCAGGGTTCTCAAGATTCACAGGCCGACTCAATACCACTGAGCCACCTACTCCATCAAGTAAACGAATTCATTCTCAATTCGCTTACAATGAAAATCAGAACTCGCGGTTTAGCTGGAATTAAATTAATTATCAATTTTTATATAATATTAGTCATCATTAAATTCATATATCATTGTATCCTTGTATTATATTTTGTTCAATCACCTTTAAATAATATTCTAAATCGCTATCGTCAAACTGTGTCCGTGTAACTTGAGACCACCTTCCCTTCTTACAGTGCATCGTAGGACGACACCGTAACACAGGTAAGTATAAAGTCATTCATCTTATCTAGGCATCCGATATAATTCGGTACGTCGACGGGAGTTATGCGTTAACCCACAGTTAAAAAAGAATAAACTGATTTACTATATTAAAAATGTATAATTTTATATCATAATATATAAGATCGGTAAGTACCATATAACTTTTCTTTTTATTTTCCACCATTTAAGTGTTAAAATGATTTTGAAGAAATTCGCCAACCTCACATTTTCTCTCATTTAGTGTTAAATTGTCTTTCTAAAGTATTAACTTTCGTCTGATATCATTAAAATCGTAACTTAAATACCTTGTTTAAGTTTAATACAATTTAGAGAAAATACACCGCATAATTCTATACTTATATAATGATTTTAAACATATTGTCAAATATAGCTTTAAATAAACCCAAAAATAAGATTTTTTGTAAGATGTCATAATATTTTCAAACAATACGCCTTTATTCATACTACACATATCATTTTCCACAATATTTAGTGATGAAATATCAACTAAAAAATGCAAACAATAAAAAACGAAATGAGTTAATTCAATACAAGCGAGCACGAATATAATGTGAAGTTTATTTTTGTCATATACATAATTTTAGTTCTACCGGAAGTGCTCGACGCTCAGTCTGTCCAATATAGCACGAAAACCAGCGAAGCATTTCCGGTAATAAAATACAGCTATATACGAAGTCTGGAGCTGAACAAGATGGCGGATAACAATGTATCGGATGCTGACATTCGCATGAGGTTGAGATGTTGTTTGATCGAATAACAAACAGTTGTTAATATTTACACAAATTTTAAATATTTTAATTAAATCAAAGTATTAACATAATAATAATAATAGATACTTCATGATTGTTTAGATGTTTTACTCATGTCTCGTCTCAATTTTTCTTTCATTCTCTTTATAAGATTTCTTTTAAAAAAGACGACCTTTATGATTATATGTCCGCTTCTCATGTAAAATTGTTATTCGTATGATGATGATTATAGTTTTTATTAATTTATTAAATTTATAATTCAAATTTAAACGCAACGCATAAATTTGACAGGAACATATTCCACTCTTAAGAATGATGTACAAAAGGAGCATAAGAATGTCATTTAGAAAGGGGAACTAGGATAAATGTGATTAAAGATTTGTTACGTCTTCGATAGATTTTCAATATGAAGAATAAATTGATTTTTGAGAGGAATAATGACCATAGATGTAGCGAAAGTGGTGTGTCTGGATAGGAATATTTGGCGAAGATTAATCTGATAAGTAAATGTTCAGTGAATTTTTGAATATTCACCCTATCCCATTTAATAAGATATATCGAGATATTATGTATACTCAAACTATCGGTCTAATAAAAAATCATAAAAGAAGAAATTCTTAAAGAAATTAATAAAAAAATTATTAAAATTAAAACGACTTCAATTGTAGAAAACACTAGATATCGGGCTTAAAGTAATGAATTTTTATTATTTGTGTGAACTATGACAAGACTTACTTCAGGTCACTGTGGATTAAATGTAATAATGTTTAATTAGATGGAAGCATTCTTATAATATAATGTAATGTAACAGTCTTAATTAATAGTATGTTGAACAAAATACAAATTTTAAAATGTGTTTTTTAAGTTAACGATTTCAGAATATCAAACTTCAACACCATTAAAAAATCTAGTTATTTTTAATATTTAACAAAATAATCAAACTTACCAAAATTAATAAAAATTTACATTGAAACAAAGTAAATTTTTCAATAAAAATAAAAACATTTTTGAGGTGTGCACCTCAAGAGTCAAAATTTAACAAAACTAATTTATAATTAACAATAGAAATTATAAAAAGGCTAACTATCGTCAACTAAAGCAATTTAAAAAAATAAATAAATAAATATACCATCACGACTTTATTACTGGGTGTGGCACTCTGCCTAAGCAGATCTCGGTAAGTGATATATTTCTTCGCGTGAAGTGCGGTCAAGCAGTCAAATTACGGCCCCCAAAGATATTAGTGGAGGAAGAGTCACAAGGGTAGATTTAAATTGGTGAAAATTGTTTGTCGGCTGTGGGGATCGAACCAGGGTTCTCAAGATCCACAGGCCGACTCGATACCACGGAGCTACCTACCCCATAAAAAAGCAATTTTAACAACAAAATAGAAGCCAAAGTTTTGTATAATTATTTTATTTAAATTTTGACTCTTGAGGTGCACACCTCAAAAATATTTTATTTTTTCTCACTTTAAAAAATATTTTTTATTATTGTAAAATTTACTTTGTTTCAATGTAAATTTTTACTAATTTTGGAAAGTTTGATTATTTAGTTAAATATTAAAATAAATAGATTGTTCATTGTTGTAGCTTGAAAGTGACCTAAATAAAGTGCCGATACGTCGCTTTTATCAAGAATAATAAATAAATTAAAATGAATATTTAAATTTACTTTTCTATCTTTTATTAAAGCCTGAAACCTATTAAAAAAATCTTTTTGATTTTACATTTTTTTACACTCCCATCATTAAAATCCTGTTACGTGACAATGATTTAAATCAGACTACTTCATTGTTATATACACAAAAAATTGGCGAGAAATCGCGATATAAATGTGGAGGCTCGAGAATCTCGAAATGTAAATCTCGTCTCGTCCAGCAAGCATAATGTCATCGCAAGAAAATAATGAATAAATTTTACTCTGCGCCACGTAATTTTAGTTAAGAAAAGAACGAAAAATAAGTCATGTAGTCGGTAATTAAGCGGAAAGCTGGAATTTTAGGAATATTCATTAAGAGAAAGTTGCAAACTAGATTTAACAAACTAGTGTAATATTGCGATTATAATGTTATAATAAAGACAAAGATCTAGCACAAGTAATGTAAAGCAATCAGAATCATTTTAACAAGAAGCAAACAAACTAGTACATAATCATCATCCGTCAGTACGGTGGTGTGGATAGCGATATGGAATTCGAATCCGGAGATCCTGTGTTCGAATCTCGCTCATGCTAAAAATTATATGAACTACCACACTGGGTGAGTGCGGACCCTGAACTGTAATTGGGATTAAGCTCCTGTTGTACAGTGTAACATAAATAAAAAAATAATAAATAACAAGTACCTATTTATAATGACTTATCCAATAATGTCAATACGTGTTAAATATAAAAGAGTTTTCCCAGTCGAGAACACAAAAGCAAATATTAAAAAAACACTCGGTATCAACAATATTATGAAAATATACGCGACTGCGATAAATATTAAAATCACAGCTGGTCAAACACAATTTATAGCGGAAAGGAAATGTATTGCGTAAGTAATAAAATAATTAACAACTACAAAGATATCGAAAACAGCATGAATTGAATACACACTGAGCGAATTTGGGAACTCTCACTTCTGAATAAAGCGGAAATAAAAACCGCTGATAAAAGAGAAAACAAAACAGTTGGACCGCGTGGTGAAATGGAGATACAAGATAGTACTCCTCTCATGTGGATGCGACGGCCTGGAGATGACAGTGGACAGAGTCTGCGGTGCGGAGTGGCGTGCGAGTTAAACGACAGCTGCGATCACTCGTAGTAGGACAGAGATTATCCAACGTTAAATTGCCACTGTGGCGATGATAAATTTTAAAATTTCTTTTGAAATAATGATTAATATATATAATTTTAAATATTGTAAATATCAATCCCACAAAAACACAATTACATAATAATTGTAAAGTAAGACGGCAAGTCACGTCGACATTCGCCTCCAAAAATGTTTATCGTAGCACCTGCAATATTTATTACAGAGTTTTAAAAATAAAAAAAAAGTGATATCAAAAATTTTAGTCAAGTCAGTTATTAAAATCTCTCAAAAAACAATATCATTGTAAGGGACATGACAAGAGTTACGCAGATGTCGCCCATCTCATAAAAGACATAACATGCAAAAATTCATAATATTGTTTTAATAAACAAAAAAGGAATACCTTTTTACAAGCAAAACGACTATTGGTTTATGGGAAAAAAACCAATAGTCGTTTTGCTTGTAAAAAGGTATTTTCTATAGAATACTCATCTCCTGATGATAATTTGATTGTAATTTCTGATATGTCATTTTTATTTTCAGTGTTTATTTTTACAGAAGTAACGACTCCTACTGTACTGTCCTTGTGATAATTTTTGCCCCGATTTTTATAGAAATAATTTTTGGTAAACCACCTGACCTAGAGCAATCGGTATCGTCTGATTTTAAAGCTTTGTTTACTTTTTTTAATAAATAACGCGGACAATCTGTTGCATCATCAGCGATTAATTTTATTACATTAGACGAAATTCTCCCCAACATTTCAGTGTTCAAAATTTCGCACATAGGAAGTAAACATATGGCATCGAATGGTAAAGTATTAATAAAGTTACATACAGTTATTAAATTTTCGTTAATACTAGAATTTGGCAAATCTATTTTTCTCAAATTTAATGACGTAATATCACTGCTAGTAAGAACGCCTAATCGAATCCGAGAAAGCATTTGAGAATACGTTAAATCATCCTTTTGTCTCATATTCAAAGTCAATTCATCGTAATGAAATAATTTTTGCCAAAGATTGAAATTACCAAAAGAACCGATATATTTATTAATTTGTGCCTGAGTGAGTTGTATATACGCTGGATTATCGTTCACTGGAGGTAATTGGAGTAAATCTCCAAATAAAATTATATGTTTCCTACCAAACCAACCATCGTCAATATCAGTTGTGTCAAAAATTTCACTTAATCGAAGGTGAATATACATAAATGTTATATTTGATATCATTGATACTTCGTCAATGATAATTAATATAGTATTTTTAAATTCCTCTCTTAATTTCTTAAGAACCAAATCAGATAATGGTCTATATTTAGGTGTCCCACCATGTTCAACTGGTAATTGTAATAATCTATGCAATGTTAAACCCTGGACATTGTATGCAGCTATCCCAGTAGGAGCAGTAACTGCAACGCGTTTTTGTAATCGTTGTTTTATCCAACACCTAAGTGTATGTATAAGGTAACTTTTTCCAGTACCTCCTTCACCACTAACGTATAAACGCAAAATGTTTTTATCGCTTTGAAAAGATTCTGTTACATTATCAAATATACGTTTCTGATCTACATTTAATTTGGGAAACATTTCCGCGACATCAATATCTTGTACAATGTCATCAATATTTTTAAAATTCTTCATTGCTTCGTCAACTTCAATTGGATTACATTCCAAAACATTATCATCGTCATTTCCTCCATCCTGTTGATCTTCGTTAACTTTATTTTGTATTAGTTCTTGGACATGATTAAATGCAGTTTGAATTTCTATCAATTTCTCATGATACTTTAATGCTTCTGGGAGCTCGTTCTGTAAACTTTTAAATGACTCTGCATAGGTAGGGTAGTTATTTTTTAAGTCTTCCATTTTTCTTCACGGTTTAAATAATAACAATATCGAATGAAAATATTTTTCTGGCTGTATATTAAAATTATAATTATAATGATTAACAAGAGCTGGTCGTTGGCGCTCTTTTAAGTAAGCATGATTTTTTAATTTGTAATATTTTATGGTAGCGTCTTTAGGTTTTATTCTGGTATAATCAAATAATTTTACAAAGTCATATAAACAACATAATTCTAGTTCAGTTGGTCTTTGAGGATAAAAATCATCAACAATATTTGAACAAAAAATATCAGTTGATTCTGTATGTAATAATTCAATTTCTGTTCGGTTCTTCAATTTCTTAATTCTTATTTCATTCGTGTCTACCCATTTTATTGTAGTACGTGGATCAGTTCCATACAAAGATATTCCTAGCAATGTATCAGCTGCTTCTAAAGCTCCACATTCTCTATTCGTTAATGAGCGCAATGCAAAATTCCACAATCTCGAACCCAACGAAGATGATGATTTAGTAATGTTTTGAAAAGTATCGCATCCCATATTACTTTTTTCTCCTTTAGTTTCGTATTTAGTAATGTACCACGTTATTACCCTTGATTTTTCTCCACAAAATTGAATATCCATGTTTCCTTCCCAAGCTGTTAAAATAACTGGATTGTAATTATTGATGAATCTCTCTTCTTCACTTCTAGGAAGATCGTACAGTCTGCTTTTACTTTTTAATGTTCTTCTGCCTGCAATGGCCGTAACAGGATCTCTTAATATTAAATTTTCTGTAACATTTCGAGGAAAAGAAAATCTACAAATTCGACGACAATCATTACCTTTTTTTTTTGTTCGAAGACAATAATTATTATGATGGTGCTTCTGGTGAGAATGCACTCGTTGATGTAAAATTGGGGAAATTTCTTTATCTGGAATTCTGCAAGTTACATATTTCAATATAAAATCAGCAACTTCATCATTCGTAGATTCGCCCAAAATCGGTGCATCTTTCACCCATAATAATAAATGAAAATGTTGAGTTCCCCTGCTTTGATATTCTCGTCTCCAAAAATAATGTTCTATTGCACCTATAGGATTATCGTCAGAACAAAGAAAATCTAGCATTGCCTGAAATTTAATGTCAATAAATCTAGACGCGGATACAGGATCAGCAGCTATTAATTGTGAAGGCGAAAGTTTATCCATTTTCGGTTTGTTAATATCCCGAATATATTTAATTAAATCCGTCCATAACCATTCAGCAGGACTTAATGTTAGAAACCACGTAGCTGGTCCATAATTATCAACCATACATCGAAGATTACTTCTTGGTACTTTCCAAAATTGCTCCGTATTCCTTAGTCTCGAAAATACAGTATTTAAATTGGATTCTAACTGTGCTTTAGACAACAGATCTAAATATACTCCTGCTGTGTAACATTCTTTGGGATTTACAATATTCATCTTATGATAAATACCTGCTTTCAATTGACGAATATTAGTAAGATGTAATAAAAAAAATATATACTGTATGTTCAGGCGGAATTGAGGATGTTTAGACATTAATTTAGCTTTAATGAAGTCAAAATCCGTTAATCGAATGCCTCGGTCCGCATATTGGCCGTTTTCACCATAAGGATATAAATCAGGAAAGCAAAGTAAATCCAGTGATTTTAATCTATTATCTAAAGATTTATCTTGTATTTTGAGCATTTGATAGAGATTTGTTGCAGTATCATTAGTTCTTTTTTCATTAATTGGATAAATTGTACACTGTTCGTAAAATTCATCATTTTCGGACATTTGCGTTAACATGGCATATTGATTATTCAATTTATCATCACTATGATCAATTTCATTATTTTTATTTACACAGTTATTCATGCAATCATTTTCTTGTGATTTATTTGTATTATCTTCATTAATATTCTTGCCATGACTATTAATATGAAGTACATTTCCTTGATTAAGATTATTCACATTTGTTTCTGGTTCATCATTCTCTTGATCAGAAAATTCTGTTTCAGCAATGTCATTAAATAACGCTTTATGATTACTAGGTAAATGTATACACTTATATTCTGGATTGTGATCTTTCAACCATGATAAAGCCTTGAAAACTTTTTTTACATCTACTAATTGTTCCCAAATCATATTAGATTTATTTGGTATTCCACGTACTAAAATGTACAATTCGTGTTCATTATTTATAGGCTCAGTATCTGGACATATTTTTTCCAGAGTTTTTTCAATTGGCAAAGGTAAATGAAATGTCCGGCCCTTTACTTTTGATATTGTTTTTTTATATGGTAAATGGTTATTTGATACCGTTTCTGTCTTTTGGATAATTTGAAAAGTTTTGGCTCGCTGAATTATTATTTTTTCATATTCATTAAAAAATTTTATCTCGTCAGGTTGTTTTTTAACAAAAAGATTATTTAAAATGCACGTAGGTGGAATACTATTTATTCTGAATTTTTGCAAACAATAATTACATACATAATCTGTTTCGTTAGCATCATCAATTAGCCCTTCTTGGTTAACAAACTTCATCAAATCTAACCATGGCTTTGTATCCAAAGGTTTGCGAAATCCATATACATCGGTAATATTTCTTCTGGAACAAAGTTTATCACAAGAAATACATGAATAAATTGGTACATCTTCTGATCGTTTATACAGTGCTTCGAAAGCATGTGAAAAAGACGATCTGATAATGTCTTCGTTAAGTTCTATTTCCGAACTGTCGTGTTCTGTCGTAGTTAAGTTTTCTTTTATTTTTTCAGATATTTTTTGTAAATCGTCCAAGTTACTACTATGTAAAGCATCATCTATTGCAATAATATCATTTATTAGTTTATATATAGTACAGACTAATTTCTTAACATATCGAACTTTCGGAAAATGTGGCGATAATATAAGCGTCGAAATAAATTGTGCTTCGCATGATCGAAAATTTACGTAACAGCTGTACGGGTGTCCCAACTTCGATGGATTCGAATGAGGACCCTTGCAACTTTCTACATAGTGTTTAATTTGTTTAACATTTTTAAATTTAATATACGTTAATTCATATAAAAAATGTTCGTAGTGATTTAATAAATCTATATCAATTTTGCATAATAAATTGTTACAATGCCATGATTTAGTTTCTTTTTTCTTCTGAGGAAGTAAAGGCAAAATATTTGTTACTTGACCAAATTCATTACAAACGAAATTCTGTATAGTAGATTCCTTTTCTTCGTCTCTTAATGCGATATTATCACCCATTGTTGATTCATAATCTTTGTGTTTACTTATTCGCATCAATTCTAAATGATAAGCAGTCTCCCCAAAATAAGCTTCTGTAGAAGCATTGTGTTTGGATGCACCACATAACGCGGCACGTTTTTCTTCTATATTCACATGTTCGTTTACATTTTTTATTAATAAATTATTTTTTATAATACTTTCATCTGCTTTTTTCTTTAAGCAATTGAGTGTTCTTAGTAGACGGCAAACATTGTCTTTTCTACCAATCATGCACCATTTAATTATATTTTCAGCAGCAATTCGTTTGTCTATGCCAGAATTGAAATCCGAAGTCATTTTATTAATAACATTTGTGATGAATAATTCTTTGTATTCTAAAATCTTAAAAGTAGTTAAAATGGAATCAACTTTCTTTCCTTGCAATGTCTTATTTTTTAATTTTTTAATTGTATGATACGTCTTTTTTTTGTTGCAAATTGCTAGCTTATTACGTGTATAGTACTTTTTAACAGCAAGACTGTTTTTTATTTGTCTTGCAGTGCGTTTTTTGCGATTTATATCAAATTGCATTTCAGAAGGTTCTGACTTTTTACTTAGCATTTCATTTTCATGATAACTATTTTCATTTTGTTCATTAAATTCAATTTTGCCCAACTTCAACTTTTTGCTCTGTATTTCATTATCTTGGAAACTGTTTTTTCGTTTTTCACTTTGAATGTCAAATTGCATTTTAGACTGTTTCAACTTTTTGCGTGACATTTCACTGTCATAACTATTTCTGCGCTTTTCACTTTGTATTTTCTGATGATCTAGATTTAACGATAACTGTTCATTGCTATTAGTCACGGTTGAAGTATTCCTGTACAATATACCATCACTACATTCTGTTTCAATATTAGAAAGTACAATAGATTCAGTCATATTTTCTTCTCTATTATGTATATTGGTGTTTTTGTCAATGGTAACATTAGTGCAGCTATTTATAACGATAGGCCAATTAACTGATAGTGAAGGTTCTGTCTCCACTGGGAAATGTTCTATCGTATGGTTTACCAAAATGTTTAACAAATGAATTCGCATTAATGCATGATCATATATAACTGTTTCTGGTTTTAAATTAAATAAAAGTGACACAGCAAACGCTATTGCAAACACACCACTATCGAAATAATTAGGTTGTTGTTGTACCTTCATAAATAGAATTGACTTATCATCCAAACTGGGATATAATTTTCTTAGAATTACTTTTTGTTCATTTCCTAAAGAATAAGAATTTAGAGAATCATAAATATATACATTATTAGTATCATAATAAGTACATATCCAATGGCTGGGACAATTTATTATTTGGATATGATTTTTGCCTGGAGGAACAGGTTTAATTATTTCAGGCATCTGTAGAATTAACGGGTCATAAGGTAAAAATGTAGTTAAACAATGCATCATAGATGTAAATACTGTCATATGTCTATCAGTTAGCCATTTATTAGATATTATTTCTTGTTTATCTTCTTCAGATAGCAATGTTAATTCTAACTTTCGGAATCCCTGCCATGTATACAGTGGTTGGGTAGCTCTGGGAACATATTGGCATAGAACAGTTTTGTCGATATTACTTGACATATAAATTTCGTTTTTGCCAGGTAATATTTGTGAATATTGAATTGTAGATTTACCTACATTTACTTTCTCATACTCAATTGGTTTGGCATGCTGAACATATTTTTTTATCAATATCAGAATTACTTTCAGTGTTGTCTGACGGTTTCCGTTGATTTTCTTTATTTTTGGGTAAGCTAATTGTCACAGATTGTTCTTTTTCATCCAACAAATTTAATTGTTGAATTGCTGGTTTCTCAAAAGTAAATGTACTTCTCGCTGATGTTTTCACAGAAATAGTTGCATTCAAAGAATTTTCGGAACGTTTTTTACTTTCTAGTAACATTTGTGCATTGCGTAAAACTATACGCTTTTTGTGTAATGCACGTACTTTCTTCCTTGTATTTGCATCGTAACGTCTTTGCAAAGCTACAGCCAAAGGCAAAACTGAACAACTGGGATAGTTCTGATCTTGTGGGAAATGTTCAATATTTGATGTTGAAAGAATTTGTAATAAATGTTCACGCATCAAACTGTGATTATAATTTATTTTCTCCGGTTTTAATCCATGTAAAATAGAAACTGCAAACGCTATTGCATACACTCCACAATCAATATTATTTGGTTGTCTTTGTACCATTGGAATCTTAACATTTTTTAAATTACAATAAGGGAAAAGCTTTTGTAAGCATATTTCAATTTCAGGAGTAAGTATTTGTTTATTTAAAGAATCGTATATAAAAATAGATTTAGTGTCATAATAACAGCAAACAAAATGACCTGGTGTATAAATTATTTGAATATAATCCTTATCAAGAGGTACAGGAGTAATGATATCGGGATTCTGCCATATATACGGATGTTGAGGAACAAAATACGATTTTTGGCTTATGAGAGTATGGAATATAATTATATGTATTTGTTCCAAAGTTTTATTATTTATAATTGCCAATATGTCTTCTTCCATTAACGTATCAATGAGACATTGAGTACTAATCTGATTACTGAAAGCCATGTTTCAGATAAAACTATTGTACTAATGAATGTATTACTTTAATTAATTATCTATGTTGTTAAATAAATAAGCGTTATAGGGTAATCAATAAATAAATAATGGGTTACGGGCACTCACGTGACAAACACAGCTTTTTGGGTACAAATGTCAAAAAATCAGCCAGTGATCACTGCGCCACTGTATTGAATTTATCGTTTGGCAACACAAAAAACTTTAAACAATTGTTTACTGCCAAAGTGGTCACTACGAAAGAATCTCCTTTCAAATCTCGTCCCAAAAAATAGTTACGTAAATAGATGGCGCAGTGATCGCTGGCTGATTTTTTGACATTGGTACCCAAACAGCTGTTTTTACGTCATTTTGTCACGTGAATGCCCGCAACCCATTGGTACTTTGTAGTATATTTTATCACAATCGAGTTTTTATTAATAGTAAATATGAAAATACAATACAAATGTAATTTATTTATACAGTACGATTTTGGATTTCACAATTTGTTAATGTAGTTTGTTAATTGCACACAGTGTACCCAGCACTCGAAAAAAATCGTCCTGATTTTGGAGCAATTTGCTCGAACAAGAATTAACAAAATTCTTGGACCCAAAAAATGCTCAGACAAATTCAACAAGAATTTAGAACTGTCAACATAAAAAATCACCACAATCTGAAACAGAAAATCAGTATATAAGTTTTGCAATACCATGAAAGTTCTTCTGTATATATCATGATGAATATAGGTATAGTGCGATGAAGTATATTTCAAACTTCAGGTAGTGTTTTTTACAGGTACATCAGTATACATTTTTAATGAATTAAATGTATAATTTAAGTGTACATTTGTCGGTGTAAAAACCTTGCTAATTTGTCGCTTTTACATTGAAAAAATACCTACTTTACATCTCATTACATTGATTGAAAATAAACTACTGATAATAAATAGCTGACTTACGTACCAGACAGTTCCAGATTCCAGACGTTTCCGTTAGTTTTTTTCCATTTTGGCACCGCAAACAAGTCGAAACAACCAGGACAAT
This sequence comes from Pterostichus niger, assembly GCA_947425015.1. Classification (NCBI taxonomy): domain Eukaryota; kingdom Metazoa; phylum Arthropoda; class Insecta; order Coleoptera; family Carabidae; genus Pterostichus; species Pterostichus niger. The sequence goes on from OX380337.1 coordinate 14,535,322, forward strand.
GACGTTTTGATTCTACGATGCAGTACAAACTTCGCGAACAACGCCGCGACACAAACAAAGCGTACAACCTGCGTGAAAAGAGGTTAGGGTGACTGGTAAACAACACAAACACCGCGAATAAACAACGAAAGAGGTTAGTTATTAACCTGTCATAAATAATATAATGCCCAAGCGTGCCATCTATCGGGATTCGTAGGAGTTGGACAAATTTTGTATTGAACGCACCACCTGTCGGAAATCCCGGGAACTGGACAGTGATGAGGAAACGCGAAATGGACACTTTTGATAGATGACAAGTTGAAATTGTCTTATATTGTGAACCGAGTGTGTTTTAAGTGAACAAATAATTGCCAGAACGATGAAATATGGTATTTCTATACATATTCACTACAAAATATTACTTTTTAATGCAGTATTTTTATAAATATACATAATGATAATACAGATTCCATTCTCCTTACTGTATATAATAGAGTGCGGTCGTGACTTGCCGTCGGAGGCGACCGCCTCTCTTGATATTTATACATATTTATATATGTTTTTCTGAAAATTTATCAATTCATCCTGCCGCCCTGGTTCTGAGAATAAAATGAACACTCGCTAGAATCGACCCTGTATTTATACAGGAAAATCACAAACTTAGATCAAAAATCGTGTGCACGCATTTGCAACAGATTAAGACGGTCTTTTGATCTTAAATACAAGAATGTGTAAAAACAATGTACGATTCTACATATAACCTTATCGCAAAGCGTTTCGAGCAATAAAAATTCCAAATCAATTCCTAACTGATTTTAATCATAAGTGTACTAGAAATGAGTAGTTCGTAGTCGATCCGTTCAATTGAGCCGGTTCAATACAGTGAATGAAGTGAACTGGGTCGCTAAATGAAAAAGTTCCGGATCGCAGCTCAGTGCAGAACTGCGCGCCACGCGATTTCGATTGTAGAACTCGGTCAATTTCAGATAATATACGAACGAATTTGATTTAACTAAGAAAACCATATAGTGATTAGTACTGTTCAAAATTATCACAGATCGTGAACTTTAAACTATAAGTACCTCTGTCAAAATAAATCAAACAAGTATTGCATTAAAAAATTTAAACCAATAAAAACATACATAGCAATTTAATTTTATTTGTTTTATGTAATGTCGTCTATTGTTGTTGGATAACATTTTTAACGTGCGTTATTAGTTAACAGATTCAATTATAGAATACGCCAAAAATTATAAGATACACCCACTCTCCCATATGAATAAAGTGAAATGTTCAAATTAAAAACGAGAACAAACAAAAAATTCACAAAAACAAAGAATTTGTTTTATAAGTACCTTGTTAAGTGTTTATTTACGGAAAATTTACAAAAATAAATATTGTAAATAAAATTTATATATATATAAAAAAAAACGTAAATCATAACATTATGATCTTAAAAGTTAGAACAATAAATGTATAAACGTAAATAAGTAAATTATATATATATATATATATATATATATATATATATATATATAAAATGAAGCATAAAAATCATAATATGTTAGATGGCTTATTATATTTTTTTAAGTTCGAAACATTCAACGGAAATTCTTTATATATTTTTTAATTCGTTATAAATAGTACAGCATTGAGAAGTTATGTGTTTAAAGTTCGAACACGAGATCAGGATTTATTGAGATCATGTAACTAGATTTTAATTGCCAGGGCTGAATCAAAATTCAGATAAAATAATAAAAAGAGAAATATCGGAGCAAAAACGTGAGTAGGTTCTCTTCAAAAGAGATATTCTGGCAACTCTAAAGACGTAGCCTCTAATGCGTGAAAATCGTATATAATTTTAAAATTTGTTTTATTAAAATTAAACATGTATAATTTTATCAAAATATTAAATACTTATTAATATCTACTTTTCAATTTGACAACAGTGTTTATTTTTCATTCGCTGCAGAAAGATCACTGTTATCTTAATAAGACTCAAAATTCTTTCCTTTGTTCCCTGAATCGTTCTCTCCTTTTTCAGAAAATTAATTCTTCTCAACTTTCATCATTGAAGTCTCTAAAAATTTTCTCGTTTATTACTGTTGAATCTTTCCAACTTTTCTTACTCTAATCTGAACTGTTGTATTTAGTGGCGGTTTACCCTGAAATAATCCGGAACATTCAGAATGCTACTGTTCCCAGTTTGCGCATTGTAATTTTTTGGTATACGTTATTATTCGACGAAGTTGGGAAACGCAGCAATCTTGAGGTCCTACGTTACAAGTTCTCCCGCCCGAAAATATCGTTCATCCTTTTCTATTCTTTGTTGATAATGTAGAAATGCAAGAGAGTATATTTGAAGGAATCAGTATTTAGCTGTTATGCTAATTACCGATCTACGATTAATTGCTATGATCAGTCATGAAATCATGACACTCATCTTTAAATATAATGGCTAGTAGTCAGAGCTAGGTTTCAACTTTATTTTAACAGAAACCGGGCATCGGAAATATTGATGTTACAACACTATTTATAATAATACAAATAAATATGCTGACATTAATCATATGACTAACATTACACAAAATTCATTAAAAAATATATTTTTTAGTACATTTTAGATAATTAATTATTGTTTTATAGATTTATTAAATATTTATAATTGTTTACAGGTAATGTCAAATGATTTGTATTTTGATCGTAACCAAGGCAAATAATTTGCAACATTATCATGTCTACATTTTATTTACATGGTTTTAGCTAAACCGAGCTTTTACTACTAGTGTCAATAAGTTATTTGTTACCCTTACTTCATTGAATATTTTTCAATATTCTAGTTTCTTCGGATTTACTTTATATGTTTGTGTAACTTTGTTCTTTTGTGTATTTTTTTCGTTTCTGTATATTTTATGTGTTTATTGCTGTTTTGTTAAGTGTTCGCAAGGTCCAATTTTCCTATCCCTAAATATACAATAGCTTCTCAAATTCTAAACTCCATTGTCCACTAACCCATCATAAAGCTATCCATCCCAAGATAAAAGGGGACTTTGACCCCTTCTTCCCACTCCAACTAGACCTCCCCTTTTGTTATATTTTACCTTAAATTGTCAACTACGACCATTCCACATTCATTCTGATTCTAAATTCACACTCTCCTCTTTCGAGTACGAAACAGCAAAACTTTAATTTACATCTAAATAAACTTTAATTAACGAGCATAAACAAAAATTTGTTATTATTTGTGGGATACTGTGTAACCATAAGGAACATTCCAAAATTCCTATCAGGATCCTACACTAGCCAATGGGCTATACCTATTGTTTTTATTGTTATTTCTTTTTATGAAACTACATAATAAACAATAAAATATCTATGAAAACGTTGGTTTAAAATCCCTGTATGTACAAGATATATGATTTTTTCGAGTTTTGAATCGCGGTTGTGACGTCACATGTTTCAGTGATACTTAACTTGTTTCATCAAAGATTGCAAAAAATATACGATTAAATTCTTCAAAAATTATTGGAATATCATATTTTAAGGTAATTGAAATTAAATTATTTTAATAAATATACAACATATACATACCACAAACAGTTTGAGATAACGATGGCGTTAGGCAAACAGTAGAAAGGAACTATCAAATATTTACACCATTTCTCATATTTGGCATCCGTTCTCTTATTTATGATCTTAGGTGTTTAATTGCTGCAGAGTAGCTGATCTTTTGTCTTGTATTGTGATTATTTAATTTATTTTTCACTTGTATATTAGTTGCTGTTTGTTGCTATGATTGTGACCGGAGTTCACAAATAACTATTTTGTTATTGGTTTTAATTAATAGCGGCATCTAATGTCAAATGTGATACGTAAATTTGGAAGAATCGGTTACACAGTACTTAATTTTATTTACTGACTCCATAGCCTATCTTTTATTTACTGACTCCATAGCCCATCTTCTAAACTGTCAGATGTTATTATTAATTAATATTAGTAATATTGTATTATTGCTATTACATAATAATAATGTTTATACTGTATTAATGTTGTTCCAGGTGATGATGCTAAAGTAAGAAAATTATGATATTCAGGCAGAAATATGCCAGAGAAAAAAACATTGACCTAGTCAAAACTTTCAATTTCTTTGATATTTACCTTTGATTTTTTTATAAATACAACCAAGCAATTAAACGATAAATATTAACATTATCTTCTTCGCATTCACTAAAATATCTTTTAAAATATCAAATTCTTTCTTCATTAACTTCAAAACTAAAGAACATAACGCAACTGACCTTTAAAATGAATAAACAAAATTAAGCAACAATTTCGCAAACCACAGTTGAAAAATACTTCTGTACGCATTACTATAATCGTAACTATTGTAAATTAAAACTAATTATACATATTGAAGTGGAAAATAAAATTTTATACGCACTACGGACGTTACTAGATGAAAATGATCTCGTACACCCATCCCTCGAGCCAGAGGTCTTCGGGTTGGATACAGTTGCCCTCTGTGCATTATTATATACTTAAAAACCTTGATGCATAAATTACTGTTCGGATATTTGGTTTATTTATTTATGCTACGCTGTACAACATGAACTTAAACCCAATTACAGCACAGGGTCCGCTTAGTAGTTTATAGTGTAACGTTTATTACAATTTCGGGTTCGGTGAAGTTTATTATAAAATAAAACACGAGCAATGAAAACACTAACAAAATATTTATTTAAAACGATAATAATGTAGTACAACTACTAAGACATATATTTATTTACACCACTTATTTATATTCACATCCCTTATATACTGAAACAAGATATTCTACACTATTCCAGAGCTTTTAGATCACTGTACAAGCATGACGCAGAGCGAATAGATTCGAACTTGTCTCTGTATTGCGTATGAGCTAGCGATAAACGACGCGTCGACTGTTCCATAGGGAACAGGGCCGTACTCGCTACAATATATTATTTGAGCTTGAGTGCGATTGGAACTTGGGATCTCCGGATTCGAGTTGTAGAACAACCAATAACCAAATATGAGCAATATTACTGACAGTTCAATGAAGTTGGTAACATTCTACATTCGCACATGGGTAATGAGAACCCTTTAAGTCATTATATTTTTAATTTCTTATACAAACTTTGGAATAAAATATTATTTTTAACTATGACAAAAGTGCAGTATACTTATCATGTCAAATATAACTCCCCACCACTTTTGTTAACAGTGATTCTTAATTTTTTTTTTAATATATAATTTGACATTTCTAACTACTGATTTTATTTTATTTATTATTCTTCTTAAAAACACAAAATTCTACATAACTTTGTTAAAAATATCTTTTTAAAAGCAAATGATATATTACAATATTACTAACCGCCCTTTTCTACTAGTAAGCTTTACTTGAAGTATTGGCTTTAAAATTGTATACAATTCAGCATAACTTTAATTCATAAAAACAAATATATATTATTTGAAAGAGATCAAATCAGTGTTCTGTAGCTAACTTAAGATTTAATTAAGAGGATGTTTCACCTTAATGCAACGTTATAATAATAAAAAAAGCGTAGTTATAAAGCTATGCATTATGTTGTTTATTTTTTAGTTAGTGTTATGTAACGAATTCATTTATAACATTAGGAAAAAAGTTACATTTCATTAATGTTATCCTATCCCAACTTTTAACCCATAAATTACTAGGTGTAACATTATGACGTAGCAGTGTGCGGTAAATGCTGTACGAATATTTTTTCGCATGAACAGTGTTCAATCATCAAATCACGGCGTCCACAAATATAAGTGAAGTTACCGCTAAGCTCTTACGATTTTTATTTTATTAATATTTAAAAATAATATAAATAAATATATCATCACATTTATTTTTTGTCGTAGCAGATATCGGTATATCATAAATTTTTGCGCGTGTGGTTTCCAGTCGTAAAATCATGGCCCCCAAAGATGTTAGTGAAGTGGGACCCCCAGAAGTAATTTTAATGTGGTATATAGTTTGTTGGCTGTGAAAATCTAATTCGGGTTCCCAAATACGCAGGCTGTCGCGATTCCACTGAGCTGCCTATCGCATCATTTACTGATGTAGTCAGTCATTATTTAAATACAAAAAAAATGCCCAATCCTTGTGTTAAGAATTCAGTCGAAGAATCGAGGATGTCTTTGACATATACCTACCAAAAATAAAGAATAAAATTGAAATAACGACGACGTGATAATCAAAGGCCAAGCCTATTTAATTTATTTGGTAACGGGTATAACCGGAAACCAAAAGCCCCGCATTCAAATTTCGACATTAGTCACACAATTTCTATTTAAATCATAGTTTAATTTAATATTATTACATATAGTGCTTATAATTAATTAACTTTCTAAATCTGCTTATATCGAATTAGCTCAATATGAAGATATAAATACAACCTTATATTTGTTTAATGAAGGTGATTTCCATGAAAATCCTATAGGTAATTATTAGAGGCTGAAACAGCATATGTTAAATTATTTGGGTGGCGATGATGGTCGATAAATTCACCGGCATAAGTCGTTCCGTGCTTCGTTTACCATTTTCCGATTCTGCTTTGTCTTCGTCTTCCGGCGGAAGTCGAATTATCCGGCGACAAAGAATGGATTTGAACCAAATGGTTGCTTTTTCATTTGTAACACTGCTTTATCGCCGCACCTCGCGAGAGCGAACCACATTCAGCAAGATCCGTGCACAGCTCTTGCAGCTCAGGAGATGTAAATCGGGAAATGGGAATTTGTTATCCTGGATTATATAAGTAAGTGACATCGGACAGATGGATGTATTATCCCTCTTGTTATCCTTTAACATGATTATTCTTTAAAAGACAATTTTTTATTTACACCGACAGGTTTTTTTTTATCATTTTCTATATTAATTATCATATTTCCACATAATAAACATCCTTTTGCTGACAGCACATTAATTTATTTGGTAATGATAAAAAATGCAACTTTAAAGATTTTACCGGAAGTAGATTTTAGTTGTCATAGATTTAATAGTATTAATATATAAAAAATAATAGTGACGGCTGTCATTCTTGCCATGAAATTTCAATCATGATTTTTGTATATCTCAGACCATGTACTCACTATTATACCGTGGCAGATCTCGGTATATGATATATTTTGTGCATGAAGTGCGGTGATCATTCAAAGATCTAAGTGGAGGGACAGCCGCAGGACTAATTTTAATATGGAGTAAAGTTTGTCGCTTAAGTATTGAACTTCGGTTCGGAAATCTATAGGCCAATGTGTCTGGCAAAATATGTATTTTAAATGTAAAATATGTAAATGAATAACAAGATATGTATTTTAATGGCAAAAATTGTAAATTAACAAAAAAAATATATATATACAGGCTGATTCTCTGAAGACGAACCCCACCCCCCATTAAATTTTTTATTTTAAGAAATAGAAAACTTTTCTTCAAATGGAAGTTTTAGTATATTAAATATGCTATTTTATGACACATATAGATATTTTTTTTACATGATACGACTATCAACTTTTATTTTTCAAATGGGAACCTAGAATTATTTTATTAAAATAAAAACCGCCATTTTTTTCTCTTTTTAACGATGTATTACTTGTCATAAATGTATACAAAAAAATTCGAGATAAATAAGGTAATTAAGAAATCAGAAATTATTTTTATTCAATTATTCTAGGTGGCTAGCGAAATTAAACAAATTGTAACAAGGTAAAATTAATGACAACAATGCAAATATTTATTTGTTACTTGTTTCACGTGTTTTGTCATTCATTTTACCTTGTTACATTGTGTTAAGTTAAGGGGGGTTCGTCTTCGCAGAATCATCCTGTATATACAGGATGTTATATTTTAATAGACCCAGCAAATATCTCGCTTATATCAACTTAGCAATTTCTTTCATATAACATGATTTATACAGCAACATGTAAGCTAGATGATGACGGATGTACATTCATGATATCATTTCCGGTTTATTAGTAATTAATATCAACTTTGAAATTTGAAGAGGCTGGGAGTCATTTTGAATATTTTTTATAAACTCATTTTGTTGTTATTAAGTGTTCCTTATTCTTATTTTCTGTATTATTATGACAAAAAAAAATTATTTCGTTTAACAATAATAATTACAATTGTTTTAGTTAATTGTTTTTTTTCAAGCCACAGTCATGGCTCCCTATTCTCTTTCCGATTTGGTGTATATTAAAGTGCCCGCCATTTTACTTTCTAATAATCTAACATATGGATTATTTTACATGATTGTAAAGCAAATTTGATGCACTTTCCAAATTTGTAAAAAAATATAGTATGTTCCATTTGAAATTTCAAAGTTGATATTAATTACTAATAAACCGGAAATGATATCATGAATGTACATTTGTCATCAACTAGCTTACATGTTGCTGTATAAATCATGTAATATGAAAGAAATTGCTAAGTTGATAAATAAGCGAGATATTTGCTGGGTCTATTAAAATATAACAGCCTGTATATATACAGGCTGGTGAATCGAATTGCGCACCATAGCGTTTTCAATGCTATTTTTCAAATGTTCAATTATTGGCTTCCCTAATTATTTTATGCCCTATAACTTTAAATAAAAGTTTTAGGGCATAAATTTCTGCATCCAAATCAATAAACATAATTTCTATTACATGCTTTGTAACTACAGAAATTATATATTAAAATGTTGAAAGTTGTATTGAAAATACAGACAGCCATGGAATTGAACAAAAAATAAATAAATGCTTGGCGTTTTAACGTCAACGATTGACAGATAAAACGTCCAACGTTGTTGTTTTGACAGATAAAACGCCAATCATTTATTTATTTTTTGTTCAATTCCATGGCTGTCTGTATTTTCAACACAACTTTCGACATTTTAATATTTAATTTCTGTCGTTACAAAGCATGTAATACAAATTATGTTTATTGATTTAGATGGAGAAATTTATGCCCTAAAACTTTTATTTGAAGTTTTAGGGCATTTATTTGAAGCTTTTTTGCATAAAATAATTAGGGAAGCCAATAATTGAACATTTGAAAAATAGCGTTGAAAACGCTATGGTGCGCAATTCGATTCACCACCCTGTATATATATATTCACCCGAAATCTGGTTTAAAATCACAAAAATGTAATAAATTAATTTTTTTGAGATTTTTGAAATAAGTTTAACCCGTGCCTCTAGGCCACTTTCACTTATAAACATTTACAAATAAACACTACAAATATATGTGCTAAAAATATGATAAAATAAAAATGTTATAATCAATATGATTCAAAAACAGTCTAAAATAATCAAAACTAGTTTATAAAACAAATTTGTTGGAAAAGAATCAGTACTGTGAATCCCTTTTTGCGTATTTAAAAAACTAAATTTTCGTTAGTTTTTGAGCACCCGTTTAGCAATAAACAATCATATAAAATTATTGTTTATTGTAATCGATCTATTCGTTATCCCATCTAGTTTAATGCCCGCTTGGAATTGAGTCAAAATATTGAAAAACAAAAAACTTATTGCATTTTGAATAAAGTCACTCAGCAGTGAATTGGGAGTCGAAGGCAAAAGTGAAAGTGGGCTAAAGGCACGGGTTAAACTTATTTAAAAAATCTCAAAAAATTAATTCATTACTTTTTTGTGATTTTAACCAGATTTCGGGTGGAGACCGACAAAATTCGAATATATATTAATGCTTTAACGGCAAATACTGTAAATGATCAAAATAAAAGCCAAAACGCATGCTCTGTAAACTCAAGCCGTTATTTTCAATAAATTAAAAATTAATGAGAAGACATGATTACCATAAGGACTTGAACGAGGGTCTCTGCTTGTTAACCGATAGCTGTCGTGATTTTTCACTGCAATACTATTAGTTTCTTGAAAAGCGTTATCGTTGGTGTGAGATTACGTATTACTACATTTAAACACTGATAACTAATCAAATTATAACACGGCTATATCTAGCCAGAATTGAATTAGTCATAAGCGTTTAAATGCAGTGATACATAATCCTACACTAACGATAATGTTTTACAAGAAACTAATAGTATTACAATGAAAAATCATAACAGTCATCAGTTAACAGGGTCTTGAACACTATTCTGGAAATGCAGAGATCCAGGTTCGTGTCGCGGTGTCGATTATTACTTTTCATTAATTTCTAGAAAAACTATGCTATTGACATTTGTACTTCACACCGTTATTCCTAGTTTTAGTGGAACTATAGGTTGGTTCGCTTTTCTCGCACTTATTTTTAGCTTCGAGTTGAAGCTAGAAATGTAATAATAAAAACGAACATAAAATAAGATAGCTATTGTCGCAAGCACAAAATCGTATAATAATAATAATAAGCTTTACGCTAATTTTCACATAAAATAAAAGATATACTTAAAAATAATTGCAATAATTAAGTAACTGAATAGCATGAAATTCTTAATTCTACTCCTACATACTGAAAATAAACCTCTTTTTTAATGTCATTACTTAAGTTATTAAGGTTAGGCCACTCTAAAAATTTAAAAAAATTATTTTTTTTTGCTTAAATTATAGTTTAAACCCTTAGGCATAAGGGACAATTAATTTAAATGCCGCGCGGAAGTATTTCAGAGGGAAAAAAGCATATATCTAATAGTACTTGTATATATATATATGGGAAAAAGACCGCGCGCTATGCGAACACTTGCGGGCACCGAGCGCTCGCTCAGCGGTCACTCCAAACCTTCCTGCGGCGCGTTCCTTTTCATTGTTGTTTTCATTGCTCACTGACGCTGCAAAAAAGGCTCGATTGGCGCAGAAATCTTCGAGAAAGGAGCAGGACGATGAAGAACTTTATCTGAAAGGACAATTTTATGGCGCAGGCATTGCAGATTAGATGTAAATACAATATTTCTATGAAAAATATGACTCGAAACTTTAAACGCGTTTTTCTAGAAATTATATTTTTTAAATCGTGCGAAAAGAAATTTGAAATACTAATTGATGGATCGTGCTGAATCTTTTTATTTCTTATTTCTAGAAAACCACGGGGGCTTTTTTTTAAAGTGCTTCATTCGTTTTTTATGGTCGTTTTTATACAGAAATTTAGTCCCGAATATGAACTTCTTCAAACGTGCGCCATTTTGTTAAAAATCTAAATTTTCAAAATCCAGCCCGTAGTTTTTTAGAGTATACATCAGAGATTAAGAAAACATATCCCTTTTTGTTCCAGGTCCATTGCTGTTCCAGGAATGTGTTCGCCCGATTTGCCCTACGCGCCGAGAGGAGTCGCCATTTTTTAAAATTTCTGACGACAATTTTGAATATTTTCTTTAAACCAAATTTTGAAATAAAGTTTAAAGAGCACTAAATAAAGATCCAAAAACAGTTCTTAAGCAGCACGTTTAGATTTCGTTAAAAAAATGTAGAAAATTACCCATTTTTTCCTTGTCTAGAGTGGCCTTACCCCTTAAGGTTTTGAATACATTTGGGAAAAACAAAGTACCTCTTTACATTTTCCACATACAAATTCATTATGCACTGTAACATTACGTGTTCTTTTTACAAATATTGAACACGCTGCTCACGGCACAATTATAAAAATACAGTGTTACCGATCCTGTTCGCGTGTACCGATTGTAACTTTAACGATGATCTAACATAAAATGTACTCATCGCGATACTAATGAATTCAGAAAGCAGTCGTTTACAAATAGAATGAATCCCGATAATGGATTCATACTTGTGATCGTCTAGTATAAAACTATATTTTATAGCCCTATGTCGTGTTTAAATCATTCTATAAAACAATGTAAAATGACCTACGTTGTTCATAATAAATGTAACCCTCATTAGTTCGTAATACGAAGTAGCTGTCAAAGGTGGGGGAATTCAGGAAAGGTTGAGTTGAGTGAATGATGTAAATTCCTTCCAAAAGACATTAGTTATTATGTGAATTAAAAACGAACAGAGTGACTTGAACACAAAGTTCTGTCGTGAACCCAATAGAAAAATAGCTCTCTGGTATTTACTTTACGCAAGAGGAAAAAACACGACAAAAAACCTCAAGCAGAGAGACAAATCCAATCATAAAAATATTCTCAAAATTAATGAGAATGTCTCTAGAATAGCAAAATTACATACTTTAATTATAAATAATTCCAACCTCACAGAGATGATACTTCCAGACCCATCACAATAATTTGTCAATGCATCAATATCTTTGTTTAATCATTGTCAAGTCGGTGGATTAGCATTGTTGCAATCGTTGTAGTTAGGTTGGCCCTGAGACAACGACGAATGGAGGGTTTTCTAAGTTTCTTTTATAGGTAACCATTGTCCATTATGGGTGGTTTTCCTAAGTTTCCTTTATAGGTAACAATTGCCCATCTGGGTGGTTTAATTCAACGGTAACCAGTGCCCAGTGTATCGTTTTGCAAACGATTAGCAAAGAATACTTGATCAGTAAAATAAATATATGTAATAGAATGATATCATTGTGACAGTCTTTCCATATCAAATAATAATAACTTTTATTCAGTTAAAACTATTTTCCGGTCATGTCGAATTGCTACTCTTGTGATAGAGTAACAACTATTAAAACTGACACATGTCACCAAGCCCAAAGTTCATGTTAAGGATATTCTAGTTCACCCGTGCCCGGTTGCCGATAGCACTGAGTGGTGAGTTGGAGGGTGATATGCGTGCCCGGATGCCGATAGCGTGGGTGCCCTTCTCTCTCCGCCACGGAAGGTGTCAGGCAATGTTTGGTCCACACGTATCCATATCGTCCAGATTTCTATATACCATCAAACTAGGTTTTGTTTCTGGGCCGTCCATAAAATTCTTACCCGGGAATTATAAGAGAACCAAACAATAAGATACTTGTGAATATTCTCGCTGGAGCTGTTTTATCTATTTATGATACACTTCTGTAGTTCGATTACCTAGTTTACTGTTATTAATTCTTAATTAATAAAGGGATACTATAATCATAATATCCCTATAACTTTGAATACGCCACTGGCCGAAGTAAGATCTGCTGGGCTGCGCGTATCTCAGCCGGCGCGACACCGCGGCTAAAGTAAACAAATAAACACCAAAAAAATGCATCGTCTGTTCAACTATTAATTCCTATATACAAAACTAGACAAAAATTCAAAAGTACAGTTATGGCCATAACATGATACAACATTTAAATGAATTGAATAAATTTGATAAAGAAGCGTAGCACTTCAGCATCTAGGTATTATATTTATGAATATTTTTATTATACGTAATGTTGTCTGGTACTTACTCAGGTTCTAAACCATTAATAATTTTATATACAAAGCATTATAGTTAATAATCAGAGAAACATCAAGCCAAAGCAGAGAGTTTTTTAATTCCACGATATTTGTTACATTTTAATATACAGCCCATTACTTTGTTGTGTATTTTCTGCAATTTTTTGTAGTTGTCCTTGAGTACAAACTAATAAACGTAGTTCCACAAAAATTTTAATGTGGTCGTCCAATACAATTATATATTAGCAGTTTCGCCTTAAATGTTATTTTTTTACCTAACCTGCATAAGAAATTAAAATTTTTAGCTACTCTTTTCATTATAAACTCCATATGAATTAAAAATTTAATATTATCAGGTATAATAACCACCAAAAATTTAATATTTGTCACAAAATTAATATGCATTATAACAATTAAATTTGATTGCTTTATTTCTATTCTACTCTACTATTTAGTCATTCATTTAACATTCAGAGTTTGTATGAACAACTCGGAATCAGCCCTGTCAAAATAAATTAATGTGGCGTCCGCAAAAAGAAGTTTATTATGTGGTAATGTAATGTTTAATATAGATAATGATAAAAAAACCCTGAAAAACACTGTCGGTATGAGTTAAAATTTATCTATTATAGAATAACAGTGTTAGATGATTCCACGTCGGATAATACATCCATCTGTCTGATGTCACTAACATACATAATCCAGGATAATAAATTTACATCCCCTGAGCGTCTTTCGCTAATATAGATGTATACTGCAACTATTCAAACAATTACATATATATATATATATATATATATATATATATATATATATATATATATATATATATATATATATATATATATATATATATATATATATATATATATATATATATATGTGTGTGTTAAGGCACATCTCTTTATATACTGTGACGTCACCCGAACCAAGGTTCGTCAGTTCGAATCCGTCTGTCGACAATGTGTGATTTGTCGTAAAATATAAAAATACAGTTACATGTATTTATCACACTCGGGCGCTATAAGCTAGTCACTTATTCGCCTTAAATAATGTAGCATTCGACTACGAAGACCGGCAGTACGGCAGTGTAAAAACTGCGGCTCGGTGTGCACGGTAGGCCCAGGCCCGATTTGGGCTGTAGTGCAATCAGAAGAAGAAGAAATAAATAAATATTTTTATAGTACATAATTTTAGACAAGAAAGAGAAAGAACATTGTTTCACTCAAATATCGTTCCGAAACCGCTGTGCATGTACCCGGATTGGAGCCGCTAAACCAGCCGTCGGCTTTGTTTAGAAATTTTATATTAAATTTTTTCTAGCCCGAACATTTAAGTCTTGTCCAAGAAAATTATCAAGTGAAATATTTATCGTTAACATGGATAGAAAGACATCTGGAATCGTTTTAAATAAATCCGCAGACTAGAAGGTTGTAAATTATTGAAAGCTTTTTTTAAAACATCGCAAGAGTATGCTAAGCGAACAGATCAACTAGAAGAACAGAAAAACACAAAATTTTGTAGGAAAATTATAGGAAATGATCTCCATAGTTCTATCAAATTCATCAATCCCGAGGAGTGTAATCATTTGTGTGTTTAACCGATCACTAGATCGGTACAAGTTTTAAATATTTAAAACTTTGATTAGTTGTTGCATTAAGAAAGTAAATTAACTACAAATTTATTCCTGTTTTACGGTAATGAAAAGACCATAAATGATCGAACGATGTCTTTTCAATTCTACCGAATAAATTGCAGAAAATACGTATATGGTTGTAAAATTAGCAGATTCTTCTTAAATTAATTGCATAAGTAATACAAGAATAAGTCTTGTAGCAAAATGATGACATCGGATTTGCTTTCTCCGTTTAGCTAAGGGTAGGAAGGTCCGCGCGATCTCACTCTAACGCATATTGACCGGAATTGAGCAGCGCCGGTTTGGTTTAGTAAAAGAGACGATTCTTCGCTAAGCGTGTTTAGGAAGGAACTTTGTGGGTGTGTGCAGCCGAAATTTTGACATGGATACAGATACGCGATTTTTTAATGTTTTTTGGGGATGTTTCTCTACGGTAGAAGTGGTAGTTTTGATTCGAATGGAGGAACTTGATTCCGATCTCGTTCAGTTAAAGATCTCTGCTCTTGTGCTCTGGTTGTGATAGACGATCGCGTCCAGATTAATCTGTGATTGTTGAGCGTTTATGACTATCCAGCATTCCGGGGAGAGTGTGGTCTCTAAGCAGGCTTAGAAGCTTTATTTCTTGTGTTCTGGTTCTGGTATTACGATCGCGACCAGGTGACTAGGGATTTGTTGAGCTATTAACGACTGTCAGCATATTCCGCGGGATCTAGGTCAGGTGCTCTGACTTTGGTGAACTTATCGCGTCCAAGTATATTAAATTACGGTGCTTATTGATCGCGTCTAGGTTAGATCTGAGATTTTTGTGCAAGGACCCCTAATTATTTTTCGGCAGAACTCTGACTATAAATTGTGAAATTGGAAACTTGTTCATTGCAATATTAAAATTCAACAAATTCATTATTGCGAGTTCGTTGGTGACACTGAAGCTATTTCTGACTAACATCAGAATTGTATTATCAAAGCCAAAATGTTGTCATTGAGAACTTCGGATCTCCGTAATTTTAAAATCTAACTAATACATTATCACGAATTTGTTACTAACCATATAAACTATATCTGGCTCACGCTAGAAAATTGTAATATAATAGTATGAGAGGGCAATCAGTATTGACTCGCACAAGCGGTAACTACAAAACTTGTGGTATTTTATCGTTCTTAATTTTTTTTATGAAACACTGTTCAAAAATGGCTTTTTTAGACCAATACATGTGATTGCAGATCATTTTGACACACGACACTGTCCCAGTACCTGAACTTGCAGTCGTTGACCGTCGCATTGTTTAATGCTGGTTTGATTCTTACGAGGAGTTGGATGTGGGACACGAGTGTTGTGTTCGCGGTTTGCTTGAGGGCCGGGACAGTGTGTTACGTTTGCTAAACTTCTGTAATCCTATACCTCAGCTAGATATCTGGGGAAGTCGACGTAGCGATATAGTCCAAATCTAACAATATTAATTTAATCTCTTTCGGCACCGAGGATCCGGAGTAGTCAAATAGTCCCGCTCGACTGAGGCTCCGGAGCAGTTAAACAGTCCCGCTCAGAGCCTCAAGTTGAGAGACGTCTCTGTGTTCGAGAAGGCGAATTACGGCTATTTTATAACATCACGAACCACTGATCTAGCGCACCTGTCATTAACACAATAGCGGAGACGGCAATCGTATTACACTGGCGCGTATCTCGAGCAAGTGGTGAACGCGCACTGTGTTTCAGCGACTATCTTTCAATTTGAGTTAAACCAGCACTGTATGGTAATTTTATTTCATTATATCTCTCTGACATCCTTATTATCGACTTCAAATTACGAATCCTGAGGAAAAGCAGATTCAGTAAAGTAAATTCAACACAACCCATCATAGGGAATTAAATTGACGATCACAAAGACTATTAACTTCTAAATATTTTTAATTTTAATTAGATATTAATTAAAGAACTGCTGCGTTACAATATGTATTTATGAACTATATCAGTGGCGGCACGTGGATGTTTTTTTTTGTGGGAGAGCTGAAAAAAAATTATAATAAAAAATCATTACGAGTTGAAAAAACGGCATTTATATTGACATATTTTTATTTAAACATATTTAACATAATAACATCATAAATATTATACATATAGAAATAAAACACAAGTATATACAAGCTAAAATGCGCAGTGCTGACTGCAATGTTTGCAGCCCACGATGAACATATCACAAAAACGTATATCACGGGTGTGAGTCGGTCTGCTCTAATTGTAGTCCGGATGAGTACGCAATCGCACTGACTCACACAATACACACATACAGAGCGCCTTTCGAGGTACTTAGTATCTACAATTCAAAAATAAATATACCACGAACAGAAAAAATATATATTTGTAAAATAAATATATAGTAATGTAATAGCTATAACAATTATAAAATTTTGGTGGGAGGGCTGCAGCCCTTATGGGCGAGCCGCCACTGAAATATATTCTTGATACTATAGCCCTTGAAGATGAATATTAATATAACAGAAACGTTGATGATATGAATGATTGCTTTATTTAAATTCCAAAATCTGACTATATTTTATGGTATGAAGAATGAATCTTATCGTAGTAAATCACACCGTATGTTACCTCTACTCGTACCGTACATTTATATACTTATAATGTTGATGGATGTTACAAAGCTAAATAAATCACATAATTTACGACTTCTTGATTTTACTTATTATAACTGATATCAGAAACTCGCAATTGAGACTTGATGTGAATATATAAATTTAAAAAGTCCAGCTACTTAGTGGGTTTTTACTTTACTTGCAGTAGTGCCACTGACAATCATTTCATGTACTACTCGTATTAACCCTTAAATGTTACTGATCCAAAATAAGTCTTTAGGTGACATCTCTTAGTCGTTTATGAAACTAAAACGTGTTATTCATATGCAACAGTGTGCTGACAATGAGAAATAAATTTGACGCGCTTTTATTTACTTATAACATGGAATTACGAGTTATACAGTGTTGACGCCTAACAGTAACTGTTGGTGATCAAAATTGGGTGTTTATAACTTGAATTTTGCTAACGTAGTGGGTAACTTGTTGTGAATTAAATATCCAGGGAGCTTTATAGAAGACCTTCATAATCCGATTTTCTTATATATATATATATATATATATAGAGTCGGTTTCTCTTCTACCCTATGGGTGTTGAGAATTTTTATCGTTTATCCTTCAACAAATCTTTTCCATTTCTTCTTATCTTTTGAAAGTTCAAACGCTTGTCTGCTTGTTGTATTTCTCTTTCCTAGTATTTCATTTACGGTGTCATCCCATGTTTTACGAGGTCTTCCTCTGCTCCGTTTTCCTGACGTACGCGCCTTCCATATTTTTTTTACTAGTCGTTTTTCCGGTAATCTGTTCAAATGCCCAAGCCATGATAGTTGTTTCTCCTCAACCATTTGCTTAACTGATTTGATTCCAACTACCTTCCTTATATCTTCATTTCTTAGTTTATAAAATCTTGTTACTCCAATGACTCTTCTTAAGCATTTCATTTCGATGGCTTGTATCTTACTAATTTGTCTTTGGTTTAATACCCATGATTCGCTGCCATACAGCAATATTGGAAGTATTATTGTTTTATAGGTTGTCATTTTTGTTTTGGCAGAAATATTTTTATGGTTAAATATTGCATTTCTCAGTAGGTGGTAAGTTCTACTAGTAGACAGTATTCTAGCATTAATTTCTTCTTCGATACTTCCCCCCGCGCCTATAATACTCCCGAGATATTTAAATGATTCTACCTGTTGTATTTTCGTGTTGTTGATTCTTATGTTGATGTTTTTACGTTCCTTCGATATGAGCATTACTTTTGTTTTGTCTAAGTTAATATTCATGTTTGCCTTTTTCAATTCTTTATTCCAAATATTAATATTTTCCTGTAGCTTTTCTGTAGTATCACTGAGTAGTGCCATATCGTCTGCAAATAGTAATTCGGAAATATTAATTCTTCCTAGATTTAGATTTCCAATTGTTTTCTTTTTAGCTTTTTTATTAACTTCTCTTACTATTTCATCTATGTAAATTGTAAATAAAAGGGGGCTTAGATTTCCACCTTGTTTTAAGCCCTTTGTTGTCGTAAATTCATCTGATATGCAATTTCCAGTTCTTACGTAGTTTTTACTATTCCTATATATGTTTTATGGGGTAGGTGGCTCAGTGGTATCGAGTCGGCCTGTGGATCTTGAGAACCCTGGTTCGATCCCCACAGCCGACAAACAATTTTCACCAATTTAAAAAATCTACCCCTGTGGCTCCTCCACCACTAATATCTTTGGAGGCCGTGATTTGACGGCTGGTAACCGCACTTCACGCGAAAAAATATATCACTTACCGAGATCTGCTTAGGCAGAGTGCCACACTCAGTGATGGGTAAAAGGCGTGATGATATATTTATTTATTTATTTATTTATATATATGTTTTGTATTGCTCGTAGTAATTTATTTCCTATTGCTCTATTTTTTAGAACATTCCATAATTTTTCTCTATTAACTTTATCGAATGCCTTTTCTATGTCGATAAAACAAATACTTATGTCTTTATTGAATTCGAGTGTTTTTTCAATAATTTTTCGCAAGCTAAAGATATGATCTTGTGCAGAGTATCCTTGTCTGAATCCACTCTGTGTCTCCTCTAATTTGTTTCCTATTATTGTTCGCAGTTTATTTTCTATAATCGCTTCATATAATTTTCCTACAACACAAAGAAGTGAAATCCCTCTATAATTACTACAAATTCGATTGTCGCCTTTTTTGTATATTGGCATAATGATAGTTTTTTCCCAATCCTTTGGCATGTTTTCATCGTTCCATACTTTATTAAATAACACGAGTAGTAGTTCTTCTCCAGCGCTCCCTATATATTTTATTTGTTCTGGTTTGATATCATCGAATCCTGCCGCTTTACCTACTTTTATTTTCTTTATGGCTTCTTGAATTTCTTCGAGTACCAAGTCACCTTCTCCTTTTTGTTCGATATCTGTAGTTATAAGATTTTGTATTTCTGGTTCATGTTGTTTAACTTCTAGCAAGTTTTCAAAGTACTCCTTCCACCTTTTCATTACATTCATTTCACTTTGTAATATTTTACCGTCTTTATCCAATATTTGTTTTAGAGGTGGTTCTTTTTCTTTTCTTATGGTTTTTGTTATTTTGTAAAATAGTTTCTTGTTCTCTTTGTAGTTTGTTTCAATTTTCCTTCCAAATTCTTCCCATTCTTCCGTTTTATTTGCCTGGATTAGTTCTTTAACTCTCTTTCTTTGTTTTTTATAGCTTTCATATTTTTCGTGATTTTTACAATTTAAATAGTCTTTCCATTTTTCTTTTTTCTTCTTTATTTCTTGTTTTACCTCATCGTTCCACCAACGGGTTCTTTTCCTTCCTTTGGCCTGCTTGATTATGCCGCAAGTTTCTACAGTTGCTTGTTGTATTAAATTTTTTATTGTATTCCATAATAATTCTGTGTCGAGGTTGGTGTAATTTCCAAGGCTTAGTATTTTGTTATCTACTATATGTTGGTATTTTTCTCTTATTTTTTCTTCCTTTAATTTGTATACTTTTAAGATTTCTTTTCCTTTTCTTTCATTCTGTTGAATTCTGTACTCTAGTTTATTTGATATCTTTATTTTACTTTCTAGCAGGAAGTGGTCACTTCCTATGTCTGGTTCTCTTATAACTCGTATATCTTTAATCTTACGCCTATTATTCTTTTTAGTTATTATGTAATCGATTATCGATTTTTCGTTCCTGCTGAGTACTTCCCTTGTATACTTATGTATGTCTTTATGTGCATAGAAGGTATTTGCTATTTGTAGATCATTAATAATACAGAAATCGATCAGTCTCTTGCCGTTATTATTTCTTGTATGTTCTCCGAATTTACCAATTACTTCTTCAATTCCGATATTATTGTTTCCCACACGTGCGTTGAGATCACCTATAATATAAATTGGATCTTTTATCTCTTCAAATACGTTTTGAAGTTCTTCCCAGTATGTGTTTTTATCATCGGCGTTTGCGTCTTCATTAGGTGAATAAGTTACCAATATATTTGTATTAATTTTATCTAATTCTATAGTTACCAGTAATAACCGCTCAGAGTAACACTTCCATTGTATAATTTTGTTTTCTAGCTCCTTGGATATTAGACATCCCACTCCTTCTCTTGCATTCTCGTTTGCAGGTACTCCGCTGTATATCAGAATATATCCATGTAATGCTACTATGCCTTTGCCTTTCTTCTTTGTTTCTGTGATTCCTAGTATACTTATTTTTGTTTTTCTCAGTTCTTCTATAAGTTCTGTTTCCTTTCCTTTAATACCTCTTACATTCCAAGTTCCAATTTTTATTATTTCATGTTTATGTCGAATAGTTCTGCTATTTTCCATTTCCATTGCCATAGTCGTCATATGTGTACTTCGCTGTTTGTTCTTAGTTAGTTTTTTGGAAGCTCCGCATCTTTGTTATTTCTCGTCGGTTCAATTTCTGATAGTCGGCTCACTTGATTATTCCAGCTTAAGGTTTTACCGTTAATAATAATTTTCTGATGCCCAATTTTCACTGAATTGCCTTTTTGCTTCTCTTCTTTAGCTGTTTGTCTTATAACTGCTTGTATCTTCCTTTCATCTTTTGACAAATCGTTTTCTATGAAAATTTGTCTGTTTCCTATTTTACTTTTGTTCCTCATGATTTCGACTTTCTCTTCCCAGTTGTTTAATTGTGCCTTTATCAACACTCGATTGCTTTTGGTAGGTATTTTACTGACTTTAATTATCTCTGGTTCCAAAGACATTTCATGTTTAAGTAGTTCTTTTACTTTGTTTTTTACATTATTTTCGTTTTCATTGATATTCATCCCTTTTATTATTATATTATTTTTCCTTTCCATTTTATTTTTATGTTCTATCTCCTGTTCCAGTTTCTCTAATCTTTGATATATTTGTTGCTTTTCTTGCTCCCATTTTCTTTCTCTTTCTGTTATATTAGCTCTTTGATGTCTTCCTTATTAGTTTTCATCTCATTTTTAAGGTCGATTGTCATTTTATCTAGCATTTGTTTTATTTCTTCCATTTTAATTTCTGGATTATTCTCCTCGGTTCGATTTTTATCCTTTGGCGGCGTGCGATTTATTAATTTACTTCTTTTAAAAATGTCTTCTGTTTCTATCTTTTCCCTTTTACGTTTCGAGTCTGAATAGCTCCTTTCTCTGAAGTTTTCACTCATCTGCATTGGCCGCTAAACCGCTATGTTATTCGCCCTTCACACTGTGCTGCTCCGTGTGATACGCCACTGGTTGACTCCTTGGTACATACACTACGATGTTTCGTGCTGCACGCCACTGGTAGTTTCCTCTCACTCTCTCAGCCCGTGTTTATTTTTCGTGCGCACGCGCACAGCACTCTCTACTCCGACAGCTGAGCTCTCTGCTCAGTCGCAACTGACAGCTATGACCTGGACTTGTCTTCAAAGTTTTGAATGTTTATATTACCTATGTTTTGGTTTGCACGTAATATTCTATAATACCATATACTAACTGCACTTTTATTTACTGTTTTAGCACTATGAGATACACAACCGCACAATAATTCCCTACTTTTGGGTTTGATTATTGGTGCTGCAAAATTTGACCTCTGTTCGCTTCAACGTAAACATATACATTTCGTTATATGTAGCATATTTGCTACACCATGCAAAAAGGTGTAATTCAATAATGATAGAATTGCATTTTAAATTTAAGAGAAGAAATATTTTGGAACATGTATTTTATGTATATTTTTCATAACACATTTTTTATATCAACAGTCCCCATAACAACCTTAGTGTAACAATAAAAAAAAAAAAAAATAACAGGCAACATGATATAACATACATACAATATAAACTACAATACAAAATCGTAGACGGCACAGTACTCCCCCCCCCCCCTCCCCCCCGGAGACGGTGTCAATCGCCAATTTCTGACGTCTGTCAAGGTTGTTAGTGTTTGAAAACTCAATGGGATAAAAGTAAGCTGGTTTGAGCCTGTCAATTGGGATTATTTTTGTCTTTTCATCATATTCAATTTCAAAAAAATTTCCTCGACGTTTAATTACACGGTAGGGACCCGAATAAGTACAAGAAAGTTTTAGTATAAAACCGTCTCGTCGCAAAAAGACAAATGTACATGTTTTGAGATCATTATGTATGAAAGGTGTAATTTGACGTCTATGCGGTTGTTTGTAAGTCATGTTAGCGAAAATATTTCTAATTTGATAATCGCTTCATGTTCATTCAAAGGTGGGAATGCATTTTGGACTAATATTTCTCCTGGAATTCGTAACCTTTCTCCATATACGAGTTCTGCAGGTGAACATTGAATTGGTTCTTTTACTACTGTTCTTAACCCTAATAAAATTAAAGGTAAATGATCTATCCAATTTCCTGATGTTGAAGTAGCAATAATTGCTGTTTTAATTTATTTATTAAGAATTTCTACTGCTCCATTGCTTTGGGGATGATATGGTGTAGTTCTAATACGAAGAGTGTAGTTCTAATACCTAAGAGATTTGACAATTCTTAAAATAATTTGGATTCGAAAGGGGTTCCCTGATCCGTAGTTATTGTTGTTGGAACTCCGAATCTAGGTATGTATTGTTTAAAAAATGTATTAGCTATTTTATTTGCTGAGCTTCTTTTAAAGGGAAATTCTCAGGCCAACGGAAAAATCGATCTATTATCGTAAATAAGTAACGAAAATTTTTGACTTTAGGAAGTGGTCCAATAGTATCCATATGAATATGTTTAAAACGTCCAGTTGGACTCTTGAAAATGTCAATTTGAAATTTAGTGTGTCTAGTAATTTTTGTCTTTTGACAATTGACACAAGTTTTACACCAAGAATAAATATCTTTTGACATATGGGGCCAAAAATATTTAGATGAAATCAATTTATGTATAGATTTATAACCTGAATGTGACATATTGTGAAATTTATAAAATATAATTTTACGTAATTCGAAAGGTAAATAAGGTCTTGGATTATCTTTACTTGTTTCACAAAAAATTAAGATAAGGTAAATTGACTTCTTGAAGGAAACATTTTGAATTATCAGGTTTGGAAATTAAATGTGTCAATTCTTTATCCGAAATTTGTGCTTGTTGGATTATAAAAGATGTGATATTTTGATCAGAAATGGATTCTATACGCGAAAGAGTGTCAGCTACCAAATTTTCTTTGCCTTTGATATAACGAATGTCAGAAGTAAATTGTGCAATATAGTCCAAATGTCTGTATTGTCGAGGTGTACGTTCAGCTTTAAGAAATAAAGAGGTTGATAATGGTTTATGATCAGATAAAATAAAAAAATCTCTACCTTCGACAAAATGTCTAAAATGTTTAATTCCCAAATAAGTTGCCAATAATTCTCTATCAAAAACTAAGTACTTGACGTCTGTTTTTGAAAGTTTTTTTGAAAAATAAGCTAGTGGTTCCCAATCTTTCCCTGAAAATTGCTGTAAAACTAAGCCCACAGCTGAGAAGGACGCGTCAACAGCAATTGAGAGTTGGGAGGAATTATTTGGAAAAACTAAAAAGGAAGCTGTAGTTAGTTTGTTTTTAGCATTATTGAATGCAAGGAGCATAGAACTGTCCGAATTAAAATGTTAGTGTGTTTCTTATTTAAAATCATTTCATACAATGGTGAAACTGATGCTGCAAAGTGTGGAACAAATCTATTGTAATAATTAATCACTCCTATAAATCTATATAAACCTTTACATGTATTAGGAGGTGGGTAATTAGTAATAATTTTAACTCGATCTTGCGCTGGTTTGATACCTTTTGCTGAAATATCATGTCCTAAAAATGTTAGAGAAAAAACATTAAATTCGTATTTTTCGGGTTTAATTTTGATGCCAAAAGATTGCAGTCTTTCAAATACTGTTTTAAGATATTTGAAGTGTACCTCTTGATTTTTACTGGCAATTAAAATGTCATCAATGAAAACGAAAACAAAATCAAGACCAAATAAAACTTCATTCATAAAACGTTGGAAAGATTGGACTGCGTTTTTTAGGCCAAAGGGCATACTATTAAATTCAAATAAACCAAAAGGGGTTGTTATAGCTGTTAAATCAATATCTTCCTCTGCAATAGAAATTTGATGATAGGCTCTAATTAAATCTACTTTTCAAAATACAGTCATGTAGATTATTGTGAAAAGACTTAAAGTGAGGTAAAGGAAATCTGTCTGAAATTGTTATTAAATTTAGTGCCCTATAGTCCCCACAAGGCCTCCAAGAATTTTCTTCTTTCTTTGGAACCATATGAAGACGGGAAGAAACTGATGACGATGAAATTCTACAAATACGTAATTTAACCATATTATCAATTCCTGTTTAGCAATATAAATTTTTTTGAGATTTAATCATCTAGGTTTAGCAAAAGGTAAGCTACCATTAACAGCAATATGATGTTTAATTGTATGTATAACAGGTTCATTAAAATTAATTGGAGAAGTAAGGTTAGGAAATTGATGAATTAATATGTTAACATTTTTGTTGGCAGTATAAATCTTTGAAGATGATTTATTTAAAACATTTAAATTTGCATTCGGTGTTTTATTTTCCAATAAAACTTTATTCTTTAAATCAATAAGAAGATTATACGTGGAAATAAAATCTGCTCCTAAAATTGGTCGATCTACATTGGCGATAACAAATTTAAAAGATAAAATTCGATTTAAAATTAAATCTAATTTTAATTGTTTAGTACCATAAGTTTTAACACTAGCACCATTAACTGCTGATAAAAAAATTAGAATTATGTTGTTTAATTGTATATAATGAATTTGGTAAAACAGATATTTCAGCTCCTGAATTTATTAGAAAAGATAGCTTATTAATTTTGTCGAAAACATTTAAGCGACATGACAAATAATTGAGCTGAAGAGTAGCTAAAATGAGCTAAATCGCTTAATGATATTCTTATAAACAAATTTCAGTATAGTTCTAAATTATCTATAAAAAATTGTAGCCACTCAATTATAGAAATAAATAACACTTTACAAACAAAACATAAAGATTTTATCATGATATCCTTTGATATTGTTAATTTATATACTAATAATCATGTTAGTGAATCCTTAAAACTATTAAAAAATTTAATAAACACCGACACAAATTTTAAACAAAAATATAACCTAGAACAAATAGATATAGACAACATTTTACAAATTTTTTAAATCACTACAGAACAAAATTTCTTTACATTTAATAATAATAATAATAATAATAATAAATTCATTTATTTTGATTAAAGCGAAATATTCATACAAAATAGATAGATTGACAACATTTATACATTTATTACAAAAGATCTAATTTTTAATGCATTATTACAATATCCCTAGTCAGGTTGGCTAACAGGTCTCGGGCAGCATCTTCTTCGTACTCGTGTGAGATGAATTTTGATATAGTGGTAATGCAGATGGAGTTGTAAATGGGGCATCTAAACAGGAAGTGAAACAAATATGTTACAGATGCTGCAGATTTCATTAGTATTAAATTTATGGCAGTAGTCGTCTTGATAGGTACAGTTAGGGTTAGATATTCTAAGTAAGGTGTAGAATTTTAGGGCTTTGTAAGGGACATTTGAGGTTAGATAGTTATGGGTAAAATTATAATGTTGGTAAAAATTGTTGAAGGTGGATTTCAGAATTCTTTTTGTGCCTATTTCATATAATATTTCTCTGAATGATGTAATTATATTGTCATGTTCTTCTTTTAATTTTAGGCTGCTTTGACTGTCCCATACCCAGCGGAAGTTGGTTACGTTGAGGATGTCTACGAGGTTTCTTATCCAATTATGTTTGATTTGTTTTTCTTCTAATTTAATTGTTGGTTCTTTATTATTAAGTCTTATTAATTAATTGTAGCAGATTTTCGGGTACCTTTCGTCCGGCATAAGAAGTATTTTGTGCCACCATTTTAGTACTTTCGAAAGTGATGTTACTGTAAGATTGCATTGTCCTGTTTCTCTTCGGACAATGTAGTTGGGTGTTGTTTTCTGCCACCCTATCAAGTTTTTAAAGTGTTGTGTCATCCCTTTTTCGATGTTGTCTTTCTGTACTAAGCCCCATATTTCGGATCCGTATAACAGGGTGGGCACAACAGTTGATGTACAAAGTTTTATATTGGTATTCCAACAATACAGTTTAGTTTTTAAGAATGTTTTCTTTATAGCCCCGGTTGTTCTTGTGGCTTTGAATATAAGTTCTTTCGTGTTCTCGTTGAAAGAGCCGGATGC
This sequence comes from Pterostichus niger, assembly GCA_947425015.1. Taxonomy (NCBI): domain Eukaryota; kingdom Metazoa; phylum Arthropoda; class Insecta; order Coleoptera; family Carabidae; genus Pterostichus; species Pterostichus niger. Next base: position 14,562,548 of record OX380337.1, read on the forward strand.
TGTGAAAGTAACACCTAAGTAGGTATATTTATAGGTGTAAGTAATTTCTCTTCCTTGGCAAGTATGTTTGATAATTCTTTTCGGCGGTCTTCCTTTATGTATGTGTAAAATTTGAGTTTTTTCTGAATTTATGCTAAGTTGTAGGTTGTTACAGTATGTTGTTAAAGTGTCAAGTTTCCTTTCTACGTCAGATGCTGAGTGTGCAAATAAAACAATATCATAAGTATATTGGAGCGAAAGAATATCTGTTGTTTGGTTTATGTAGTAGTCTTCGTGACTTTTTTCCCTGAAAACCGCTTCTAAATCTGATATAAAAACAGCGAAAAGAAGTGGACTGGCGCAATCTCCTTGGAGGACACCTTTGGTTATTTGTATAGCCTCGGAGGTCACATTGTTGATGGTAATGTGTAGTGTAGCTTCTTTGTATATATTTTTAAATATTCGCACTAATTTTACACTTATACCAGAATTGTAGGTTTTTTGCCATAGGAGATAGTGTGGAACTGAATCGAACGCCTTTCGAAAATCGATAAATATTGCTTAGACATTGTTTTTATTTTTTAACAGTGCGGACTGCACAATTGAATTCAGGACGAAGAGGTTGTCAGTGCATGATCTCTTTTTCCTAAACCCTGCTTGTGCTTTCGGTAATAAGTTGTGGCTTTCTAAACAATTTTGCATCCTGTTATTTAGTATATAAGTAAACAGTTTGGTTATTGCATTTATTAAAGCAAGACCTCTATAATTATTCGGGTCCCTATGGTTTCCTTTTTTATGTATAAGTGCGAGATTTATACTTTTTAGATTTAGAGGTAGGTTTTCTTGTGTCAAAAAGTTGTTTAACAAACACAGCAAGAAAGATTTCCAGTTAGGTAGTAGATTTTTTAGTTGTTCATAAACTATTCCATCTACGCCTGGGCTTTTATTATCTTTTAATTTTTTAAGTGAAAGACTTAATTCCTGGATTGTAATTATTTCATCTAGGTATGGGTGAAAAGCGTCAAAAAATTATTTTCATTTACTATTTTAGGAGTAAACCAAGTTTGGAAGTGGCTTACCCATTCTACAAAACTGATTGGGTTTGTAATGTAGTTTGTTGGATTAATAGCCTTAATTGTTTTCCAAAATTGTTGTTGATCTGTAATATTTTCAAATTTTTCTTTTATTTCCAATTTATAGTTTCTCTTTTATTTGTTGATATAGTATTTATATAATTTTTTCGACTGTAGGAATAGGTGGAGCTTGTCTTTATTAGTTATATGTTTCCTACAGTCCCTGTAATCTTTTCTCATTTTTCTTCTTAGGGTTAGGCATTAGTTATTGAACCACGTTTTTCTTTTCAAATTATGTGCTGCTTCATATATTTTTATTGTGTTTGTCATATTTAGTTCATTGCTAATTGACTCAATTTTTTCAATAAATATTTCATATTGTTCTTGTAAAGTTATATCGTTTTCGTGGTAGTTCCATTGATTTTGCAGTTCCTTTTTATACAGTTCTATTTTTGTTACGTCCCATTTAGTTTTCTTAATTATAGCTGGTGGTTTTTTTGCTCGTTTTTCTGTTATATTTATGATTTTTAAGGTGCATATCATGTGATCAGACCCGAGAATATCATCAATAATAATAAGATCTGCTATTAGTTGTAATGCAGATTCGTTAGCCCATATTAGTTCAATTGTACTCGATCCGTTTGGTCCAACATATGTATAGTTGGCAGGAGTATCGCTTTCAGATCTTCCATTCAGCACAATTAAGTTTTCTCCTTCTAGTGATTGTACAAGATCTTTGCCTTTTTTATTTATTACTGGGTCAGTTACAGTTCTTGAAGCACTGAAATGCGTATTACTGAGGAGCATATCTGACTGATTTAAGTTTCCTATTCTCGCGTTGTAGTCCCCCCCCCCCTTCCAATATTATGGCATAGTCAAGATATTGGTTTATTATCTCTTGTACAGTGTCAATATATAGATCTAGGAGAGTATAATATTCATATGATTGCGAGAAGTATGATATTCCGAGTATAAAATTTTGTGATATGATTTTAATTTTTAGAAATAGCCAATGTGGAGCCTTTTTAAGTATAGATACTGATTATCAGTTAGGTCAAAATTTAACCAGGTTTCAACCAAACAGATTATATCATGGGTTAGAATAAGTTTTTCTTCTATAGTTGTGAGCTTAAATAGATTTTTATAGCCTTGTATGTTCCAAAATAAGATATCACTGGTATTTTTGGCACCTTTAGTTTTTTGATGTGGTTGGTATGTTAAGTCTGGTTTGTATCAATTTATTTGATTGGTTTGTTTTTATTTGTGCTTTTGAGTTTTTAAATTTCCTTTCGCGTGTTATTGGAGTGTCATTTGTATCGGAGTTTGATTCTTGCGTTTGTTGAGGGCTATTTATTTAAGTGATATCAGGTTTACGATTTTGTGCTTGGATATGTTGGGCTCTTGTTAAAGGTCCTTTCGCTGTTTCTGTTCATGTATTGCTTGAGTGGAATCGTATAATTTAGTAGTTTGAGTAGTTTGATTTTCGCTTTGGATAGTATGGAGGGCATTATGTGACTGTGAAAGTCTTCGTAGTGAGTTACGTGGCGTTTCTTTATCCGTATCGGTGATCTCGTTTTCTATATTAAAGTCATCTACTGTGTACTTTACATCATTAATGTACAGGAAATTTTGATGTAACTTTGCTTTTGTATCCTTTCTGTTTCGCCTGTAATAATTGAGGTATCAGTATTTTTCTGTCTTCTAGGATCTTTTTCAAATAATCTTTTTCAATGTAGATTTTAATATTTCTTAGATGTTTAGCGTTTAGCAATATTTCATTTTTGATTTTTTAAAAATTTAGTTCCACAAATATTGGTCTAATTTTGTTAATGACATATTTACCGATTCTTTTTATTACTTCAAAGTTATTGATGGATACGTTGGTTAGTTGTAAATTTTCTTTTAGTAAGGTCATTATTTTTATGTTTAAATCTTCATTTTGTTCTTCTTTTATACCAAGAATTATTCGATTTTTTTCCCTAAGCTTTTTATCAAGGAATTCATATTTTTTCTATTGGATTTAAATTTTTTCCTCCAATTGTTCAAATTTTACCTTTTGATCTTTTTTTTACTTTTAAAATGGTATTATTTAATTTATGAAATTCAGCGCTCATTTTTTCAATGTTTGAATTTATTGGTTTTTAGTAGTTCACTAATGTCTTCAATCGAAGCCATTTTTTTATTATTTTGATACAATTGGAAACACTGTTTGCAAGTAAGCGTGTTAGCGCCAAAACGATTCCCGGTAATTAAATTATTGACAGAAAATGAGGCACGAAATGACCGACACTAGAGTTGTTATGCTTCAAGGTTGAATTTAGCTCATTATTTTCGCACCGCACACCACTTTTGTTAGTTTTTACACTTACACAAACTTTTTAGGGTATGATTTGTGCGATTGTTTAAAATTAAAATTAAGATTTACACTGATCTTTTTATATTATTTGTTCACCAGCTCGCATCACAATGTCTACAGTATCTGACCAATGTTGCCAGTCTCTTTACATTTAATAATAAAACATATAAAATAGATGACGGTTTACCCACGGGAAGCCGAATCAGCGGACTCCTAGCGAATATTTTTATAGATAATTTAGAATCATTAATATTGATTGAATCATTAAGTGCAAATATAATCTGGAAACGATATGTTGACGACATCCTAGTTTTCTGGTTTGGTACTTCTCAAGAATTAGAAATTTTGGATAACAACATCAACACATTATCAAAAATTAAATTTACTGTTGAATTCGAATCTGATAATCAAATTAACTTTTTGGACCTTACTTTACAACGTTCTGATAATAATAAAATAGATTTTAATATTTATAGAGAAACAACTTCAACTGACATAATTATCCCAAAACATTCATATCACAACCCAAAAATAAAATCCGCAGCTTTCAACTTTATGTTTGACAGCTTATTAAACACACCTTTATCAAAAGAAAACTTCAATAAAGAATACAATACCATCTTAAAAATAGGTTTAAATAATAATTTCTCACTCTCATACATAATATAATCTTATTGAAAACATGTACATCGGCCTCACTTCTCGTAACTTAAAAACTAGATTTAAAGAACATCTTAAAAACAACCCTTATTCGGGTTTCGGTTCTCATTTAATCAATAATAATCATTCAGCTACAACCGAAAATATTTCGAATTTACATTCTGAAACCAATTTCTACATATTATTAATATTATAAAAATACGAAGTTCTCAAACATACCAAAAATCATTATCAATTACTAAATGAACAGACCAACTTTGAAGAATATCATGTTTTTATAAATATACCGCCTCTTTTGTAGTCAACGCTTTATCAAGTATATCCCCCTACCCCCTCAGCTTTCCTCTCCAGACATTTGTCTCAAAATTATTTTAATTTTTCTTATTTTTCAATGTATTTTCAAATATTTTGCTTATTTTCAACTGTACACTTTTTGGAAAACTTTCTATATAACTGTTATATATTTTTTTGCACTACTAGCCTAGCAACATGCCAGTATTGACTTCGGTTTGAGTCGTGAAATTGTTTTTCTCTACCGCGTTCTTAACAACGGTCAATAATGGATTATTATTAACCTAGGTAAATAATGAGAACTGTCACTTTTCAAAGAAATTCAAGCTTCTGAATTTATTTAACTCATTAAATGCAAGGAAGGTATTAATTCTGAATTTAAAATTGCCGCCTAATTTCAAGTTAGCAATTCCAGTTAAATTACAGTTTATAAAATGTGACATGTACAAATATACAGTATATTTGTACCTGTCACATTTAAATGAGAGTGTACTTTATACTGTTACTTTGTGAAATATGTATTTATGCAAGTAATATAGGAGTCCAGCCCTATATTTCTCAATCTTTCAAGTTCATTGCATCAGACTTGTCTCTCACGGTGAAACATGAGAGACATTGCTGAGTAAGGTAATTTTTGCATATTATCAAGAACATGTGTAGTTAAAAGTTAGATTCTGTTAGTAACTTGTACTGTAAACACGCTGTACTGTTTGTGTTGAAATAATAAATTATTTTTTTTACTATATTGAATCAATCAATCAATATATTTGGCGCAGTCGGTAGGATCGTGAAATATCAATATCTCGAAAATTCTGCAAGAATTCAATTCGTTAAAAATATCGATAGTCAGTTTCTACTGTTAATTCGCGATCCGAACATAATAAAATAATCATCTCCCGAAGAAACTAACTTCAGCAAAGCTATAAGTTATTGCGAAAGACATTATTTCCAACATCAAAAATCTCATCACACAAGCAGTCCGAGAGACCTGAACGCCGTCGTCATAGCCAGAGCATCATCCCATTCTCCAGCGTGAACCAGAATTCTCGACAACGAAGGAACCGGCATCAACTTTCCCAGAAGAGCGGATCCGTCCCTGTCTTCCAATCTGCCGAGCGAACATTGGAAAGAAGACAACAACCTCAATGATCAAAGAAGTAATACTATTACTGTAAATTTATTTATATAATTGTCATAATCACTGTATACACAAATTCACTGACACAATTCCAATCCAAACCTGGATTCTTTACTCGAAGTATTAAACAATTTAAATATTAACATTGACACAATGCCTGAAACAGGTCTTCTGGGCCAGTGCACGGCACAAATCGCCGCAGAACCCCTGAAAAACCAACAAACAATTAACGATTTAGTTAGCGCTATACCTAAATATAACGGTAATCCTAAATCCCTTACGCGTTTCATAACTCAAACAGATGAAATTATTGAATTAATTAATAGCTTGCAACCTAACGCAATCCAAGTAAAATTAATATTATTCCATGTCCCGCGTGATGGTCGCGCGGGTTGAGGGCCTGACTCACAACCATAAGGTCGTGGGTTCGGGTCCCGCCCGTGGCGACCATACAAAGAACATATCGGCATATGACCTTAGTAGTTGGTCCGATTTATAAATTAAAAAAAAATATATTATTCCAAATTAAAGCGAAACTAACAGATCGCGCAGAAGAACTAATAAACGATCATAAATTCGATACATGGAAAGAGCTCCGCGAATTTCTTATTGCAAAATACGATGATAAACAGCAGGCTCCAACTATCGCATGTAACATGGTTAAACTCCAACAAGGAAAACTTACAACATTCGAATATTTGAAAGAAATTCAAAAACATTACGATCGTGCAGTAGCAAAAATTAACTTGTGCAATCTTGTGCCTGACGCTAAAGAAGGCATAATAACTTTTATTCAATCCATAGCCGTACACTCGTTCATTTCAAATTGTAAAGATCCGTACAGAAACAACCTCGCTACTCGCAACCCTTCTTCTCTAGAAGAAATTGAAAACCTCCTTACAAATGACTTCCAATATTTACATGAAAACGAACACCAAAATTTAAAAAACCTAAACCAATTTATAAACCCACACCATATAACTTTAACCTTCCTGCCCAACAAAAATCACAACCCACATATAAAAAATATCAATCAAATTTCGCGTTGTGATAGACTACCGTAAACTCAACGACAAAACTATTGACGACAAATTCCCCATCCCAGACGTAACTCACATCCTCGAGAAACTCGGAAAATCTAATTACTTTACAACCATTGACTTAACTTCCGGCTTCCACCAAATAGAAGTCAATCCCGAAGACATTCCTAAAACCGGCTTCTCAACCAACAGCGAACATTACGAATTTAAGCGTATGCCGTTTGGGCTAAAGAACGCCCCCGCTACTTTCCAGCGCTTGATGAATTTTGTTTTAAAAGATCTGATAAATAAGATATGCTTCGTATATCTCGACGATATTATTATTCTCGGTACATCTTTTGAAGAACATTTAATAAATATTGAAAAAGTTTTCAAAAAATTGCGCGAAGCAAATCTCAAAATTCAATTGGATAAATGCGAATTCCTACGTAAGGAAGTACAGCATATTTAGGCCACATCATCACTACTGAAGGGATTAAACTAAATTCCGCGAAAATACAAGCGATAAAAAAATTTTCGATACCAAAATCACCTAAAGAAATAAAATCCTTTCTTGGGCTACTCGGTTATTACCGTCGTTTTATAGATAACTTTTCTAAAATAACAAAACCGCTTACAAATTGCTTGAAAAAAAATAATTAAAATAGACATAACTAATAAAAATTATACGGAATGTTTCGAGATATGCAAAACCCTTTTATCAAACAACCCCATCCTCCAATATCCTGACTTCAACAAAGATTTCATATTAACGACCGACGCTAGTAATTACGCAATCGGCGCTGTACTTTCTCAACGCGACGGAAACAACAAAGATCTCCCCATCTCTTACATCTCACGAACACTTAATTCTCACGAAATCAACTATTCTGTTATCGAAAAAGAACTGCTAGCAATTGTCTGGGCAACCAAACAATTCCGTCCATACCTTTTAGGCCGAAAATTCAAAATTTGCACCGATCCCCGCCCTCTCGTTTGGCTAAATTCACTAAAGGAACCAAATCAAAAACTTATCAGATGGCGCCTCAAATTAGAAGAATTCAATTATGTAATCGAATATAAAAAGGTTGCCAAAATTACGTCGCCGACGCCCTCTCACGAATAAAACCAAAATTCGAAATTCGATATAACGCCGACATCTTTAAATCAGACAACCCATTAGTACACTGCGTTTCAAAAGATCTACATACGTCACAAGGATGCGCCAAGCAAGTAAAACAAAATTACCCTGCATCAAAACTATTTATAATCAAAGAAAACCAACCCTCCTAGACGTTAAGAGATGCCTGAATAAATTATTAGAATATTGTATCCAAAATGACATCAACCAACTCGACTTACCACGTATTTGTACAGGACATGACAAAATACCTTGAATAAAAATCGAAAATCTAATCCAAGAATTATTCGCTAACACCTTAATTATTTTTAACGTGTATGGTAAGCCCGAAAATTTAGAATTAAATTTGAATACTGATAATGAATCCGAAATAGCCGAAGTAGGATCGGAATCCGAAGACGAAACGATACAATCAGACGAACAAAGCCCAGTAAACGGACTAACCTATTTAGACTCAAGTATTAACACTTGTCGCAACCAAGTAGTCGTAAAAGAAACCAATGGCAAAAATAATGTTAAAACAAAAAATTTTCGAAAATATACAACGCATTTATTTTTATTTAAATAAACAAAACTCAAACCCAAATATCACACAATTCATAAAAAATTATCTTCAACCCGGAATAACGTACTACTGTCTGATACCCGAAAATTTCAAAAAATATTTCAATTCCGTATTAAAAGTATACTTTAAAAAAGGAAGTTATAATTATTATAATGCTGTAAAAACATGGTTAAAGATATAGAAAATGTAGAAGAACAACAACTTATCATACGAAATTACCATGAGGGTAAAACTAACCATCGTGGTATCACTGAAACCTACAACAAACTAAAACTACAATATTACTGGCCGAACATGTCGAAAGACGTACAAAATTTTATTAATAAATGTGATATATGTCTCGCGAATAAATATAAACGGAATCCCATCCAGATCCCTAATATCCTAACCCCAACAGCGGAGAAGCCTTTCGAAATATTACATATAGACTTGCTTTCTCAAGAACAAACTAAAATCCTTACTATTGTTGACGCATTTTCAAAATTCGCCATGGTCTATGTTGTAAAAGATAAAAACGCGATCACTATTTTAGGAAAATTAATAAAATATTTTACACATTTCACTATTCCAATAAAAATTATATCTGATAACGGTTTAGAGTTCAATAACAAAGTGATCCAAAATTACCTAGAATTACGAAATATAAAAATTCATTACACTTCAGTAGATAACCCGAAAAGCAATGGAATAGTAGAGCGATTCCACTCGTCCCTAATTGAACATATGCGTATTATAAATCAAAATCCGATAATAAAATCCCTCAAACTTAAAGAACGCTTAAACTACGCAATAATTGCGTACAACAACAGAATTCATGCTACTACAAAACGAACCCCAATCGAAATTATATACGGCATAGAAATAAATTTAAACGTAAAACCCGAAGAAATTGTTGTTGAAGATTATGTGCTTAAACATTCCGAAATACTAAAAGAAATAAATCAACAAGTTAAGCAAAATATTGATAAGGCTAAATTAAAATACGCTCAACCTCTAAATAAACAAATTGATATCCCGGAACAAGTACACGTAAAAATCCACAAACAAAACACAGGCAAGATTGAGAAACCTAAATTTAAGAAAATTAACGTAAAAGCAGTTGTACATAAACGCGGACAAATAATCGATGATAAAAATAAAAAACATAAGTTAACACAACTAAAAAAACCCCGTGTTACTGTTTCAGATTAATTCCCTTCGGAATTACATTAATAACAAAAGATGACCAAAACCCTGGCATCAATATTCTCGAACTCGGCCTTGCACACATACAGGTAAACACTCAAACCATAATTGTCAAAATTCCCCTAGAAGAACTATTAAAACAATCCAAAATACTTGAAGGAAACTTCAACGCATTTTATTCAAAACTCGATCTCTATAAGATTGATAATAGTATAATTAATAACCGTAATATATTAAATTCCTTATTAAATCACATTCATGAAAAAATTCAACTACTTAACGTACATCGCAAGAAACGTGGATTGATCAACGGTCTTGGCTCAATAATTAAAAGTATAACCGGTAATCTCGACGATTCAGATAAGGAACGTTACGATCAAATACTTAGTAATGTTGAGAACAATCAGAAAATCACATCTCTTAAAATTAACACACTTATCAAAATAAATAATAATATTACAGCCCAATTCAATGACAAAATAAAATTGATTAATGAAAATAATAATGCTTTAAATGAAAAAACTCAAATAATAAACGAATATGTTATAGTAATGTGGGACGAACTAACAACAATAAAAACTCAGAATATTATTAACGAATTTATACAAGTAGTACAAGATATTTATTTTACTTTAGTCCAACTTGAAGAGACATTCCCATTCTGTAAATTAAACGTTCTATACTTTGGCGTAATTAACCACGAACTGTTCCTCAGAGAAATAAACAAAATCGAAAATAAACAACTACGTTCACTTGTACTAAACAACATTCAGAACAACGACATACTAAAGACCTATTGCACTTATAATAACTTAAAACTAACAATCCTTATTGAAATACCTGCAAACACACGAGTAGAGAACCTGATACAAGTCACACCTATCCCGACAAAATTACATAACACATATGAGACTATAAATATTGTAAATGGATTATATTCAAGAAATAATTGTAGAGTTAGATTCATTAATAAATGTAGGAAACTAGATGATAAGGAATATTACTGTATAGTTGAAAATAATGTGTATAGTAAATGTCTAGAAAATATTGTCTGTTATAAAGAATTCGAACACTGCCAATATTCAAAATTATCACAAATAAACTTAAGAATAAATATAAAAAACTCAAAAATTAAATACTTATACTTCCCAAACGAACAACAGGTTAAATTTACTTGTAATAAAAATTTTGAAATAAAAACTCTTAAAGGAATTTATGTCACCGAAATGTGTGAAATAAATAATCAAATAGAAGTATCCAATAACTTTGGTAATTTAATTGATTTAAATCAAAATGTAACAAATTTACAAATAAAACATTTAGAGAATAAAATTCAGAATATTTCAAATTTTAATACCTATAGAAAAACAAAAAGAAATTCGTTTGGATTCAATTTATAATATTAATAATCAAACTCATTATATAATATTGTACACTTTTATAATAATTATTATTATTGTTATTATATGCTGTAGTTTAAGAAACTTTTGTAAATGCAGAACTTATCTCTCTAAAAACACAAATAATCATAATGATATAGAATTAAACCAAATTACATAAAAGCAACACTCCCTAAGAGTTAGCTTTTCTTCTTAAGGGTGGAGAAGTAATATAGGAGTCCAGCCCTGTATTTCACAATCTTTCAAGTTCATTGCATCAGACTTGTCTCGTACGGTGAAACATGAGAGACATTGCTGAGTAAGGTAATTTCTGCATATTATCAAGAACATGTGTAGTTAGAAGTTAGATTCTGTTAGTAACTTGTACTGTAAACATGCTGTACTGTTTGTGTTGAAGTAATAAATAATTTTTTTTATTATATTGAATCAATCAAGCAATATATTTTGCATTTATTTATTGTAGTATTTATTATTAAATTCTCGAAAAGGTAAATGTCTATTATAATATTATTTAATTATCTTACATTGTATTTTTTTAGGGTTATAATTGCGTATCTATATAAAAAAAAACGCAAAACATGAATAGTATTATTTATTTACAGTAGAAATTGAGTGTACAATTGTGGCAAGTCATATTTATTGCTGCAGAACCTGTGTTTAATGAAGTTTGAGTGCTTCCTATATTTAATGAACTTGCAGCAAAATGACCCACGGGCATATTTATAGTAGCATTTTGACTTTCTGACGGCTTCGGTTGAGGTATGGGGCTTGGACAAGAAGATGTTGAAGGGATCAGAGGCTCACATTCACTGACTATAGGAACAATTGCTGGAAGTGATGCTCCTTGTACCATTTCAGCAATCCGTTTCTTATCAGCGAGGGATTCAATATAGCCTTCTGCTACTGTGGCAGATTTCCAGCCTCCATGGCGTTTTAGAGATAATATGTCATCCCCATTTTCTGCCAAAATTGTTGCGGAAGTACGTCGCAATGAATGCCCGGTGTAACTTTCTGAATTGGGTAAATTAAAAAATGTTGCAACTACTTTTGGCACCTTGCTAATTGTATTATGTCCTATGTTTTGTTTTGTAGGGTTGCCAAGTCGGAAACAAATAAATACTTTTTCCATGTCAGGAGTGGGTCTCTTACTTAAATATTTTTTTACTATTTCGACCCAAAAAGATTCTACTATGACAAATTTTCTCGAGGATCCATTTTTGCTTTTTGTTATATTTATGATAATTATGTCATTTCGAACGTCGACATCTCTCATGTGCATATTGCAAAGTTCATCGGTTCTACAAGCGCCAGCCACGCCAATGACAAAAATAGCCTAAAATAGTATAAATTAGTAAGTTTTATAGAATTTTATTGGCACAATAGAAAAAATTACCTTCGTTGACAGGAAGACTTCATCTGGTGCTTCTATTAGAAATTTATTAATTTCTTCTTTAGAGAATACAGATGCCATTTTTGGCTTATATGAAGCATTTTGCCGCTTTAAAAATGCAAGTAACTTCAAATATTTTGAAATATCTATATTTTCTTTTAATGAAATAGTTGATTCAGCATTGAAAATGTGGCCCATAAACTTGATGCCTTCTTATTAATTGCTTGCTCCTGGAAATATACTAGGAGAACATTTTCCGAGATTTTCGTCATTTTGTTATACACCATTCTTTAAAGTTTGTATATACTTTCATATATATCGGTTTCGATTTTTCGGGCAGCAATGTATCAAACTGCACATCTCGTGCCGCTTCTATAATTTCCGGAGGAGTATAATTTTCTATATCACTTTCTCTAAATATTGTTGCTTATTGTTACCAAAATGATATGTCAGATAATAAAAACAATGTTCAAAACAAAAGAATGTTATTTCTGCCTGCTCAGTTTTTGTAGATATTAACAAATATTTATATCAAAATGCTTATGTTATGATTTATATAAAATTCATTAAATAGGATTTATGAGGTAGTAGTGGAAAAAATAGTATATAAACCACGGTTGAGAAGATCATTATTGACCATGCGCCTTGTACCCCTCGGTTGCACCTCGGGGTACAATCTTGGCGCTAGGTCAATAATGATCATCTTCTCAACCTTGGCTTATAATATACTATTACTTATATTATTTTATGTACATCATAGTTTTGTAGGTATACTTATTAATGTATATTTTTCAGCTGTTGCCTGATAATGAACATAGTTTCGAAATCGATCGCACAAAGCATATAATTAATATATTATAAAATTCAGTTTGTTTATTTACATTCAACCTTTCATCTAACCTAAATTATCACAAACTAATATAGGGTCCTTTATTACGAAAACAGAGTTTAATATTATGCTCTTTATTATACAGCAGGTACGTATAATAGACTGTATTATCAACACATCAATTAAAAACCCTTAATTTTTTAAAGATAAATCGAAATATATCATATATGATGTAATGTAATACAATTTCGAATTGAAATGAATAATTTGTTAGAATTCATTTAACAAATAAATTAAAAATAACTAAAATATATCATTTATAATTAGAACTTTTTTACAGTGACTTGGGTCATTATAAATAGATCCTTCACTGTGTAGGATATGAAGTAGATAAAGTAGAACAAAGCATGATGTGTCATTTTTAAAACCGCTTTAACATATTATTTTTAAAGCATAGTAAAATATAAAGCCAGCACGAGATAAATTTATGTCAGGTTTATTTTGAAAGATATATTATATATAGGTGTCCAAGTTAGGATCGGTTAAATTAGACAAAACTTAGTGATCTCTAAATAGATGTAAATGTTGTCAATTTTCAGTTTTGTTCATAACTTTTACCAATGATATAGGACTTTGGTTTGCACTTTTAAATGAAAAAAATCCAGGAGTACTCAAATATTACTACAATTTGCGATAAATATGTATCAACTGTTAATTTTTATATGAAACTAATAATAAACTAACACTGTTAAGTAAATTTTTTCTCGTTTTTTAACGACATAAAATAATTGTACTTTATTTTTAAATAACTGCAAAAATTTGAAGAATTATTTTATTTTATATTTTTAAGATTACCATAAGCACTATACTTTGGAACACCAGTGTTTTGTTCTATTTCCCCGCAATGATGTTGCAGCTTTACAATAACAAACTGCATACTATATTTTCTTTGTCATGATCAACTTCTCTTCCATCTCTTTTACAAATGCATCAAATTAAATTAAATTATTTATAATTCTTCTAAATAATGGTATATGCAATTACCTTCTTTCGGCATATAAAGCGATGTACATTATCCCAGCATCTCATGAGTTACTTCGGCAAAGAATGTAACAAAAATTTTACATAATTTAATCAAATAACAATGCTCAGCAAAAAAGTATAACAGAATAAACTACTAATAACAAAACTTGCGAGCTCTTTTATTTTTCATAGCCTACTTAATTAAAAATGTAATTAATAGCAAAAATTAAATAATTCTTCATTTTTTGCAGTTATTTTAATAAAAAAATACAAGTGTTTTATATTTATAAAAAGCGAAAAAAAATCTCTATTTAACAGTATCATAGTCTTCTATTAGCTTCTTATAAATAAGAGGTGGTTTCTCTAAAACAGTACATGATAGAAAATTTTTAAGTACCTACTCCTGGAAACTCTTCATTAAAAATATGTATGTGCATTTGTAAAAGTTATGAACAAAACTAAATATTGACAAAATTTACATCTTCATCAATATCTAGTGACCTATGAATTATTTTCAAAATGAGCAAAACACCACTAACTTGGCCAACTAATGAGAAACTTTTGTATAATTGAACCGATATCGTATCTCTTACCATTCTAGAGAGCCTAATGGTGGGCAAGTTAACTACGTACTTTCTTAAAAATGACTTAATATTTCCAAAAGTAAATTCGAAGATCACCAAAACATTTTCTCTCTAAAGGTTGCCTGTTGACAGGCGAACACATTTTCGGAAATAATTAGGATAAATAAAAAACGTAAAAACATAAATATAGTTCTTAATAATTTCTAAGTATTTAATTATTTTTGTTCTTTAAAACAAAAATTTTGAAGTTTCTTTAAAAACTTTTAACAATTTTGTTAACGATAGATTAAATCACTCCTTAGTACACCAAAAAATTATAATTTCGTAGTACAACTACTCGTAATCTTTATTATATAATATAAAATATTTTAATGTGTATGCAGCGCTTTTTAATTATCATCACATAATTTGATATAATCGTGGGGTTGGCTACTTTTATTTGCCATGAAGTAATATCGAAACAATAAGAACAGAAAGAGAGGCGTATGGAAATTTTTTCAATGTATCCAAAATCGAACAAAAAAAGTAGTGTATATCAACAAACAACACAAAGTTTAATAATTTACACTTGAAATATTTTAATGTAAGTAGTTGAAAGATATAATTAAATTTGAACTAAAATACCATACTGCAATTTGCTAGAAACAAATATTTGAAGAAAGTAAAATATCAAACTAGTTTGGTATAAATTTCGTATTTAATAGTGAATCATATAATTCATCTTTATTATTACAAAGAACTCAGAAAGTTGGATAAAACTGATTAGAAATATTTTTTAATTGTATATATTTTTTTTATGAAAAATTCCTAAAAATATAATATATAATTCACAATTACCACAATTAAGAATTCATTAGTGTTCTGGATATCTAAATATCATAATGACAACGCGTGAAACTCGGTTCCGAACCCACCTCACAAATAATCATTGTCAGTCTAATGCTGTCCTCTCTATTTCAGGCCGCGACCTTTTTAATTCTCTATCATATGTAATACATTAGAAAATCTGTGAAAGACAGAAAATATAAAATTTTACAATTTGCATACATATAAATGAATAATTTTCGAATAAAACGATATTTTTACAGATTTAAAATACAAAAAAAAAATAGATAGAGATAGTAATACCGCAGATTCTCGGCGTTTGCGGCTGTATAATGAAATGATAGAAAAGATAAAAAGAAATATGCACAATTAAATTTAAATAAATAAACTGATTCCGCAAATTTTAGAGTTGCATACATTTAAATATGATATAAGCTATTTCAGTACATACGAGTATATTATTCTAATTCACTGAGAGAAAAACGGTTTGGCGACTTCAGAAACTGAACTCAGGTTCTCATTCCCACAGTCCAACGCGTAGTCATTGTGTTTTGTGCCCCATTAATTAATTTATGACTTGTCTTCTTTCTATATTTCTTCTTTTTTTACGTATTTATGTTAAATTATACTATCGGGTAGTCCCTTCATTCCGATCGCCTATAATAAAATTGCATCATCTCAGACGCCACTATATATGACGCCAGTAAAAATACAGATAAGTGAGAAACTTCTCTAAGAAACAAAACATCCCCTTGCCACATTCATTATATTGGGCATGTCCGAGAGATTACAGTTACATCAAAATTCAAACTAATTCCGTCGCACAGTCGACGATCAACAAAATTTAAATATATACTATATTAAAAAAATATTTGGAAACTAAGGTTTTATTAATTGAAAAATTAGAAAAATAAAAAAATCTAATTCCCTTCTTCAGTTATATTGTAATATTATCCTTAAAATTACGAATTAGGTATGCTTTAATATTGAGCCGAATTCTACACCCTTATCGAATTGAAAAGATGCAAGATGTTTTTATGGTTACTAGATTCGATCTCTAAGCTAAATTTGAGTGCTGAATTCAGCTTATTGTAACTCAGACATTTAGTTGATTAAGAGTTCGTATTTTATTAGACCACTTACGGGTAGTTGCACTGTTTTTACTTAAATTTTGAGGATTACTTAAATGAAAATTATCGACTTAAATGTTTTATAGCTATGCTAAGTTACTCATTTGATAGTTCATCTTGTTACGATATTGTTCATTTTAATAACACAAATGTAAATAACAGTGATGCATTTACCATTATTGGAGATTGATATTTTGTTGACCGTCGACTGTGCGACGGAATTAGTTTGAATATTGGTGTAACTGTAATTTCGAACATGCTCAATATAATAGATGTGGCTAAGAGATGTTTTATTTCTTAGAGTAATTTGTCACATATCTCTATGTTTACTGGCGTCATGTATAGTAGCGTCTGAGATTATGCAGTTTTATTGTAGGGAATAGGAATGAAGGGAGTATCCGATAGTATAGTTTTACATAAATACGTAAAAAAAGAAGAAATATAGAAAGAAGACAAGTCATAAATTAATTAATGGGGCACAAAACACAATGACGACGCGTTGAACTGTGGTTTTGAGAACCTGAGTTCGATTCCTAATACTACTGAATTCTTAATTGTGGTAATTGTAAATTATATATATATATATATATATATATATATATATATATATATATATAATATCTTTAGGTATTTTACATGAAAAGAAAAATTAATTAATATAAATCATAGTTATTCACGCAATAAGTGGGATATACGCGTAGACAAAATTATTGCACGCATGTGAAAGTTGCTCAACGAGGCCGTAGGTCGAGTTTGTGTATCACATAAGCGCGATAATCTTGTAATATCCCACGTATTGTGTACAAAATCTTATCTACGACCATTCGCAATTTTGAAAAATTGTTAAATTGATATGCGAAGAAGTAGCTTCAAATGTTATTTTGAGGCTCGGTCCACAGAAATTAATAAAATATGAATTTGCGTATGACAGAGATTTTTTATAACATCTGGAGATATGGATGAAGTGAATCTCGTAGAAATTGTCAGGCAAAATATTAAACTTCGGCCTAAAAATTGTACAACTCGCTTTTTTCTTGCATACAAATATGGTAAATGTATCAAACAACCAATTGGCATAAACAGAATTGGAAATGTACCAAAATTAATGGCTCAATTTTTGAATTTGCCAAACTCAAAACTGTTTACTGGTCACTGCTTCAGGAGATCATCAACAACATTTGTGGCTGACTCTGGAGCAGATCTGCCGGTGTTTGGAGATCAAATTCTATTGCAGAAGGATATATTGAGACTTACGCTGAGAATAAAAAGAAAACGGCTGTTTAAATTTTGAGATGAAAAAGAAAATGTACCTCCATCCTCAACTACTAATATATCTACGAGTATTATCTCAAATAATAAACCATCTACGTCGACATCAGGCATCAATTTATATGAGTTTTTGTGCAATTTTCTTAAGTTTTTTCGTATATTTTATATTATCGCACTCGTGCGCTAATATTAAGAAAAGCGCACACGTTCTGTAATGTGAGTCAAAACCTATCTGAAATGAATTAAATATGCAACTTATATCGCACAGTCGTAGATAAAAAATATTTCTAATCAGTTTTATCCAATGTTCAGAAATCTTTGTAATATAAACGAAAATTATATGATACACTATAAAATTACGCAATTTATACCAAACTACATTAAACTTACATTAAAATTCTTCAAGTGTAAAGCATTAAACTTTGTGTTGTTCGTTGATGGATGTTCGATTTTTGGTTACGACGTAGTTTAAGAGATTTTCATATTATGTACTTATTAGAAATAATAATATGAATACATTAAGAGCCGGGTCTTCCATCAACAAACAAAATATAAAAAAAATAACCACAGAAAAACAAAATATCACGTCCAAATTATACTTTTTGTTGCATTACTTTTTTCAATTTCATCTTGTGATAGTGATCAAAACATTTATCCGGTTGTCAATAAAAAGGTCACGTACACTACTTTTCTTGTTCGATTTGGATACATTGGCAAAATATCCATACGCCCCTCTTTCTGTTCTTATTGTTTCGATATTACTTCATGGCAAATAAAAAGAGCCAAACCCACGATTATAAAGTTATGTGATGCATAGACATTAAAATATTTTATATGATATAATAAAGACATTACGAGCAGTTGTAGTAAGAAATAATATTTTTTTGGTGTGGTTTAAAAACTATCATTAACAAAATTGTTAAAAGTTTTTAAAGAGACATCATAATTTCTATTTTATTATTAAGAGCTATATTTATGTTTTTACTTATCCTAATTAATTCTGAAAATGCAACCCTTAGAGAGAAAATGTTCAGTTCGAATTTACTTTTGGAAAGATTAAAGATTATATATATATATGGGTTGTATTAAAGGTAATTATTTCAGTATCAAACTATAATCTTATTTAATAGCATGCAAGTATAAAAAACAGATATTGAAAAATGTTGGTTTAACGAATTCTGTTTTTTATCAGAAGATAGTGGGCTTAATTCCGATTCGTGTTCAAAATAACAAAATAAATAGCGGTTCGGAGTCAGGTTTACATAGAAAACATGCGTATGAAACGATTTTCAGATAAGTTCAGTTAGATTTTCGGTACCTAAATAAAAGTAATATTGAAATATAGTAAGTTTCAACAGTGGGATACATTATTAGAATCTTAATATCTACAGGACTTCGTTTAATGCATAGATCAGTAGATATGAACGAAAAGCTTATTTCGGTCAACTATTTCGTTTTGAAATAATTTTTGTATAATACTCAGAAAAATATTAATTATCATTAATATTTCTCATTGTTCAATAAATCGTTAATTATACAATTTCAAGCTGCTGAACACTCTTTAAAAATAAATACCTTTTTTATTTGAAACTTATTTTCCGAATAGTGCAATTATTTACGTACTATTTCCAATAGGAAAATCAAAATCAGTTTTCGCCATTTTCTAGAGACTTATGCACTTTTTAAGAAATATACCATTAAAATGGACTCTTAATTTAACATTACAATGGTAATTTATTTACCATGAAGTAATATCGAAACAATAAGAACAGAAAGAGAGGCGTATGGAAATTTTTTCAATGTATCCAAAATCGAACAAAAAAAGTAGTGTATATCAACAAACAACACAAAGTTTAATAATTTACACTTGAAATATTTTAATGTAAGTAGTTGAAAGATATAATTAAATTTGAACTAAAATTCCGATTCGTGTTCAAAATAACAAAATAAATAGCGGTTCGGAGTCAGGTTTACATAGAAAACATGCGTATGAAACGATTTTCAGATAAGTTCAGTTAGATTTTCGGTACCTAAATAAAAGTAATATTGAAATATAGTAAGTTTCAACAGTGGGATACATTATTAGAATCTTAATATCTACAGGACTTCGTTTAATGCATAGATCAGTAGATATGAACGAAAAGCTTATTTCGGTCAACTATTTCGTTTTGAAATAATTTTTGTATAATACTCAGAAAAATATTAATTATCATTAATATTTCTCATTGTTCAGTAAATCGTTAATTATACAATTTCAAGCTGCTGAACACTCTTTAAAAATAAATACCTTTTTTATTTGAAACTTATTTTCCGAATAGTGCAATTATTTACGTACTATTTCCAATAGGAAAATCAAAATCAGTTTTCGCCATTTTCTAGAGACTTATGCACTTTTTAAGAAATATACCATTAAAATGGACTCTTAATTTAACATTACAATGGTAATTTAACTTACTTTGTATCACTCATGGTTCTCAAGAAGCGAATAGCGCACTAATCACTATCAAAGCCAAAATCAAAACACAAATATTGTAGAATACTCGTGTAACGTAAACAAGAAAATTTATTAAATGCAAATAATGAATTAAAGAACGAGTATCATAATTGTCATTATATCTGTTATTTATATTTATTTATGCGAGAAGCATATGATAACACTTAAAGTGGGTGTAATATTAATGCATGTCGCAGTGCTATGTAGAATAGTGTTTAGTTGATTGTTGGCTATAGGAATTGAACCTGGGTTCTCAAATCCATGGGCCAGCTCGATATCACGGAGCCATTGTGTCTATACCTAAGACAAAAAACAATTTACTAAAAACGTTTGCAGTAACAGAAAAACAATGGTTTATTTAATTTAAAAATATAAATAAATAAATATATCATCACGCCTTTTACTCATTAATGGGTGTGGCACTCTGCCTAAGCAGATCTTGGTAAGTGATATATTTCTTCGCGTGAAGTGCGGTTACCAGTCGTCAATCACGGCCCCAAATATATTAGAGCGACAGGAGTAGATTTAAATTGGTGAAAATTGTTTATCCGCTGTGGGGATCGAACCAGGGTTCTCAAGATCTACAGGCCGACTCGATACCACTGAATATGTAAACTAATGTCTTAAAAATGTTACTCTTAAGCGATTGTTCTTAACATATAATGGTTATTGTGTTACTACCCCCAATAATGGGTCAAGTGTCAAGAGACATCGCGGATTTTCTTAAATTACAAAACACATGACTTTTCTTTTGGCACTGCTCCGGCAGATCTACTGGGCCATATTTTGCAAACTGTGGTGGTGACTTGTTGATCATAAAACGTCATGACGAGTGGAAGTCTCCTGCTGTCGCTGAAGGTTATGTTGAAGCTTCCGTATAGAAAAAAAAATGATGCCTCCCAAATGCTTGTGCTTGGCTCTCAGCAAATAAATTTAAACATGTCTGGATATCCCAGCGCCTTACGGTTGCAATCTAAATACAAGACGAATAAAGCATTAATTTTATGGGCGACAGTAATTTTCACCAAAATAATGTGTCAGCTAACTTAGCTGGAATTAATAAAAATCCTCAATCCTCTAATGTAATAATTAATGTATATAATCATTGCACATTTGAAGTGCATAAAATAAATTAATATTTATTGTTATATAATAATTTAAATACACGCACCATAATGCGTATGTCGGAGGTTGGTACGAGTGATTGTTAAAAATAGTTACCAGTATTTTAGCTGCGACTGAAATAGTGAATTTTTGAGATCAAAGTAAAATTAAGTTTTAATCCAAATGTGTATCTAAGGACCTGAATATCTTAACTATAGTGAATTAATAATTATATTGAAGTTTGCAAATGAACTAACAAAGAATCAACGGTGAATATCTGCCTAACCTTGAAAGTTTTGTGAGAACGTGCTGCTCTTCGCGCGCTTGTAAACAAATACATACATACATACATAACATCACGCTATATCCCATTAAATGGGGTAGCACGAACCCGTCAACATTCTCATCCTGACACACGATACTCGTTTCGACCACATTAAAACTTCCTCTATACGAACTCTTTCTTTCCTCACAACCAGAACTCTTTCTTGCCTCACAACCAAAATCCATCATCACGCAACAAACATCCATCCATTCGCTCCTGTACACCTGTTTCGTAAATCTTCACGTACGCCCACTTCTCTAACAACGAATCTATAAGAAATGAAGCCAGCATCGCCTGCGCTTGTTTAAAAATACATTTAATACAATTGAAGTTACACACTGTATAGTAAAAACTGAAAATGAAGAAAAAAAGGTTAGGAAGAAAGGGAGTATCCCTCTACGCTTGTTTTTGAAACTGAATTCCACCCAATTGCAGTTGGACACTCTATAGTAAAACAGAAAATGAATCAAATAGATAAGAAAGGCAGACAGCAATTAATTTTCGCCAAACATTCGTATCCTGACACACCATTTTTGCTTCAACCACATTCATAATTCTTTTCATACAAGCTCGTTTATTCTTCGCGCTCGGAATCTTTCGCTCACGCAACAACCCTTCAATCGAATTTATCAATTTGTTCCTAGGTCGTCCACGCAAACTTTCACCCTCAATTTCAACAGCATACACCTGTTTCACCAATCTGTCATTTGACATAAGTTCTACATGACCAAATAATATCAACTGACTTATTCCCACTCTTCTAACAACATTCTTCCCAATCTCACATTCATCATACACCAATGTATTCCGGACACGATCTCTTCTAGTATATCCACACATACCCTGCAAATACCTCATTTCAAATAATTAAACATAATTAGCAGTAAAATTAAAAATAACAAATGACATCTTTAGCAGACATTTAAAATCTATTCCAACAGCAAACGGAAAGCTTTAATTTGAAATTCACGAAATTACAAAACAAAGTTAAATGTGAACTTCTCGAATAAGAATTAAAAAACAAAGAAAAACAAATAGAAGCATTGGAAAAAAAAGGTAAGAGAAAAAAACTTAATTATATTTGAAGTGAATGAAGAAAATAGAGATCTGGAAAAAGTCTTTCTGGAAAGAATCCAAAATCAACTTAAGAATAATATAATTACTGAATGGAATATTGAAGCTATTCGATGACTAGGAAAATTTAAAAATGCGGAAAATCCAAGACCTGTTTTAGTTGAACTGAGCTCAAATTTAAAATTCTCAAAAACACAAAGCATTTAAAAAACACGAACATATATATTGAGGAGGATTATACACACAAAGTAATCGAGGAGCGTAAAATCTTGAAACCATTTCTCATAAAAGCTAGAAAAGAAGGGCATAGAGCTCACTTAAGACAGGACAAAATAGTGATAGACGGAAATTATTTCACAAGTAAAGAACTAAAGGATGAAGAAGAAAATAAACAAGTAGATGATACTACCTACCAAGTAACTCAACCTAGAAAAAAGTCCGTTTCAGCACAACAACTAAATGAAATCTATGCACTTGAAGAACTACAAATAAATAATATGCAAACTGATAAACAAGAAAAGACATATGATACAGAAAATGAAAAGATCACAACAACATTAACAAAAGAAAATCAGAGTTCACAAAAATCGGCAAACAATCAAGGCACTCTTAAAACTCCAAAAGGACCACTCGATAAACACATAGATATTATGACTAGATCCCAGACTACGTCAAAAAAACTCAGAAGAAAGGAAGAAACTCCCAAAGAAATTAACAAAGTAATATTTTGGAATATACAGGGGTTTTCTAATATATACAAACTAAATAAACAAGAATTAGAACTTTTAATAGAATACGATTTTGTATGCATTGTAATGCTTCTTCTACTTTTGGCGCGCTACACACAAAACCAAGGCCTTTCGAATTACACAACAAAATCAAAGGAAGCACCACATATACAATACCTGGCTAACTATGTTCAGCGGTGCTGGGCGTAGGTTCCGGAGGCGCCACCTAGCTCGAAAAAAAGAAGGGACACTCTAGTGAGCTAGGAACTAGTGACACAAAAGGTATGATGTGCATAACATAATAAATCAAAATCACAACTAAAATACAAGTTAAACTTTAATCTAATCTTTGTAACCAAAACAACAAACTAAATCAAAAAACAGAGACTAAGATGTAACTTAACTGAGCGGTGGAATCTGCTATTCAACTAAGACAGGGTCAGACGTACGCTGCAAAAATGGTAGGTTGGACTATCTAATCCTCTTCTTCTGAGACTCCTGGAGAGGAGGACGGAGACGAAGAGTTGAAGTAGACCGATCTTCTTGACTGGAGATCAAATATGGTGAGCTTCCGGACGTAAATAGATGTGTTGGTCCTTGGTAAAGTGCGTGAGGCCACTCAATACACCGCTTGTCTCTACAATCGTCTTCAGAAGGTTAATGTAGGTCACTTCTCCAAGCCTCTCCTCTCTTAGGTAGCTCAGACTAAAATCCCTTACTGATTGCACCTAGAACAGGGTGTAAACCAACAGCAAACCATACCACAAATGTACATACAGAAGCGCAAAGCGTATAAAGCAAGAATGACAAAGCAAAGGTTCCAAATCGAAATCGTTAACAAAGCTCAAGTTAATTAACAAACTACGGGTTACAAAGCAAAACTTAAATACAAAATCAAACAAAAGTATTACAAAATGTTCATAATCAAAATTTTCAAAAAATACAAAATGTTTCAGAATTAACGTTATGTTACGCAAGCACATAAGAAAATGACGATGAAAATAATGAGAATGGTGAAGAGATGAATAATGAATGATGGGGTTGTTGAGACAGGGACGTTGGACAGGAAGTAAGTCTCTACTTACTCAATAAACAGGCTTCGCGGCTTTGTGGTGGTTGGTTTTGACTCAAAATATCAAAAATCACAAATTTGCTAATCAGCAACCAAAAAGTCAAACCAGTCCAAACAAAACTTAAACTAAATATCACAAACTTAATATCTAATCAAATAGCACAAAGCCCGCCAAGTATGTTCCAAAAAAAATGAGGCAGCTTTTCTAACTGTGCAGAAAAGTTCTCAAAAAAACAAAAACGCCTGTAAATTCCTAAATTGTCCAAAAAAACAGTCGGGTCTCAACACATTCTCACACACATGTTCTCAATGAATGATGATGAACGGTCATGATATGAAGGGAGAAGGGATACAAAGATGGTGGCCGGAAATGAAAGTCAGAAACGTGGTTCAAATACACGTGAAGCATGTATTTCACAAAACAAAAATTTAAATCCAGACAAAAGCAAAACCCCCCAAAATGTTTATACAGAATTACTAAAATGATATGCTACAAAAATGACAAGTGCATGTGGACAGAACATGACTTCATACACGAACTGGTAATCTAGCTAAGTTAAACAAAAAGGCGATTCTGTCAGAGTTCAATCGATCTAAATACTACAATTGATCATAAGCTTCTGAGTCTAAAATTTTACTAAGATGATAGACGCTACGTTAAATTTAACCTAACCAAAGAGACACGAACATGTGCTCCACAAAACAAAATAAATGAAATCAAATATCAAAAATAAACAGTTTCAACTAATAAACTTCAAATCAGTAAAATCTTAGCTTGAACACTTACTCTCAAGATGCAGTCAGCACGGTGATGTTCATGGATCTCGTCGTTATCTTCACAAAATCAAAAAACTCAAGTCAACATGGCTGACAACAAAATGAGATCTTGGACAGCATCCACAAAATCAACCGATCACGACGAAGTCTGAAGCCAGAACCCTTGATCGACCGTCTTCGATGAAATCTCGAAGCAGAATCTGGATCGACCGTCGTCGATGAACTCTCGAAGCAGAATCCCTTTTGACAGCCAGCCAACAAAAAAACTCATCTCTCTCTCGTGACAAAAAAATGAACTACAGAAATAATCCAGCAAAAAAATTGAATCGTAGATCTGCTACTTGAGTTGCAGGCAAGCAGGGCGGGTGGTGGTGAAGAAAATCATTACACTTCCTCCTTTCTCTCCCAAAAAAAAATGAATAAGCTACAGCTTAGAATTTGTTTTTTCTAGGTCAAGTACTACTCAGACTTAGATGTTTCGTCAGAGTCAGGATTAGTCTTAAGATCCTTGACATGCCATCTTGCAAGTTGGTTACCATCGAGATCAGTGAGTTGATAAACCAAAGGTGAAATTTTCTTGGAAACTAAACAGCGAATATATTTGGGTGCCAGCTTTGAGGAAAAATGGGCGACGGCGCAGATTGTAAGTACGAGTATTACGATGATGAGCCGCAGATAACTTGTGGACGACTTCTTTGTAAATATCGGAAAATTTAGCTAGTTGTTGAGCATATTCTTCACGTGAACCAAGTTCAAGTTGATCCGCAGGAGTACCGTAGAATTTTCCGGAGACAGGAACATGGCGACCAAAATTTAGAAAAGCAGGACTGTATCCAGTCACTTCATGAGTAGCGGTACGAATCGCTTGTGACAAAGCAGGTAAGTGGACATCCCAGTGTCGTTGATTCTTGTTGATAAAACAGCGGATAGCGGTTTTGATGACACGGTTGCAACGTTCAACAAAATTTACTTGAGGATGATACTTAGCGTTATACCATAACTTAGGTATATCGTACTTAGATAACAGACTGCTAAATACTTTACTACGAAACTGAGTCGCATTATCAACCAGAATAATTTGCGGGACGCCGTGTATGAGAAAAACGTCGTTTTCCAGGTAATCACAAATTTTGGAAACTGTACCAGAACGCAATGGAAACGTAAGTGTGAATTTCGTGAACCAGTCAGATATGACAAGGATGTAAGTATGTCCAGTCGTAGAACGAGGTAGGGGTCCAATAAGATCGCGGGCAATACACTGCCAGGGAAAGCGAACTTTCTTTTCTGTTCCCATTAAGCCAGCAGGACGCAAGTGAGAAGTTTTGTTAGTTAAACAAATAGCACAGCGAGTGACATACTTGTGCACATAAGAACGCATTTGAGGCCAGTAATAATGTTCGGCCACTCGTAGGAAGGTTTTCTGCACACCAAGATGAGCGCCAGCAGGAGAGTCGTGACATAGACGTAAAATTTCGGATCTTTGTTCATGAGGAACAACAAGTTTCCACTCAGACAAGTTAGTAGGCATTGCGCTACTGCGAGGAAGGTGTTTATAAAGAATGTTGTTCTCCAAACGCCAATCAGGGTACGAATTGGGCTGAGTACAGATCTTAGTACGCAAATTAGTGTACCATTTATCCGGAGTGTCAGAAGAGATGTCAAGTAACGCCAGTTCAACAGGAGCTCTAGACAATGCATCAGGGACGACGTTTATTTTTCCAGGACGGTGTTGAATGGAGAAATTATATTGTTGCAGTTTAACTGCCCAGCGAGCCAATTTGCCCGTAGGTTCAGACATACGCATCAACCATAACAAAGAATAATGATCGGTAATGACTGTGAAGGATGAACCTTCGATGTAAGGACGAAACTTTTCTATAGCGAACAAAACAGCTAAGCATTCACGTTCCGTGACCGAATAATTTCTCTCAGATTTATTTAAAGAGCGACTAATGTACGAAATGACGTGTTCTTGATTTTCCGAGACCTGAGTGAGAACTGCACCAATTCCATATTGTGAAGCATCAGTTTGAATCGTAAATGGTAATTTAAAGTCAGGACTAGCCAAGACAGGAGCGGCGATAAGAGCGTTCTTCAAAAGTTTAAATGAATGCTCTGCAATGGCGTTCCAAACTATAGCTTTACCTTTTTTCTGGCCTTTTAAAAGGTCATTAATAGGGGCAGCGATAGAGCTAAATTGGGGGACAAAGCGACGATACCACGATGCCATTCCCATGAAACGTTTAATTTCGGTGGTATTTTTGGGGCGTGGAAAATTAACAATGGCGGACACCTTGTCCGGGTCAGTACGTAAACCGTGGCTGTCGACAACATAACCCAAAAACTTTAAACTAGGGCGACAAAACTCGCATTTTTCAACATTTACGGTTAAATTGGCGGATTTTAAACGATCCAGGACTTCTAATAGAGTGACAATATGATCTTCAAAGGATGATGTAGCGATAATGATGTCATCTAAATAGACGAAGACTTTCGGTTCTAACTGGGGACCTAGAACTCGGTCCATGAGTCTTTGCAGGCTCTGAGGCGCGTTGCACAAGCCAAAGGGCATTCGTGTGAATTCGAATAAACCTCTACCAGGTACAGTGAAAGCAGTTTTTTCACGGGATTGTTCGTGCAAGGGAATTTGCCAAAAAGCTGACTTAAGGTCAATAGAAGATAAATAATTTGCATCCCTTAATTTGTCCAAGATGGATGACACAAAAGGTAAGGGGTATGCGTCCTTTTTTGTAACAGCATTTAATTGGCGACCATCAAAACATAAACGAAATTCGCCAGACTTTTTCTTAACCAAAAGAACAGGGGATGACCAAGGGCTTTGGGATTCCTGAACTACTCCTAGTTTAAGCATTTGATCTAGTTCTTGATTTAGATGCGACAACATAATTGGGGACAGGGGGAAATGCCGTTGTTTGATGGGCAAAGCCGAGCCTGTGTCAATAATATGAGTCGTAAGATGAGTCGATGATAAGCAGCCTTAATACTTTCAAGAGCTGTTAACTGAGAAGAAGATAAATCGGATAAGCCTTTTATAGCATTGATACTAGCTATTTCAGGTGACGACGAGTGCCAAGTGTTATTGGAAAAATGGAGGGACAAACGAAACTGTCGGCAGAAATCAACGCCAAGAATAAGTGTATGGCGCAATGAAGGGACAACAGCCGTGTTAACTGACTTGGTGGTTCCATTTAGGGTGATCGGTAACAAAACATATCCTAGGATTGGTTGTGAAACGCCATCGGCAGTGAAGACGTTGCTGGTCGCGTGAGAGGTGAATTTTAAGTTCTCAGAAGATAACAAAGATAAACCAGGTTTTCCTAAGACGGTTAAATTAGCTCCAGAATCAAGTAAAGCGGTCACGTGCTTAGTATTGATAGTAACGTCAATATAAGGTCGTTGATCATGTCCCACATTTTGAAAAACAGGTGATATTGATGCATTCATAAAGTTATTTATTTCGTTAAGCCATTGTGTCCAACGAAGTCGTTCAGCAGAGGTGTTTGGCCGACGGTTTCGAGTGCTGATGGTTCGAGACCGGCCAAATCGTTTTTTGAAGGCTTACGCAAACAGCGCGGGCAAGTAGCACGAGTTACATATGGTGTGCCACACGTAAAACAATGTTTACGACGAGGTTGGGTGCAAGACGCCGATAGGTGGTCTTTTTGTCCGCAATTCCAGCACGATCGAACTCGAGAATTGGTAATAGCAAGAACAGAATGATCGTTAGTGACTTCAGAAACTTGTCGCAAGGACAAACGTTCACGACGATATGATAATTCAGGTTCCAATGTAGTAGAAGATCGAACAGGTGGATTTTTAAAGAGCAGGATTCTAGAACGGGTGTCTTCAATCTGACGGAGGTTGGAAATTAAGGCATCAAAAGTTTGAGAATTAAATAGAGAGCGATCTCTCTGAAAATAGGGTTGTAGGTTGCCAATAATAAACATAATTTGAGTTAGTTCCGCAGGAGGTGATAAAAGATGGCTGAAGAGATTTCGCATGATTGCCACGTAAATTTCAACTTTTTCGTCGGGTCCTTGTGTTCGGTGACGAATTTCATCCCAAAGACGCATTTCGTAATCCGTAGGTAGGAAAGCTGCTTTTAAACGGAGCACTAAGGCATCCCAAGAATTAACAGATGGTCTTATTGATCTAAACCAAATTAGAGCAGATCCGGTGAATAGATCAGAAGCTTGTTGAAAGAGCTGATGATTCTTAATTCCTCGAGCTAAGGCAACTTCTTGAATTCGGTCAAGAAAAGTCATTAAACTACCATGACCGTCAAATGTAATATTGAGTTTGCTAATCCAAAAAGTTCTTGAACTTGGCAAAAAGGGATTGGTGGTGGGTGACGGAACTATTTGAGTGCTATGCGAGAAGTCAGGTTGCACAACTTGTCTTACAGGAGCTTGTGGAAGCTGATGAACACTATTCGCCGGTGGAATCATAGCAAGTAAAGGTCGTGAAGCTACCAGAGAAGATGGGGATGAAACTAAGTTATTCTCCAAATCTAATAAATTTTCGGTATTTTTACATTGTGAAGCTAATAATTCACTAACTGTAGCTAAATCTATTAAAAGCTGAGAGCGGTATTCAAGAGTCGTAATACGCGAAATTCGTTTTTGTAAATATCCTAATCGTGTGGTACATTTAGAATGAAGTGATGGTGGGCAAAGATGGAATGATAACTCACCATAGATTTTCCTTGCAAATTTCATACTCGGATCGGGGGTCAACAGGTATGGTAATGTTTTGAGTGAATGATCCAGATATACTTTCCATTCGTAATAATCCTCGTAATGTCTCGGTCATGTCAAAATTTGGTCCGTGGTTAATTATTCCTCTGATATTAAGCTCGTACTCTAGCTCGTCCTCTAACAAGTGATGAATATTCTCCATGGTCAGGGATATTGAAACAAAAATTTAAACTGGATTAGTGGAGGAAACAAAGATGAGAAGATGATAATGACGTGAAAGAAGGATGATAAGAGAAAGACAAACTCCAGTGCCGCTGTACTGCTATTTAACTTTACTTTACTCCAGTGAGTAACTAACAAAGCAAAAATTAACAAAATTACAGCCCCACGTTGGGCGCCAAAACTTATATATGTAATGCTTCTTCTACTTTTGGCGCGCTACACACAAAACCAAGGCCTTTCGGCTTACACAACAAAATCAAAGGAAGCACCACATATACAATACCTGGCTAACTATGTTCAGCGGTGCTGGGCGTAGGTTCCGGAGGCGCCACCTAGCTCGAAAAAAAGAAGGGACACTCTAGTGAGCTAGGAACTAGTGACACAAAAGGTATGATGTGCATAACATAATAAATCAAAATCACAACTAAAATACAAGTTAAACTTTAATCTAATCTTTGTAACCAAAACAACAAACTAAATCAAAAAACAGAGACTAAGATGTAACTTAACTGAGCGGTGGAATCTGCTATTCAACTAAGACAGGGTCAGACGTACGCTGCAAAAATGGTAGGTTGGACTATCTAATCCTCTTCTTCTGAGACTCCTGGAGAGGAGGACGGAGACGAAGAGTTGAAGTAGACCGATCTTCTTGACTGGAGATCAAATATGGTGAGCTTCCGGACGTAAATAGATGTGTTGGTCCTTGGTAAAGTGCGTGAGGCCACTCAATACACCGCTTGTCTCTACAATCGTCTTCAGAAGGTTAATGTAGGTCACTTCTCCAAGCCTCTCCTCTCTTAGGTAGCTCAGACTAAAATCCCTTACTGATTGCACCTAGAACAGGGTGTAAACCAGCAGCAAACCATACCACAAATGTACATACAGAAGCGCAAAGCGTATAAAGCAAGAATGACAAAGCAAAGGTTCCAAATCGAAATCGTTAACAAAGCTCAAGTTAATTAACAAACTACGGGTTACAAAGCAAAACTTAAATACAAAATCAAACAAAAGTATTACAAAATGTTCATAATCAAAATTTTCAAAAAATACAAAATGTTTCAGAATTAACGTTATGTTACGCAAGCACATAAGAAAATGACGATGAAAATAATGAGAATGGTGAAGAGATGAATAATGAATGATGGGGTTGTTGAGACAGGGACGTTGGACAGGAAGTAAGTCTCTACTTACTCAATAAACAGGCTTCGCGGCTTTGTGGTGGTTGGTTTTGACTCAAAATATCAAAAATCACAAATTTGCTAATCAGCAACCAAAAAGTCAAACCAGACCAAACAAAACTTAAACTAAATATCACAAACTTAATATCTAATCAAATAGCACAAAGCCCGCCAAGTATGTTCCAAAAAAAATGAGGCAGCTTTTCTAACTGAGCAGAAAAGTTCTCAAAAAAACAAAAACGCCTGTAAATTCCTAAATTGTCCAAAAAAACAGTCGGGTCTCAACACATTCTCACACACATGTTCTCAATGAATGATGATGAACGGACATGATATGAAGGGAGAAGGGATACAAAGATGGTGGCCGGAAATGAAAGTCAGAAACGTGGTTGAAATACACGTAAAGCATGTATTTCACAAAACAAAAATTTAAATCCAGACAAAAGCAAAACCCCCCAAAATGTTTATACAGAATTACTAAAATGATATGCTACAAAAATGACAAGTGCATGTGGACAGAACATGACTTCATACACGAACTGGTAATCTAGCTAAGTTAAACAAAAAGGCGATTCTGTCAGAGTTCAATCGATCTAAATACTACAATTGATCATAAGCTTCTGAGTCTAAAATTTTACTAAGATGATTGACGCTACGTTAAATTTAACCTAACCAAAGAGACACGAACATGTGCTCCACAAAACAAAATAAATGAAATCAAATATCAAAAATAAACAGTTTCAACTAATAAACTTCAAATCAGTAAAATCTTAGCTTGAACACTTACTCTCAAGATGCAGTCAGCACGGTGATGTTCATGGATCTCGTCGTTATCTTCACAAAATCAAAAAACTCAAGCCAACATGGCCGACAACAAATTGAGATCTTGGACAGCATCCACAAAATCAACCGATCACGACGAAGTCTGAAGCCAGAACCCTTGATCGACCGTCTTCGATGAAATCTCGAAGCAGAATCTGGATCGACCGTCGTCGATGAACTCTCGAAGCAGAATCCCTTTTGACAGCCAGCCAACAAAAAAACTCATCTCTCTCTCGTGACAAAAAAATGAACTACAGAAATAATCCAGCAAAAAAATTGAATCGTAGATCTGCTACTTGAGTTGCAGGCAAGCAGGGCGGGTGGTGGTGAAGAAAATCATTACAGCATTACCGAAACATGGACTAATTACCAAATAAAAACAGATAACGATTTTTTAGAAAGTTATACAATATTGCAGCAAGAAGCAGTAAAAGATAATACAACGGGGCGAGCAAAGAGAGGCATTATGATACTCTCACGGAAAAATATAAACCAAATTACAATAATAGAGAAAGAAGTTCACTGGTTATTCTTAGAAATAGTTTCAAACTCGCATAGAATTATTCTTGGAACAGTATATTACAATCATGAAATAATTATAGAACTGTTCACACAATGTATTAAGAACATAAATGATAAATACAAACATTACCCTATTATAATTGGTGGTGACTTCAATAGTAGAATTGGTAATTTAAATCAAGTAGAAGGCATCCTATTTGAAAACTCTCAGCTGAATGCTACACGATCAACAATGGATCAAACTGTTAATAGGAAAAGGAAAGATTTAGTAGAATTGATGGAACTGGAAAATTTATACGTTGTTAATGACCGATATTCCAGCGATTCACCTGCAAACTATACGTTTGTGCCACCACAGGATTGATTCATTTTTATTTTGTTATTTACATATTCATTTTTACATATATCATGTAACCTTTGTAATTTTAATATGTTTTTGGTTGCTATTTATTTTTATGTTATTATTGTTTTTTGCTATTGTAAAAAGGAAGAGTTGTCATTTTTCTTAGGCAAAATAAAAATACCTTCTTTCAAACTGAATCATTTATTTCTTCATATATAAATCATATAAACGAAGATGAGCAGTTAAAATATAAATTTTATACCGGCTCATTTATTGGTGACCCCGACGTGATTTATTCCCGAATTGGAACTTCACTTCTTCTGATTTGGACTTTCGACCTTCACTTCTCGTCTACACCTCTTCAAGAATTTCTGCAGTTCTGAACGTGGACCTTCGCTTCTGAATTTGACTTCATCTTCAACCTCGACCATCATTTTGGATCATCGATTTCTGACTTTGATTATTGAAATCCAATTTATGAAGAGGACAACTAGCAAGATAAAAAGACAGTGGTTTTTCTTCGCCATTTTCTTCATCATTTTATATAAACTTCACTATTATTAATATTTTATTTTTATATATTTATAATATTTTCTTTGTGTGTTTAGTTTCTGTTTTTCTTTGATCGCGAGATGGAGCTCCCCACTGAAGAATTGGTGGAAAATGTTGATCCCTTGCCTGGTATTCAGAATGCTTCTTTTTCCGTTAAACTTCCAAGTTTTTGGAATCATAGTCCGTCAGCATGGTTTGCTTGCATTGAAGCTCAATTTCGTTTAGGTCGTGTCACACGAGATGAAACTAAATACAATTATGTTTTGTCAGCCCTCTCGCAGGAAAGTATACTCACAATTACTGATATTTTACACTCACCTCCAGTAACAGACAAATATGATTTTATTAAAACAAATTTAATTTCACGTCATTCTATAAGTGAGGAACGTAGTTTAGAGGAAATTTTGTCAAGTACAGATTTTGAGTTTAATCGGCCATCAGAATCATATAGAAAAATTGTTTCTTTAGCTGGAAGTAGTTCTTATTTTAATAATGATTTGCTCTTTAAACTTTGGATGCGGAAATTACCCTCTTCCATTAATATTGCTCTTATACCGATAACAGATAAACCTATTTCAGAATTGTTGAAAATTGCGGATAAAATTTGGGAACTTGACAAACCTAATTTATCAGCTTTAAAGGGTTTTGCTAATAAACAAACAGGAAATTTTTCTGTAAACAATAATGATTGGCAGCAATTACGTGCTGATGTTAGTAGACTTTTGACAGTTGTTGACAGTAATGTGTCAAAAAATAGAAACAATTGTTCATCTAATAAAAGTGACACTGGATTATGTTGGTATCATTTTAATTTTAAACACAAAGCTTTTAAATGTATTCAACCGTGTTCATTTAAAAGTAATTCATCTCAAAACCATTTAAACGAATAAATGTACCTACTGTGGCGGCTAGTAGTGTTACTTATAGTTCATGTCGCTTACATGTTTTTGATAAAATTAATAATCTTACTTTTTTAGTTGATTCAGGGGCTGAGGTTTCTGTTATTCCAAATTCTTTTTGTAAAATTAAATGTTCTAATCCTAAACTTTTTTTATCAGCAGTAAATGGCTCTAGTGTAAAAACTTTTGGTACTAAATTGTTAAAACTTGATCTTAATTTAAGTAAAGTTTTTTCTTTTCAATTTGTTATTGCTAATGTCGATCAACCTATTTTGGGGGCTGATTTCATTTCCACTTTTAATTTATTAATTGATCTTAAAGACAAAGTTTTACTAGAGAAACATGTTCAACAAATTGCCGATTTAAACATTATTGATAATAATGCTCAACTGCATACTTTGAATTCAAGTAGTCAGCAAATTGTCAAATTAATTAGCCAATTTCCTACTGTTACTTCCCCCATTAATTTTAATGAATCTGTTTCTCATAAAGTTAAACATCACATTGTTATAAATGGTTCCTTGCCTCATGCTAAACCCAGAAGGTTGAATCATTCAAAATTTAAGATTGCTAAGTGTGAATTTGATGAAATGATTAGATTAGGTATTTGTAGAGTATCAGCTTCTTCAGTTTCTTCACCGCTTCACATGGTTCCGAAAAAGGAAGAGAATTCTTGGAGACCATGTGGAGATTACAGGGCATTAAATCTTGTTACAATTCCTGATAGATATCCGTTACCTCATATACATTCTTTCCATAATAATTTGTTTGATTGTAAAATTTTTTCAAAAATTGATTTGGTTAGGTCTTATCATCAAATACCTATTGCCGAGGAAGACGTTTATTTAACCGCTATTACAACACCTTTTGGATTATTTGAATTTACTAGAATGCCTTTTGGTCTTAAAAATGCAGCACAAACTTTTCAAAGATTCATGAACGAAATATTCCATGATCTAGATTTTATTTTTGTTTATTTAGACGACATTTTAGTAGCTAGTAAAAATTCTTCCGAACATTTCAATCATCTTAAGATAGTATTTGAGAGATTGCGTTTAAATGATATTAAAATTAAACCTGAAAAATGCGAATTTCATGTCCCTTCAGTAACCTTTTTGGGTCATGATATTTCTTGTAAAGGGATTAAACCTGCAGATAGTAAAGTCAAAATAATTAAAGATTTTCCTCCTCCGATTACTTGTAAAGGTTTACAAAGGTTTTTAGGAATGATTAATTATTATCACAGATTTGTTTCAAATTTTGCTTTCTTTCTAACCCCGCTGTATCAAATGATCTTAAATAAAAAACCAAATGAAAATTTACTCTGGAATGATAATACATTGAATGCTTTCAAAACTGTCAAAGAAAAATTGGCATTGGCCTCTTTTCTCGTTTTTCCAAATGATTCTGCCCAGTTGTCTATTGCTGTAGACGCATCTTCAACAGCTGTAGGTGCAGTTTTACAACAATTTTCTGGTAGCATCTGGGAACCATTGGCATATTTTTCAAAGAAACTTTCAAAAGCTGAAATTAATTATTCAGTTTTTGATAGGGAATTACTAGCAGCATATCTGGCAACTAAACATTTTAGATACTATGTAGAGGGAAGAGATTTTTTTATTTTATCAGATCATAAACCTTTGTCAACCTCTCTCTTTGTTAAGGCTGAGCGTACTCCTCGTCAATTCAGGCATTTAGATTTTATAGCTCAATTTACATCAGATATTCGTTATGTAAAAGGAAAAGAAAATATAGTGGCTGATACCTTATCACGTATCGAGACTATTTCCTTACAGGAAGTAACACCACAAGCTATACAACAGGCACAGTTACTAGACGAAGAATTGATACATTTAACGTCAAAAAACGTAAATGCCAAATTTTCACTTGAAAAAATAGTTTTACCACTGTCAGATATTGAACTTTATTGTGAGACAAGCGGAGAAAATTCAAGACCGTATCTGCCAATCCAGTTTCGAAAAACTATTTTCAATAAGTTCCATAATATGTCGCATCCTGCTTTTAAAGCTTGTAATAGGCTGATTTCCTCAAAATATTTTTGGCCACACATGGCAAAAAACGTTTATTTTTGGTGTAAGAGCTGTATTAAATGTCAGAGAGCAAAAATTTATAGGCATACTAAATCACCTTTGGGTAACTTTTTAGAACCTTCTGGTCGTTTTAAACACATTCATTTGGATGTAATTGGCCCTCTGCCTATAGTTGACAATTTCAGATATATTTTTACGATTGTGGATCGATATTCTCGTTGGCCAGAAGCTTATCCTTTAAAGGAAGCTTCTGCAAAAGAAATTAGTAAAATTTTCTTAGAGCAATATGTTCCTAGATTTGGCGTTCCACATATTATCACTACAGATCAGGGAACACCATTTGAATCCAAGCTATTTACTGAATTAACAAAATTTTTGGGCTCAACGAGAATAAGAACTACTTCATATCATCCTCAGAGCAATGGAACGGTAGAAATCTTTAATAAGCAAATAAAAACAGCAATTAAAGCCAAGCTTACAACAGCAAACTGGTTAGAACATTTGCCGTTAATTTTATTGGGATTTCGAACTGTTTTTAAAGAACCAATTCAGTGTTCACCGGCAGAATTATTATATGGCGAAAATTTGAGAATTCCTGGCGAAATTTTATCTCAAAATATTTTTCCACCTATAGGTGAACAAGATTTGATTAAAAAATTGCGAAACACTTTCTTAAACACAACTTATACATATCCACGTAAACGGCAAATAACACCTTTCATACATAAAGATTTAAGCACATGTGATTATGTTTTCCTACGAGAGGATGGTGTTAAACGTAAACTTACATGTCCGTACACTGGACCATTTCGTGTGATTCGTCGTCAAGAAAAATTTTTTGAGATTCAAGTTGGCAACAATTCTAAGATTGTTTCACTTGACAGACTGAAACCGGCTTATGTAGATGAAGATTTTGTTGTTCCTATTCAAAAGTTTCCTTCCCAGTCTTTAGTGGTGGACTCCGTCTCGTGGGGGGGGCTTCCTGTGCCACCACAGGATTGATTCATTTTTATTTTGTTATTTACATATTCATTTTTACATATATCATGTAACCTTTGTAATTTTAATATGTTTTTGGTTGCTATTTATTTTTATGTTATTATTGTTTTTTGCTATTGTAAAAAGGAAGAGTTGTCATTTTTCTTAGGCAAAATAAAAATACCTTCTTTCAAACTGAATCATTTATTTCTTCATATATAAATCATATAAACGAAGATGAGCAGTTAAAATATAAATTTTATACCGGCTCACGTTCTTAAACAAAAATGGTAAAAGCATCATCGACCTTGTTTGGCTAAATGTCTCTGCCCTTGAAATAATAATGCACTTCGCAATTCAAGCAGAAATTATTCTCTCTGATCACAAGTCACAAAAAATAAAAACTCAACTTACAAGAAACTAAAAACAAAATGGGACCCGAATAAAGAAAGAGAATATGTAGAGAAAATGGATCAGAGACCAAGAGATAATATGACTTCTACACAAACTTTAAACACGAAAGATACCTACAAACACCTGACGCAAGAGATAGAGGTTTCACTCGAGATTGGAATAACAAAAGAAATAAGTAGTTTTGGGCCAGCACCTCACAGCTTCACAAGAAATAAACCATGGTACAACGATACTTGCAATAAACTTAAAAAAGAGACACGAAAAAGTCTCAGACTTTGTAGAGCAAAAAATATGGAAAAATAATATCTTGATAGCTACTTAAAATCGAAGAATGAATATACAAAAACTGTCGAAACAAAAAAGAAGAATTACAAAAACACAATGAAACAAAAACTGGAAATGTGTTCGATCAAAAGAAATTCTGGCAAACTATAAAGTCCTTGTACCCTACGGTAAATTATAAAAACCATGTAAAATTAAAAGATTGGGAAAAGTTTTACTCTTTATTATACGGGCCAAAATCGCAACGGACACAAATTTTTTTGGTGTCTTACATCCATATCTTGACACAGAGATAACTACATGTTAAATCAACTACACCGCGAGAAAACTTAAAAATGATAATAGCCCCGGAGCAGATAACATAATACATGAACAACTTAAATATCTACCTGAAAATTGTAAAACATACTTAAGAAACATGCTAAACAAATTCCTGATCGAGGATAATATTCCAGTAGAATTAAAAAAAAAGTGCGGCTAATCCTACTACATAAAAAAGGAGATCTTACATCATCAGACAATTACAGAGGTCTAGTAAATGCAGTTACAAAGTTCTTCATATTTATTCTAAATCACAGATTACAAACCTGAGCAGAAAGCTACAGAGTATTACCAGAAGCTCAGGCTTCCGAAAAGGACGATCATGCAATAACAACTTATTCGTATTGGACGCTATTACACGGTCAAGAATATTAACAAATAAAGAAGGTACCTTTTGCGTGTTTGTAGATTTTAAAAAGACTTTTGATTCAGTACCACATAATATCCTGTTCAATAAATTGCACAATATAGGTGTAAGTGGTAAGGCTCTTAAAGAATATGTATGATGAAACCACGATACAAATAAATGTTGGAAATGAATTATCAAAGCCGATTCCAGTCAACACAGGTGTCCTCCAGGGCGAATGTACAAGCCCCTACTGTTTGCGCTATACATAGCAGACATGGAATATCTCCGAACGAAAGGATTAGAAGGAATTTCCATAAACTCACGCATAGATATCATGACTCTACAATATGCCGACGACATTGTGATCTTCGGGAACTCGCAAATAGATGTGCATAGAAAATTTTTGCAATTCTCACGAACTTGAAATCAACCCCAGTAAAACTCAGATCCTGCACGTGCATCCTGGAAGGCCGCCAAAAAACACATCAGATACAAGTTTCAAGGCTCGGATATAAACCAGACCTCATCATACAACTATCTCGGTATCAAGATTACTTCATCAGGTCTTTATAACCAAGATGCTGAAGAATATATCAGTAAAGCAAACAAAGTAACTGGTGCTATAAAGACTACTCTAGCAAAAACTAAACTCTACTCGTGGGACACCACAATGAGATTGTATAGTAATATACTAATCCCATCAACACTTTATGCAGTAGAATTTTGGGCAACTAATTTACCAGATGTGATAGAAAAAGCCCAAGTTAACTTTTTCAAGTCTATATACCTCCTTCAGAAAACAACGCCTAATTATTTCATTCGAAGAGAATTCGGTCAATGTAAATTGCAAAAAATAGTATTTAAAAAAAAATGCTTACGTGGAGGATTAAACTCCTAGAAGCACCAAATTCCTCTTACATAAAATTATACTATGAACATTTATTAAAGCTTAGTATGAATACACGAATTGATAATGCAAAACAACAGAAATATAACTGGGTAACTAAGTTCCAATCAATGCTAGAAAAAACTAATTTTCTCTGGATATGGGAATTACAAAATGCAACAATTGTAAAAAAAGAGTTTCATAATATCATACGTTCATACCAAGAGAGACTGTATGAAAACAAAATGAATCATTGCATCAACGTACAACCCCCACCATACCCACTATAATTTCTCTGCAAATTACCTTATCCACAGAATACCGATTTAAATAATGCGGGTTCTAACTCAAATTCGATCTACCTCTACCAAAACTCCTACCATATACCTTGACGGTTTTTGTCATAGGTTTCAGCCAGAAGACATATGCTCCCTGTGCAATAACAATTTCCAGCATTTTTTGTTTCGCTGCCCAATTTTCGACCCTCTGAGGGAATATTATATTGCCAAATTCGTCGCAGATGCCCCAGCCTTTCAGATTTTTCTAACAAATATAAACGATGAAAAATTGTATAGCGTGTATTATTTTGTTAAAAATGCCTTAAAACTAAAGAATTTTATAATTAATGTATAATTCAATACTTTTCATATGTATGTGTATGTTTCTTCCTTAAATTTATGTTATATACAATTTATTTATTTTACATTAGTTTAAGCATTATGAGGTATGATTATATTATTTCTTTATGTATTATGAATCAATACCTGTAAACTAGGTAATCGAACTGCAGAAGTATATCATAAACAGATACAACAGCTCCAGCAAGAAGATTCGCAAATATGTTATTGTTTGGTTCTCATATAATCCCCGGGGTGTGCCTGACACCTTCCGAGGCGGAGAGAGACGAGAACCCACCTTTCGAGACGGGGTGAAGAGATTGCACCCACCTTAGACCATCGGGGTGCCAGGATAAGAGGACAACTACAGTATATAAACTGCACGATTTGCCTCAATCGAGGAGACTCTCCGGGGTCTTCACTCTGACTCTATGTCAGTAAGTTCAAAGTTACATCACCTTCCCCATCGTCACTATCAGTGCTAGCTTATACAGGCACGAGTGACACCTTCCAAACTTCACTATCAGTGCTAGCTTATGCAGGCACAGGTGAAACCTTCCTAACTCGATATGCAGTGCTATCGGCACCCCGGGCACGCTATCACCCTCCAACCTTCACTATCAGTGCTAGCTTATGCAGGCACGGGTGAAACCTTCCTAACTCGAAATGCAGTGCTATCGGTATCCGGGCACGCTATCACCCTCCAACCTTCACTATCAGTGCTAGCTTATGCAGGCACGGGTGAAACCTTCCTAACTCGATATGCAGTGCTATCGGCATCCGGGCACGCTATCACCCTCCAACCTTCACTATCAGTGCTAGCTTATGCAGGCACGGGTGAAACCTTCCTAACTCGATATGCAGTGCTATCGGCATCCGGGCACGCTATCACCCTCCAACCTTCACTATCAGTGCTAGCTTATGCAGGCACGGGTGAAACCTTCCTAAATCGATATGCAGTGTTATCGGCATCCGGGCACGCTATCACCCTCCAACCTTCGCTATCAGTGCTAGCTTATGCAGGCACGGGTGAAACCTTCCTAAATCGATATGCAGTGTTATCGGCATCCGGGCACGCTATCACCCTCCAACCTTCGCTATCAGTGCTAGCTTATGCAGGCACGGGTAAAACCTTCCTAAATCGATATGCAGTGCTATCGGCATCCGGGCACGCTATCACCCTCCAACCTTCACTATCAGTGCTAGCTTATGCAGGCACGGGTGAAACCTTCCTAAATCGATATGCAGTGTTATCGGCATCCGGGCACGCTATCACCCTCCAACCTTCGCTATCAGTGCTAGCTTATGCAGGCACGGGTGAAACCTTCCTAAATCGATATGCAGTGCTATCGGCATCCGGGCACGCTATCACCCTCCAACCTTCACTATCAGTGCTAGCTTATGCAGGCACGGGTGAAACCTTCCTAAATCGATATGCAGTGTTATCGGCATCCGGGCACGCTATCACCCTCCAACCTTCACTATCAGTGCTAGCTTATGCAGGCACGGGTAAAACCTTCCTAAATCGATATGCAGTGCTATCGGCATCCGGGCACGCTATCACCCTCCAACCTTCACTATCAGTGCTAGCTTATGCAGGCACGGGTGAAACCTTCCTAAATCGATATGCAGTGTTATCGGCATCCGGGCACGCTATCACCCTCCAACCTTCGCTATCAGTGCTAGCTTATGCAGGCACGGGTGAAACCTTCCTAACTCGATATGCAGTGCTATCGGCATCCGGGCACGCTATCACCCTCCAACCTTCACTATCAGTGCTAGCTTATGCAGGCACGGGTGAAACCTTCCTAAATCGATATGCAGTGTTATCGGCATCCGGGCACGCTATCACCCTCCAACCTTCACTATCAGTGCTAGCTTATGCAGGCACGGGTGAAACCTTCCTAAATCGATATGCAGTGCTATCGGCATCCGGGCACGCTATCACCCTCCAACCTTCACTATCAGTGCTAGCTTATGCAGGCACGGGTGAAACCTTCCTAAATCGATATGCAGTGTTATCGGCATCCGGGCACGCTATCACCCTCCAACCTTCGCTATCAGTGCTAGCTTATGCAGGCACGGGTGAAACCTTCCTAACTCGATATGCAGTGCTATCGGCATCCGGGCACGCTATCACCCTCCAACCTTCACTATCAGTGCTAGCTTATGCAGGCACGGGTGAAACCTTCCTAAATCGATATGCAGTGTTATCGGCATCCGGGCACGCTATCACCCTCCAACCTTCACTATCAGTGCTAGCTTATGCAGGCACGGGTGAAACCTTCCTAAATCGATATGCAGTGCTATCGGCATCCGGGCACGCTATCACCCTCCAACCTTCACTATCAGTGCTAGCTTATGCAGGCACGGGTGAAACCTTCCTAAATCGATATGCAGTGTTATCGGCATCCGGGCACGCTATCACCCTCCAACCTTCGCTATCAGTGCTAGCTTATGCAGGCACGGGTGAAACCTTCCTAACTCGATAT
Organism: Pterostichus niger; assembly: GCA_947425015.1. NCBI lineage: Eukaryota > Metazoa > Arthropoda > Insecta > Coleoptera > Carabidae > Pterostichus > Pterostichus niger. The sequence continues at coordinate 14,605,625 of OX380337.1, forward strand.
GCAGTGCTATCGGCATCCGGGCACGCTATCACCCTCCAACCTTCACTATCAGTGCTAGCTTATGCAGGCACGGGTGAAACCTTCCTAAATCGATATGCAGTGTTATCGGCATCCGGGCACGCTATCACCCTCCAACCTTCACTATCAGTGCTAGCTTATGCAGGCACGGGTGAAACCTTCCTAAATCGATATGCAGTGTTATCGGCATCCGGGCACGCTATCACCCTCCAACCTTCACTATCAGTGCTAGCTTATGCAGGCACGGGTGAAACCTTCCTAAATCGATATGCAGTGTTATCGGCATCCGGGCACGCTATCACCCTCCAACCTTCACTATCAGTGCTAGCTTATGCAGGCACGGGTGAAACCTTCCTAAATCGATATGCAGTGTTATCGGCATCCGGGCACGCTATCACCCTCCAACCTTCGCTATCAGTGCTAGCTTATGCAGGCACGGGTGAAACCTTCCTAACTCGATATGCAGTGCTATCGGCATCCGGGCACGCTATCACCCTCCAACCTTCACTATCAGTGCTAGCTTATGCAGGCACGGGTGAAACCTTCCTAAATCGATATGCAGTGTTATCGGCATCCGGGCACGCTATCACCCTCCAACCTTCACTATCAGTGCTAGCTTATGCAGGCACGGGTGAAACCTTCCTAAATCGATATGCAGTGCTATCGGCATCCGGGCACGCTATCACCCTCCAACCTTCACTATCAGTGCTAGCTTATGCAGGCACGGGTGAAACCTTCCTAAATCGATATGCAGTGTTATCGGCATCCGGGCACGCTATCACCCTCCAACCTTCGCTATCAGTGCTAGCTTATGCAGGCACGGGTGAAACCTTCCTAACTCGATATGCAGTGCTATCGGCATCCGGGCACGCTATCACCCTCCAACCTTCACTATCAGTGCTAGCTTATGCAGGCACGGGTGAAACCTTCCTAAATCGATATGCAGTGTTATCGGCATCCGGGCACGCTATCACCCTCCAACCTTCGCTATCAGTGCTAGCTTATGCAGGCACGGGTAAAACCTTCCTAAATCGATATGCAGTGCTATCGGCATCCGGGCACGCTATCACCCTCCAACCTTCACTATCAGTGCTAGCTTATGCAGGCACGGGTGAAATCTTCCTAAATCGATATGCAGTGTTATCGGCATCCGGGCACGCTATCACCCTCCAACCTTCACTATCAGTGCTAGCTTATGCAGGCACGGGTAAAACCTTCCTAAATCGATATGCAGTGCTATCGGCATCCGGGCACGCTATCACCCTCCAACCTTCACTATCAGTGCTAGCTTATGCAGGCACGGGTGAAACCTTCCTAAATCGATATGCAGTGTTATCGGCATCCGGGCACGCTATCACCCTCCAACCTTCGCTATCAGTGCTAGCTTATGCAGGCACGGGTGAAACCTTCCTAACTCGATATGCAGTGCTATCGGCATCCGGGCACGCTATCACCCTCCAACCTTCGCTATCAGTGCTAGCTTATGCAGGCACGGGTAAAACCTTCCTAAATCGATATGCAGTGCTATCAGCATCCGGGCACGCTATCACCCTCCAACCTTCACTATCAGTGCTAGCTTATGCAGGCACGGGTGAAACCTTCCTGAATCGATATGCAGTGCTATCAGCATCCGGGCACGCTATCACCCTCCAACCTTAACTATCAGTGCTAGCTTATGCAGGCACGGGTGAAACCTTCCTAAAACGATATGCAGTGCTATCGGCATACGGGCACGATATTACCCTCCAACCTTCACTATCAGTGCTAGCTTATGCAGGCACGGGTGAAACCGTCCTGAATCGATATGCAGTGTTATCGGCATCCGAGCACGCTATCACCCTCCAACCTTCACTATCAGTGCTGGCTTATGCAGGCACGGATTACACCTTCCTAAAACGATATGCAGTGCTATCGGCATCCGGGTACGCTATCACCCTCCAACCTTCACTATCAGTGCTAGCTTATGCAGGCACGGATGACACCTTCCTAAAACGATATGCAGTGCTATCGGCATCCGGGCACGCTATCACCCTCCAACCTTCACTATCAGTGCTAGCTTATGCAGGCACGGGTGACACCTTAAATCTATACGCAGTGCTATCGGCATCCGGGCACGCGTTTTACCCTGCAACTCGTCACTCGGTGCCATCGGCAACCGGGCAAGGGAGAACCTTCCTTTTTTACCCAGAATATTCTTTATATCAACTTTGAGCTCGGTGACATACATCATTTTTAATTGTTGTTACTCTTTTACCAGAGTAGCAATAAATGTTATTATTATTTGATATGGAAAGACTGCCACAATGATATAATTTTACTACTTATATTTATTTTACTGATCAAGTATTCCTTGCTAATTGTTTGCAAAACGATACAACACTGGGCACTGGTTACCGTTGAATGAAACCACCCAGATGGGCAATAGTTACATTTAAAGGAAACTTAGGAAAACCCCCCATAGTGGACAATGGTTACCTATAAAGGAAACTTAGGAAAACTCTCCACTCGTCGTTGCCCCAGGGCCAAACCTAACTACAACGATTACAACAATACTGATCCACCGACTTAACAATGATTAAACAAAGATATTGATGCATTGACAAATTATTGTGATGGATCTGGAAATATCACCTTTGTGCGACTTGAATGATTTATAATTAAAGTATGTAATTTTGCTATTTAAGAAACATTCTCATTAATTTTGAGAATATTTTGATGATTGGAGTTGTCTCTCTGCTTGAGGTTTTTTGTCGGGTTTTTCCTCTTACCAGAGAGCTATTTTACTACTGAGTTCACGACAGAACTTTGTGTTCAAGTCACTTTGTTCGTTCTAAATTCACATAATAACTAAGGTTTGTTGATTACTTGGTTTTTCAATAAATGCACAAGGTATGACGTCACCGTCATGTCTTTTGGAAAAAAATTACATCTTTCACTCAACTCAACCTTTCCTGAATTCCCCCATTATTGACAGCTACTTCGTATTACGAACTAATAAGGGTTACATTTATTATGCACAACGTAGGTCATTTTACATTACATTGTTTTATAGAATCATTTAAACACAACGAAGGGCTATAAAATATTGTTTTACACTAGGCGATCACACAGTATGAATTTATTATCGGGATTCATTCTATTTGTAAACGGCTGCCCTTTGAAGGCATTAGTATCGCGATGAGGACATTTTATGTAGATCATCGTGAAAGTTACAATCGGTACACGCGAACAGGATCGGTACCACCGTACAGATATAATTGTGCCGTGAACAGCGTGTTCAACATTGGCAAATAAGAACGCGTAATGTTACAAAATATATATTATTTTTATTATTATAATGCCTATGTCACACCAGTATGACCTAATTGCACGGTACGCGATGGAAAAGAAAAAATAACATTTTGTCATACAAAAATAGTTGCACCGATATTCGATCGAGCATTTTGTCATGAACATATATTGCTCATTTCATAGTAAAACTTTAAAATAGGATTACACTTCAATTCTGTTCTTGAATTTCGTATGACAAAACAAGACTTCTTCTTTTCCATCGCACACCATGCTATACGCAATACCGATGTGACATGCATAATTATTTATTAGCGTTTAAATATTCTCTGCGAACATCAACACAACTCTAATCTAATCTTATTTTGCTAACCAAACATCTGCGACATCTCTCAATTTTCGTATCTCTTCTTCTTACTATAAATAAATAAATATATCATCACACATTTTACCTATTACTGAGCGTGGAACTCTTTCATAGCAGGTCTCGATAAATTCGTGGAGGGGGAGGTAGATTTAATTTGATGTAAATAGTTTGTTGGCGGTGGGAATCGAAACCGGGTTTTTAAATCCACAAACCAAATGAGCTACCTGTCCCATAAATTGAAAATTATACAAAAATAAAATTATAAAATTGCTTGGGTTTCTTTATTTAGCGAATTTTAACATTTGATATTTATTTACATCATGATATTTCAGCAAGTCACCAATCTTAAAATAGAAATTATACTGCGCTGTTACATCACTAATGGTACAATTTATTTTCAAATATTTTAAGTAGAAGTACACAATGAACCTGAAACTACAAGAAGAAAATTCAAAACCAATATTTTCAATAAAAATTGAAGAACCAAATATAAATAATGTTAATACAGTGTATACAAACGAAACATAGCAACACATAGTTCACAATGAATTTACAGAATCATATACCTATAATCAAACAACCACAGATGAAATTTACGTTTCCCAGGACTTAAAAACTAGCTCCAATCACACTTTTCCCAAAACATTTACATTACGTAGAAACCAAGCCATCACGAATTTAATAAAAGACGGAAAAGAAATACCATGGAATCCCAATGACAACGCAGTAAACTACATAGGACCTCACGATGACATGTATGAAACAAACAGATTCCCGTAAAATTTGGTAGTACACCAATGGCCGAATTTAAAAAAAAATACAATTAAAAAAAATATATAATTCATCTCTGTTCATATGCAGACCATTACCATCTAGGGCAAAAGTCAACAACTAACAGACTAAAAAAACAACTACCCCAAGATATCCTAACAACCAGCGATAGTACATAGGATAGTAGTGGATCAGATAACGATTTTTATTTTCCAAATAATAGATGACAGATAGCTTATTGTAAATTATCTTGAGAGACATAATAGATATTTACTTGATATGTAGATAAATTATCAGATAACAGATAAGATACTAAAACAAAAATCATAGTTTGCCAAATCACAAATGTACTTACATGGCACATGAAACTTAGAGTAAAGATATATAGATAGTGAAGTGAAGAATCTAATCATTTACGAGCATAATAACACATCATTTATTTGAAAATAATTTATTATTATTATTATTGATACTTACATTTGCACATACCTAACAGAAAACTACAGAAAATATAGCAGTCAACATCATACGATGTATATACAGTAATATTGCCAACACAATGTTCAATTCTTGCAGAGTATTGGTCATATATGGCTTTAATCATTGATACGTACTTCTCTGGAATCCCGTATTTTTTTAAAATTTTCCACATTTTAGCTCTATTTACCTTATCGAATGCCTTTTCGAAATCTATAAAGTTTATGAGTATCTTACCGTTCATTTCTGTTACTTGCTCCAGAATTATTCTTAGGGTACAGATCTGGTCGATACATGACCGTTTTTCACGAAACCCGGCTTGGTTTTCCCTGAGGATGGAATCTACAGGTTGTTTAATTCTTTCTAATATTTTTCTTGGCATTATCTTGCTTGCCATGCATAGTAACGTAATTGGTCTCCAATTTTCGCATTTTGTTAAATCTCCTTTTTTCGGTAATTTTATTATTACTCCCTCTGACCAGTCTTCTGGAATATTTTCTTCTTCCCATATTTTCTTTAATATAATATACATTACTTCTACGGTAAATTCAATGTCAGCCTTGAGAAGTACCGCTGGAATGTTATCTACTCCTGCTGCTTTTCCGTCTTTCAGTTTCAGTAAAGCATTCATTATTTCTTCTTTCGAAAATTCATCTTCATTTATAGCTAGTTGGTATTTTTGTATTACACCTTCCTCCTGTAGTGGAAAAGTCGTCTCTTTGTAAATTTCTGTAAAGTGTTCTATCCACCCCTTCTTTATTTCTTCTTCTGTTCCATAAATTTGGTGTCCTGTTTTACATTTTAATTTTCTACATTGTATACTCCTTTTCCCTGTTAATTGTCGTGTTATATCATATAGTGTTTTCATATTGTTCATGTAGGCTGCTTCTTCTGCCTTTTTGGCTAGGCTTTCTAAATATCCTGTCTTGTCTCTCCTAGCACTTTTCTGGACTTCTTTGTTCTTTTCCCAGTATTTTCTTTCCAAAATTTCTTTGCTGGATGCTTCCCTCGTGTTAAGTACTTTAATTTTTATTGATCTTCTTTTTTCGATTTTTATAAATGTTTCTCTAGATAGCCATGGTTTATCTTGTTTTCTTCTCATTCCTATAGTTTCGGTTGCGGCTGTTGTTATTGCATGTTTAAATTTTCTCCATACGTCTTAATTTTTTACATCCCGAAGTGCATTTATTTCTCCCATTTCCTCTCTTAATTTTTTCTAGAATTCTCCTTTTACATTTTCATTGTCTTTAATCCACTCAATATTAATTTTTTTCTTCTTGTCTCATCATTTTTGTTGATTTTCAAGCTAATTTTAATTTTTGCCCTAACTAATACATGATCTGATCCAATGTCTGCTCCTCTCATAGCTCTGACGCCTTTTAATGCATTTCTCCATTTTTTATCGATTAAAATATGGTCTATCTGGTTTTTGGTCTTCCCATCCGGTGAGATCCAGGTTTCTTTGTGTATATTTTTATGTTTGAATAGTGTTCCTCCTATCATATAATTGTTCATACTACAGAACTGGACGAGTCTTTCTCCGTTTTCATTCATCTCACCAATTCCGAATTTACCCATTACTTCTTCTCTATCCATATTGTTTTTCCCGACTTTAGAGTTGACATCTCGTATTATTAACCTAATATCTCTCTTGTATTTTCTTTCTATTTTGCAGACTGTTGTTTGTAGTTCATCGTAGAAGCGGTCTTTTTCGTCTTCTTCACTGGTATTAGTAGGTGCAAATATATTTATGATGATGATGTCTTTATATTTTGCCTTAAATCTTGCCCATATTATCCTCTCTGACATTCCTTCCCAGTCCGTCAAAGATTTTGTTGCCGTTGGATTGCACATAATTGCTACTCCCATTTCTTTGTTTGCATTTATATTTCCTGAATATATTATGCTATTACCATTATTTAGTTTTGTGTGTCCTGTACCGTTCCATCTTGTTTCGCTTATTCCCATTATTTTGATTTTGTTTTTGTCCATTTCTTGTGCAACTTGTTCTGTTTTGCTCGTTTGTTGCATGGTTCGAACATTCCAACATCCGATATAAAAATTATTTCTTGTTTCTATTTCGTTTTTTCCTATGACGTTTCTTTTCTTAGTTTCTTTGCTAGCCTGGGTTTTGGTTTCAGTCGTTTTCCCACTATTCATTGATTCCTTAAACATAGCATTTTGTTGTGTCTGTGTTTCTGATATATATTGTTTTTTATTGTTGTACAAGCTTAATAGTTTTTTGACCTTGCTAGGACATCTTCTTCTAGGATTTCTTTCTCTTTGTTCCACACGTACCATGTGTCTTTTATTTGCAGTTTTTGGTAACCCATTTTGACTTTGCATCTCTTGTCCTTTTCTTCCTTTCTTCTTTTTAGAATTGCTTTCTGTATTTGCAATTCATTCCTAGTCAGATCATCTTCAATGTATATATCTGTATCTATGAGCTTGTTTTTGTTAGTCATTATATTCCTTTTAAACCTCCCAGTTCTCCATTTTAACTATGGTAACTTGTTTACCTTCCTTACGTCTTTTAAGTGTTTCTTTAATTCTTACTTGTATATCTAGTTTACCTTTGATAAAGATTTCAGCATCTTGATTTGAATTTATCGTTTGTATACCCTTTATTACTATGTTATTGCGTTTTTCTTTTTTGATCCTGTTTTCCTCTATTTGCTCCAATACTTCTAATCTGGCTTTTATTTCGATTTCTTTCCTCCCCTCTCTTTTCTCTAGTCTCTCAATTATGTTTTTCATATCTTTGTTTCCATCTTGTCGTTGTTTATTTACTTCTTTCATTTTTTGTAGATCTGTGTTGATCTTTTCCATGTCTCCTTTGATACTTCTGCAGATTTCTTCCATTTCTTTTCTAATTTCTGAATTCCCTTGTATAGTTTCCTTTCTTACTTCTTTTTTTTTAATATCACTGAAATTGTTCGTAAGTTGATTTAAAGCTGTATTTATTCCTTTGAGGACTTTCTCCATTTCTTCTTCTTCTACCTCCGTTTTTGTGTCTTCTTTTGGTGTATTTTGTCCTGTAGTTGTTGTTTGTTCGCTCGTGTTACTTTCTATGTTTCCGTCGTCTTCTTTTCCTGGCGATCTTCTTACCAGAGAACTTTTTTTAAAAGCCCTTTCCTCTTCGGGACTCTCTCTCTCTTTCTAATTATTCCTGTTTTTGTTTTCCTACTTCCTTGCAGCTCATTTATCTTCCCCTCTGATCGGCCTTGTATCTTATAGCAAGATGACGTTTTGCTGTCACTGGCTGTCTTGTCTTCTCTTCTTTGTCGGCTTGAATTGAACTTCTTACTACTAGATATCAGTGTTTTGGCTATTGAGTTCTTCTGGCTAGATGGCGCTCTATTTTGCCGTGCTGGTTGTCTTATCTTATCTTCTCTTCTTTATCGACTTGGATTGAATTTAAGTTTCAGCTTCTTACTACTAGATGACACTGTTTTGGCTATCGCTGGCCTGGCTTTATCCTCACTTCTTTATCGGCTTATCGACATCTTTTTTCTTTCAATTCTGTTACAATTACAATCAATTGTTGAGCCCTCACTCACCCCTACTACCCTGTTCTTCACTAGATAGCTTCGTTCTTATCTGTTTCACTTTACTCTTTTTGGTTAGCTTCGATTGTTGTTGAGGTACATGTAAGAAAGTTTATAGGTTATGTCCAGAAATTATTTGTTTGGCTATCCTACCAGGATTATTTCCCAGGAAAGTGAGGTTTCTCTTGGTTTAATAAGCGTGTTCTTTCAAACAACTCCGTTGTTGTATATATTAAACTCCAAAAACAATCTATAACAGTGATATTTCACTTATTTTCACACGTATGCAGCTGTCACCACCGATCTTCAAGCGTTCAACTACCCAATATGTCCGATTCAGGGATTACTTATAATTAATTTGATGGAATTTTCTTATGGAAATATCATTACACATAGCAAAATTTTAGTATATAATAGCTTTTAACTTGAATAATACTCTGCTTAATATATTATGACTAAATTACAAGATATAAAATAACTGTAATCAAACAATATCATATTAGTCAAGGAAACAGATCATTTAAAATTATCTTTACGGCGCATGAAGAAATTTATTTATTTATTTGCTTTAATTATATTCGGCATTATAATTACCGCCTTTTTAATTAATATTAATTATAATATTTATAACTCGCTTATATAATATTCAATTGTTTTGAATTTTACACGAATAAAATTGTCGGAGGAAATGACACTACTTTAACCGATTCTGTATCTCTTACGGATGGATGACCACTTTGCGGAAACTTATATCTTCAAATGTCACGTGCCGTTGTTACATCATTGACTAGGATCTACCAAGATCGCAGCTGAGCCCTTGATTATTATTATTTTTTAAGAATGGTGAATCATTTACGGTAGACAACCTTTATATAATATAATTGTATTAATGAATAATATTATATACATAAATCGTGAATGACATACAAACTTATAATTTAAATCTAAGTATAATAATAAGATCAAATATAAAGCTAAATAAATCTCTTTAAAACAAACCTTTTCCGTATAGGTATGGTAAATACACTTGAGAACACTAGCGTTTACCTCGGTTTGTAATCGTAAGCAGTATTCAGCACATTTATATTGTAAACCAATGCATTCTATATAAAAATTATTTCATGCGAAAATACTTCACAATTACTGTTGATAATTGAAGATTGTTGATGAATTACCCTAATTCTAAAAAAATATTCGAATGTTTTTGGTCAAATCAGACTTTCACTATTAAAATATCTCGAATCACAACGTGACCTTGGGACTTGAGACCTTCTCTTTCACTCTGCTATGTACCTAGTTTTCACAAATTGGTAAATAGAAACAAATAGTTTCAATAAATATATATTTAAAATCGAGAAATGCGATTATTATTATTCAATATGATGGGTTAATAAAAAATTGATGAGACAAAAATGAATGCTATTTGTGTTAAATCAAAATATACAATAATTTTGTTTGTCCATACATTATTAATCAATAAATCACATTTGGATAAGTGTTTGAAATAAACAAAAAGTTTTGGGCATTAAAAAAAATGCTTTTATAAATTTTATATGTATACCGATCAATAAATATGTGAAAACTGATATTTGTACATTTATTGAAAATTACTGTGTTATTTGTTTGTTTTGCTATCAATAATTTTATTACTACTGCTATGAACGAAAGTTAATATAAAATTTATGACATTACATTATCACTAAATAATTTGTAATAGTTTTATTTTATTTTATAAACAACAATATTACATTTGCATATTAATTTTATTATTGTTAAATTAGTTGTCGTTCTATTAATATTAAGCTCTACATGCGAAAATGTACCATCAAAGGAGTATTATTTAAATACATATTTTTAAAATCCTGACTTAATATTTGTGTGTTACGAGATATACTCGAAATTAGTCTAATCAATACTATGTGGCCGTGTTCCTATCTAAACTGTTCTGTTGTGATCGAATTATTCTTACTTTCTTGATGGATAGCGAAAAATGATTGAAGTTTGGTCGTAAGTTAAAGAGACCACAATGTGGTATGTAAATCCAGTGTGAATTGTCCATTCTTCCTTACAGAAACTAAAAGCTTGAACTGGCGAGTAGGTGAATAAATTTGCAATTAAAATTCTTATAACATAATCTTCCTAAAAAAATAATTTTTTTAACGCTTTGGAAACCTGTAACAATCTGGTTCGAATTCAGCTAACATATTGTCCTTAAAAAATATTTTATACTACAATAACTACAAGTTCTGACATACGATGTTAAATGAAAGTGGAAGAAGGAAAAAATTATGCTCAAAAATGTTGTACCAGCTAACCTAAGATATTTAATTTACAATTTTATTCATCATGCCTACAAAATTCATACGACTTATTTACATTTAGTTGTTAATTATCTATATAACTATAAATATAATAACCTAACTTTCTGACACGTGCTGGCATCTGCTTTTGATAGAAACATGGAAATTGTAAGTTTGATTCGTCTAAGCGAATAAGGGTATCTGTGCATTTACTTTTTCTAAACGCGCGAACCCTAGAACTAAATATATGTTAGTGACATATTGCAATTTGAAGTTGAATATTGACTGATATACTCTAAAATATATCGTTTTAGAGGATACCAATTGCAACATATATTAAGACTTAATGCAGTTTCAAGACGAAAGATGGGCCGTAGCCTATTTCGGCCCACGTTTAGTTACGAACCTGCATACAAAGCAAGACATCGAAGTAAGAAAATAATCAAATCTTACTCTTAGTTTAAGATTTGACTTACGTTAGAAAATTGCTAGATAAGATAATATATTTATCAGATTAGTAATTAATTTCATAAAACTTGTTTTGTTTTTCTAAAATACGAGTAATATATTAAATATTTCATCGCCAGCAAATCTCGGTTAGCGATATATTTTGCTTGTGAAATGCGGTTATCAGCCGTTAAATATGTTCGTGGGAGAAAGTACAGGAGTATTTTTAATGTACCCGTAGAGTAAAATTTGCCAGCTATGGAAGTCATAACTGGGTCCTTCAATCCACATGCCGACACATCGCCAGTGAGTTATCGTTTTTACCAAATATTATCTTGTTTTGAAGATTAAAATATTTTAAAATAAATAAATACAATTTTACTAAAACCTAATCTAAAAATTTAAATAAAAATTCATCTTGTAATGTCCGATAATAACACTATTGTATAAAAATCAATTGTTTATTAAATGCAAACATGTGTCCAATACGAATATCACGCCGTTAATGTCATAATCAAAAATGTTTTAATTCAAATATAATGATTATGCTTTCAAAGTTTTATTACAAGATAGGTACTAGAAAATGCGAAGAACTTCTGCTGTAAATAAATTAGAAAAAAAAAACTTTATTAGCTAATATATATATTTCTAAAAATATGATTTCAAGGGTAGAAAATCCTGAAAGTTAAGAAAGAGTTTTTACAATTTGTTATTTATCAGCAAATAATATTTTAATATGTTATAAAAATCCTACATTTCAATAAAATTTTAGTATTTACAACGTGCAAATACTTCGTACTTTTAAAATAACATAAATAATTTCAATAGAGGAAGTTGTAAGTACTCGGTTTTACATAAACGTCTTTATCTTAATTTCTACAGAAACAACATCAGAATTTCATTGGCAACGTAGATGATATAGTGAGAAATTAAAATTTTAATTTAAAAAAAAAATTTATAAGAATAATTGCTTAATTTCTGTAGATAGAGTTCATCTATTATTAGAAGATCATCTTTACAATTATTTTTTTATTAAAGAGATAAAGAGACTGTTAATTGGGCAAAATAGTGCCATTTTATCCCACAAATTTAATGGTGTAAAATTTATTTGCTAAGTTAAAATTATCTTTTACTTTTATAACTTGTAACTTTAAATATCTCCAGTAGGATAAAATTAAGCAACATAGTCATAAAGAACTTTTTGGATAAAAAAGCTACCGAATGATATTATTTTCAGTATGGCGGTTCCATTTTTGATAATGTATTTTTTGGTATAAAAAGTTGAGAATTTTACATCATTTATAGTCAGTTGCACCGCTTTTACTAAAATTTAAAAATTGCTTAAGGTATACTTCATATTATTAAGTAATATACCAAAAGATAGCTAAAAATTTGCTGATTGTTTTCATGTAATTGAATTCACTCTAACTTTGTTGGGAAAAAAATATGTAAGCCAAAACATAAAATGATGTAAACATGTGTTATTTAAAATGCTAATATTTTAAAATTGAAGCCCTTATTTACTCCAAACTTTTCATGAAAACCTAGCGAATTGCTTATAGTTTGATTATTTTCAAGTGTGAACTAAATCCTTTGTTTATATTTTCTTAAAACTGTGAAGTTTTGAAGAATTCAGACGATTTGCTTTGATTTTTCACACGAAATAGTTCAACGCTTTTGTAACAGATGGCGCTGATGGTAATCTAAAATAAACAAAGAAGGCTTTATACGTCGTTATATTAGTTAGAACGATATAGTGTGAATCTTATTCCATCTCATATGTACTAAGCATCAGTGTTGCCAGACCTAGGGAAAATGGTCTAGATCTAAGGATATTAAGGTTCATCTAGGGAGAAAGGGAATTTAATAAAAAATTATATAAATCTTGGGCGTTTTCAAAAATTATTTACAATAAATATAAAAGTAAAAAATACATTTCAAAAATTGTTTACAATAAAGATAAAAGTTTGTAAGTTTGTATTGTTACTACAATAATGCTCCCTAATTTAACCGAATTTAATAATTTAGATGTTCAGGAATTTTGGACAAAAATTTTATAATTAAAATTGGGCTACAATTATTTTACATGTCCTCTTTTGTCTGATTTAATGTTAAATTTATGTACTTTACCACACTCTTGTGCAACTGTTGAACGTATTTTCACAAATTAATTTAAATATAACAAAAATTATTGTTGTTTCGAAAATTTTATTATGGTGTTAGTCCATAGAAGAGAGTGTAGTTTTGCTGTAGCTATTCGTCCTTTATTTATTTTATTTCTGATAAATTAATAATTCATTTGTTAACTAAAGATAATTATTTTGATAAACCGGCCTTAAAAGCATTACATAAACCACTTAAAGAACTCAGAGACTAGGTACTTAATAAAAATGAGATTTTTGAAAAAAATCTTCCAAAAATTGGTTGTGGTTGCGATGAATTGAAATAAAGCGATGTAAAAAGAAAATTAGAAAACATATTTAGAGACACTAATATCAAAATTACCATCTGAATATTAAACGAAAATAATCATTTAGATAGCTCAGAGAACGTAACAATTTCTTCCGATTCTAACCAAACCGTACATCCTGACAACGAAAATGAAGGAAAAGGAAAGAATAAATATAGCCTCAAATCAATTAATAATATCGAAACACGAAAATTATACAGCAATAAAAATTCAAAAATTATTTAATAGAACAAAACAACGAATAACAATAAAACTCAATGAAAATAACTTAGACGAAGAAATAATAACGTTTATAAAAAATTTAATTATACCAAAGGCTAGATACTTTGCAATTTTTGTAGATAACTTAGACAAATCTTTTTCCCAAATTATAGAAGAAAATTTTATAAAAGATTCTATAAAAATAATTTCTGTAACGAATATAGTACAAGAAGTTGAAAACGAAGGTGAACAGTTTAATATAATACACGAATATCATCATGGACTCACGAATCATAGAGGAAATGTAGTCACTTACCAAGTCTTAAAAGAAAAATATTACTGACCGAAGTTAAACAAAGATATAATAGAATACAATAACAAATGTGACTTTTGTAAAGCAAATAAATATAATAGACAACCTAATCAACAAAATGACAATTTAACACCTAAATCAGAGAAACCTGTCGAGATAATTAATATAGATATTTTGACATTAAATAAAAAGTATTATTTAAAATTCCGCGATCAATTCTCTAAACATTGCCAAGTAGAACCTTTAAAAAATAAAGAAGCAAAAACTGTTGCTAAAAAGTTAGTAAAATATTTTGAAACATATAAAATTCCGAGAAAGATAATTTCCGATAACGGAAAAGAATTTAATAATATATTGTTAAAATCCCCGCCTTAACCTCGACCCCAGCGCGGTAAAACGGCAGCCTCGAACACTTCCGAAAGGCTGGACGGTGGGAGAAAAACCGGCAGAGTGAGAAAGTTGGGTTACGGAACGCGTGCGTGGAAGGGCTGTGTGGCGGGTCAACCGAGATATTGCATTTTTAAGACTTGTTTGTTGTAATTTTTGACTGAGAGATAATAAAGACGATTCCATCGGTCTGCTGTGTGTATTTATTATTATTTCTAACAACTCAGAAGTGGGATTCGTGCTCAGTGAACGCGCAAGTAATTGTGATACAAGGTAAACTGTGTGAAATTGTGTTGTGGTAGAGAACTCTGTGTGAAAGAAGGCTACCAAAGCGCGAACATTGACTTAAATATTCTTATAATAATAATAATAATAATAAAGTTTATTTGCCCAACAGTAAACCAATTACAGGACAAAAAATAATACATGAATTTCACAATACATACTATGAAACAATAATAAGCAAAATATATAAAAAAAAAACTAGAATTAAATACATATACATTACATTTAAGCAAAAATGTCATCATAATATATGTCAGCGTTTCGGCACATGATGTAAACGGGTGAACGCTGCAGTACTTCAGTATGTGGTGTTGGAAGATGGAACGTTCTTGGGAATCTAGAATTCAATCGTGGTACTAATATAGAAATACAAGATAGTAAATGCGGAGCATCTATTTTATTATGAAGAAGCATCCAAAGGAATCTAGCACTATACTTTTCTCTTCTGTGAGTTAATGACTGCATGGAATGACGTAGGAGGAGAGATTCTTGATCAATACCTCTGACGGGATAAATATTATCTATTTTAAAAGAAAGAAATTTGAGAAATTTTCTGTAGATGCGTTCAATGGCTAAACTTTGATAAGCATAAAGAGGGAACCAAACAATGCTGGCATATTCCAATTTACTAACTACGTATGCAAAATACAATGATTTAAGTAGTGATATATCAAGAAAAGTTCGCGATATCCTTATTAAGAAACCCAAGGTCTTACTTGCAGAGGAACAGACGTTATTTAACTGTTCAGAGAAACTGAAATTGTACGTAAAGGTGATTCCAAGATCTTTAACTGATTTCTTACGTACCAGTGACACTTCACACATGAGATACGGGTATTGGAATGGAGTTAAGCGACGACAATAGGATATTACACAACACTTGTCTATGTTTATTTGAAGTTTATTATTGACACACCAATGTACTAGGATGTCAATATTCTGTTGCAAAATCCGAGCATCATCAAGTGTAGATATATTAAGATATAATTTAAGGTCATCTGCATAAGCCAGTACCGGGCAAGAAAATGTTTGAAGTAGTTCATTTAGAAACAAATTAAATAATAAAGGTCCTAGGTTCGATCCCTGCGGAACACCAGACGAAGCTGTAAATATGAATGAACTGAAGCCATTGTAATACACATAACAGGTACGATTATTGAGATAAGAGCTAAGAAGTTGTATTACGGAAGGAGCTGCACCAAAGGCACTAACTTTTGTGGGAAGTTTACCATGATCTATCGAATCAAAAGCACGGGAAAAATCAGTATAGATTGTATCAATTTGCCCACGCACATCTAAAATTTCCGAAGTAAATTGGGTGAAGGATGCAAGGTTGGTTGTAGTCGATCGACCCTTCATAAAACCATGTTGATCAGGTGAAATTAAAGAAAATGTGTTACTATACAGTGTCTTATAAATGACCATCTCAAAAAGCTTGGCAAAATTGTTCACTATTGATATGGGACGATAGTTCTTTATACAATGTTTATCACCTTTTTTAAAAACAGGAGTAATACGTGTTTTCTTCCAACGTTTGGGAAAAGAACAAGTTTTAACTGCAAGATTGATAATGAGAGATAAGGGATTAGCAAAGGTATAGCGACAATCTTTAATCAAGAAGCTTGGAATTTGATCTTCACCGGCTGAAGATTTGCTAGAGAAAGATGCCATAAGAGGAAGTAAATCATCAACACTAATAGATTGAATAGTAAAAGGAGAACAATTAGTACTAACGTCTGGAATACTGTGCGATGTACTACCTGTAAAAAAACCACAAAAGAATCTAGCAAATGCATTGACAATATCTTGCGGTGTGTCGTATTCAGAAACGTCATCATTGAGTTTACCTGGAATTCGTGAAGAATTTTGTTTTGAATGAACATATTTCCATAATTCTGAAGGATTATTCTTAATATTTACTTCTACATTACGCATATAAATATTGTATGCCGCATCAATTTGCAATTTGATTAAAGATCTTAGGCAGGTGTTGTCTATATGATTATACTG
The DNA here is from genome assembly GCA_947425015.1 of Pterostichus niger. Classification (NCBI taxonomy): domain Eukaryota; kingdom Metazoa; phylum Arthropoda; class Insecta; order Coleoptera; family Carabidae; genus Pterostichus; species Pterostichus niger. Next base: position 14,622,507 of record OX380337.1, read on the forward strand.
TTTAAGATCCAGTATATTGCAGACGTTCCGGAAGGTCCAAGATTTCATACAATTTAATGTCATATTGTAGAGATTAGGAAGGTTAAAGTCCCCTGCAAAGAGAATGACTTCATTTATAAAAAGAAGTTCAAGTGCATCCATATATATTTCTTATGGTGATAACGAGAAGTAAAAGTTCGGCCTGCGTAAACATGGTTGATGGTCAACAAAATAGCGAGGTTTCAGAAGACAATAACATCGATAGCGCGGGACAACGAAACCAAGATGATGGGGTACGGCCGGAGGGTGACGCAAACAACATACAGATGGCCATGTTGAAAATTATGGAAACAATGATGCTGTATATGACAGCCATGCACCAGTCGATGAACATCCGCAGCCAATCACCCCAAAACAGTACAAGTACCGAAGAAGCGACTGCCGTCACTTACTGCGTGATGCCCGATTTGTCCGCGTCGATTAAAGATTTCGATGGCGAGAATGGAGCAGGTCGGGCGAAAGCATGGTTAGAGTCGTTGCTTCGCACTGCTAATAACCATCGATGGCCGGATGCGTTCAAGTTAGAGACGGCCAGGCTACATCTGACGAAAGGTGCCAAGGAATGGTATCTAGGCAGGTGTGATAGAATCAACTCATGGAGCGAATTCGAGACTGAATTCAGGAAATCATTTGCTCGGGAATTCTCGTTGCCGGAGAAATGGGAACGCATGACATCCAGAGTGCAAGAACAGGGTGAGTCGACCTCAGAATATGTTTACTCTAAAATGCGTTTGTGCAGGGATCTTGGGCTGTCATTCACCGAAGCTCAAGAGCAGATATTGACGGGTTTACGTTCGAGAACCCTCTGCACCGAGCTGGTGAGTCAAGCGTTCACGGATGAAGATGCGCTGTTGGATGCCATCCAACGGTGCGAACGAGTGGAGAAGAGTCGGGCGCAACGTTTTGGCAACAGCAGCCGCAACCAGAGACGTGAAGTTCCGAAGAAAGAAGAGCCAAAACAGGAAGTAAGAACACCGCCGCCAGCATCGGCAACGAGTCGCCCGAAAAATTTAGAAAGACGATGCTACAACTGCAACCAGTACTCTCACCTGGCAAGGGACTGCCCTGAGAAGAAGCGACCGATGACTTGCAGGTCATGTCAACAGGAAGGTCATCTGCAACGAGACTGCCCCCAAAGCAAGCCACCAGGCACATATCTTGTCTACTCCAAACGCAGAAGCTGGCAAGTATGTCAAAGAGGTAGTAATCAATAATTGCAGATTCCAGGGCCTCATCGACACCGGAAGTTCGAGCTGCGTGGTGCGAGCCACTGTAGCTCTGCAAGCCGGTCTGCGGATGACTAAGAACCACTATCCAATATACGGATTCGGAGACACCACAGCCGCCGTAATGACGACGCTCGGAAGTGCCCGAGCAAAAATCAGCGTGGACGGAGTAGTTGGTGATATTGAAGTTCTAGTAATGCCGGATCAGGCCCAATCGGTGGAAGTCATCATCGGCCGCACCTGGACCGAACTGCCTCACGTAACCTACACGAAGATCAGAGACGTGCTGAAGATCAGCGATGCAACCAATTTCCCATTTCACCGGATAGAATCTAATGCCGCTACTCGTGCGACATTGCGAGCCGCGGAGGATGTAAACTTGCCACCCAACAGTGTGAATCTAATACAAGTTAGATTACCAGGCAATGGACCACTCCCAACCATGGAATCCAACAGAAACGTCCAATTTCAGCCGACATCGGAGAGCAAACAGATCGAAGTGCCAATCGCCAATTATTCAAATCACGACGTCATAATCAAAGAGGGCCAGGTAGTAGCACGAGCTGAACAGGTCATGCTCAGCATGACTCCGGAACAGCACCAGAACAACGAGAAAGAAGAACTGAGTGAGATCAAGATTGATGCCGCTGTAACATCCGAAGAGCGCGAGCAACTTCAGCAGCTGTTGATCAGATTCCGAGACTGCTTCGCCATAAATATGACCGAACTTGGCCTCACGACACTCACAGAAATGACCATCGAAGAGACGGAAGACAGCACACCAGTTCGCTGCAAGCCTTACCGAACAACAAGGCCCGAAAGAGAGATTATCGCAGACACCGTGAGAGAGTGGCGCGAATGCGGGATAATCAGCAGCACCAAGTCACCATACACGAGCCCCGTGCTGGTGGTTTGGAAGAAGAGTGGAGAACCTCGGGTAGTGGTGGACTACAGGCGCCTGAACGCACAGACCAAGAAACAATCCTGGCCGATTCCGGACACAGATGAGCTGCTAGAACCACTGTCCGAAGCAAGATTGTTCACGATCCTTGATTTAGCACACGTCTATTTCCAGATCCCGCTGAGTGAGGAATCCAAGGAGAAATCAGCATTTGTGACGCCCGATGAAACCGGCCAGTTCGAGCGCATGACGTTCGGATTAGCGAACGCACCGTTCGAGTTCACGTGGCTGATGCACCTCGCCCTCGGGAACCTGCGGAATCGAGTCGCACTGTGCTACATGGACGATCTGCTCAATCCCGCCAGCGACTGGAAGGAGATGATGCAACGCTTAGAGCAAGTCCTGGAGGCGCTACGGAGAGCTGGCCTGACTTTGAAGCGTAGTAAATGCGAGTTTGGACGCCGGGAGGTCGAGTTTCTTGGCTTCCGAGTATCGGCGGATGGACTCAAGCCTGGCGAGCGCAAGCTGACAGCGATCCAAAACTTCCCAGCTCCAAAGAATACACACGAGGTGCGGCGTTTCCTGGGTCTGGTAGGTTTCTTCCGTCGTTTCATTCCGCGCTGCGCCGCAACGGCTAAACCGCTGAGCCAGTTGATCGCGAAGGACGCAATATTCGCATGGAATGAAGAACAAGAAACTGCGTTCCAAGATCTGAAACTGACGTTGCTCAGCGAACCAGTACTCCGTCTGTATAATCCAGCGGCGGATACCGTGTGTACAAACGAATCGGTGAAAAGTTGTTTGTCGTCCCAAAGCCGATGCGTAAGGCCATCGTCGTGAAATGCCACGATCTGATAGGACATTTCGCACTTGACAAGACTGTAGCGCAAGTCCAAACACACTACTGGTTCCCTGGCATGCGACGCTACATCCGGCAGCATATCCAAGCCTGTTTTGATTGCTTGCTACTCAAGACCCCCGGAGGCAAGCGTCCGGGTCAGCTCAATCCAATATCACCAGGATCGCGACCGTTCGAGATTTTACCTGATACCAACCCCGATTCCATGATGGATTAGAACGACAGGCGTCGGTGTCGAAAAATGAATGGAGATCACCACAGATCGTCCAGACGGAGGCTAGTGACACTATCCGAAACCAGCAGGAGAAGATGAAGGCGAGTTTCGACCGCAGGCATCATCGAGCACCGTACGAGACAGGCGAGCTAATGATGATGCGTCGCCTACCCGAACACACTGGCAAGCCCACCAAAACGCAGCTGAAATTCCGAGGACCACTGGTGGTGATGGAGAAGTTGCCCAGTGACACTTACCGGGTGGCGGATCTAGATTCGAAGGAAGGCCGCCGTTACGCGTCCACGGCTCATGCATCCCAGTTGAAGGCTTGGCGCTGTCCATACGGTTCCGATGACGGCGGTTCCGATGACGGCAGTTCCGAAAACGACGAACCCCAACCAAATATCCCTCTTACTCCTCCTAATCCTCCCTACCAGCAGCAGCGCAGGCCACCGGTGAAGGAGCGGCTGGATGACGCTGACCCGATCTACGACGCCGCACCACTCAGAAAATCCTCGCGTCAACGACGGCAACCCCAACGCTACTCGGACTTGCAGGCTGATCGGGGACGACCAGCATCCAGGATGGCCGAGATATAATAGAATACAATAACAAATGTGACTTTTGTAAAGCAAATAAATATAATAGACAACCTAATCAACAAAATGACAATTTAACACCTACATCAGAGAAACCTGTCGAGATAATTAATATAGATATTTTGACATTAAATAAAAAGTATTATTTAAAATTCCGCGATCAATTCTCTAAACATTGCCAAGTAGAACCTTTAAAAAATAAAGAAGCAAAAACTGTTGCTAAAAAGTTAGTAAAATATTTTGAAACATATAAAATTCCGAGAAAGATAATTTCCGATAACGGAAAAGAATTTAATAATATATTGTTAAAATCCCCGCCTTAACCTCGACCCCAGCGCGGTAAAACGGCAGCCTCGAACACTTCCGAAAGGCTGGACGGTGGGAGAAAAACCGGCAGAGTGAGAAAGTTGGGTTACGGAACGCGTGCGTGGAAGGGCTGTGTGGCGGGTCAACCGAGATATTGCATTTTTAAGACTTGTTTGTTGTAATTTTTGACTGAGAGATAATAAAGACGATTCCATCGGTCTGCTGTGTGTATTTATTATTAAATAAATAAATAAATATATCATCACGCCTTTTACCCATCACTGGGTGTGGCACTCTGCCTAAGCAGATCTCGGTAAGTGATATATTTTTTCGCGTGAAGTGCGGTTACCAGCCGTCAAATCACGGCCTCCAAAGATATTAGTGGTGGAGGAGCCACAGGGGTAGATTTTTTAAATTGGTGAAAATTGTTTGTCGGCTGTGGGGATCGAACCAGGGTTCTCAAGATCCACAGGCCGACTCGATACCACTGAGCCACCTACCCCATATATTATTTATTATTATTTCTAACAATATTAACAGTACATTTGTTAAAACTAAATAACATTCCAATGCATATCATTAGTGTTAACAACCCTAAATCAAATGCAATTGAACGGTTACAGTCTACTCTAATCGAATCCCTCAGAATTATGGAAAATAAAAGTTACTTTAATAATAAAACCCTAGATGAACAAATTCAATATGTTGTCATTAGATATAATAATTCTAAACACTCCATCACGAAATTAACACCAAACGAAATTATTTCTGGTACAGATTACCATAATAATTTATCATATAATAAAAATAAAGAAAATGTCACTCAACAAGTCAAACAAAATATCGAAAATGAAAAGAAACTGAGACATAAACCTAATATAAATAACCAAAAAATTCCCAAAGAAGTTTGTTTAAAACAAAACCCAAGATTAATTTCTAAATATAAAGCCCCTTTAATTAAACGAATTAAAGTAAAAAAAATATGATAAAATTTTAGGCAAAATCACATCAAAAAATAAATTTGGAGATTCTAATGTAAAATTAAGCAAGTTAAAAGTCTAATCTTTTGTTTCAGACAATGTGTCTCTGGACAGCTTCAAAATATAATAAATAATAATGGATTCTTACTATTTGAACTCGGTGAAACAAAAATTAAAACATCCCAGAGCATCCATTACAATAATTATAACATAACGCTTGCCCTGACGTAGTATCTGTCTTACTTGCTTTCCATCTTACTACGGCTGTGCTTGCCCTGACGTAGTATCTGTCTTACTTACTTTCCGTCTTACTACGGCTGCGCTTGCCCTGACGTAGTATCTGTTTTACTTCTATTCCGTCTTACTACGGTTGCGCTTGCCCTGACGTAGTATCTGTCTTACTTGCTTTCCGTCTTACTACGGCTGTGCTTGCCCTGACGTAGTATCTGTCTTACTTACTTTCCGTCTTACTACGGCTGCGCTTGCCTTGACGTAGTATTTGTTTTACTTCTATTCCGTCTTACTACGGCTGCACTTGCCCTGACGTAGTATCTGTCTTACTTGCTTTCCGTCTTACTACGGCTGCGCTTGCCCTGACGTAGTATATGTCTTACTTACTTTCCGTCTTACTACGGCTGCGCTTGCCCTGACGTAGTATCTGTTTTACTTCTATTCCGTCTTACTACGGCTGCGCTTGCCCTGACGTAGTATCTGTCTTACTTCTATTCCGTCTTACTACGGCTGCGCTGGCCGACGACCGACAAAAATCGGGATAATTCCCAGGAAAGGGATACAAGGGGTGCACGAAAGTACTGACTGGCCAAAATGTTGAATGACTAATATATTATGCAACTAAAATAATTTACACTGGACACGATAGCTATCACAATTAAATCTGGATCGTAAATCCACTTAAGATAGAACGGTTCGACGAGTACTAACAAAAACGAAGGCGGGTACTGTGTCCCACAGTAGTGACTTGGATTGCGGTACAGTCAACACCTAAATGGCGCTAACTGAACTGGCGTATACCGACGTATGACGTTTCATTGGCCAACGAATGCGTTTTACGCGGCGCGTCTGACTGAACGTGACTACAGAATCGCAGACCCTAATGACTATCACGTCGCATAAGCGACACACCTCGTAAGCGACAACAACGTCACTACTAATGACTCTACGCAAAATCTTCTTAACTGGATTTTTCACAATAATTCTGAATCTACTATTAGCTATCTCAACGACAATTAAATCCAATATCTCGTGCGCATATGGCACACAAATCAAATACTACAATCATATACTTAAACAAATAATAAATAAAGAATAAATTATTATGGCTTAGCTGCAGTGGCGCCCAGACGCTAACGGGGTGTGGCAGCAGTGGAACAACTCGATCTGCCGACCGGATGTTCAAGTCGTCAGATCCAATATGGCGGCAAGCACGTGAAATCGGAACGTCATGTAGCGTCACTTCCGCTACACGTGGTTTTCCCAAACTGCTGGGCTTAATCCCTCGGTAGTGACTATCAGGAACTCCAATGCAACGCCAGCGAGCAAGCACGCACACAACAACGCATATGACAGTATCTTGGGCATACAGAACGAACCAAAAATGAAATGAACAGGCTGAGCAGCCATGAAGAAAATGTAGAAATAACAATAAAAATGAAGTAAAACGTAAAGTGAAACGTAAAGTAAAACTTAAAGTGAAAGTCTAAAACAAAGACTACAATTAGGACCATGTATGGGGGAAAAATGACTAAGCAGACTAACGTTACATGACAAGAGCAGATTAAATATTGAACGAATAGAAAATATGTTTACCTGAGTTCTTGGGCGGCTTTAAGTAAAGAGATATGTGTTGATTACGTATCGGAAACTTTATCCGGACTAACTCCGCTGAATAATACAATATATATTCACTTCAATAGCACTATATCGGTAAATCCCACAATGGAATTCGCAAATACAACCAGTTTGCCGAAATATTTCGATATAGCACAACTTCCGAAATCAATCTTCTTCTCAGAAAGCAAAACGTGCAAAAAAAGAATTCGTTCAAATCGAACCTGCAAAAACCTGCAAAAGGAGCGAGAGCCAGAGCGCGAAGACAAAGATAGAAGCAATCTAAATTTTTGAGAGGTGCCGGTAAGAAAGCGAACCTAGTAGACAATAATATCAGCAGAGCTAATTCGCGACTCACGGCCACTAATTGACTGACAGCTAACCAACAATGTGATTAAGCTACAAAAAGAATAAAGCAATGAGAACAAGAGACACTGAATCTAAGTTTTACTGTTAAATAGAATACTACAAGAAGGAAATCTAAATGATGCTAAGTATTATCGAAATTGATCGGTCAATAATTAATCGATAATTAAATTCCAGGTGCTTATATTCAATAAAAAATAAACAGAGTGAAATTCGAAGGTAGGCTCAAATAAAACCAATAAATTGACCTACTGACTTACTACGAAAGAATAATTACACAATTCAGTTATTAGCAGTTATTTATAATAAAATTTGATTTAATTAATAACTTTAACATAATCATACACCAAGTGGCAGTGGCAACGATAAATTTTGGACTGGGATACATGTAAAATAATTTTGCGATTTAAAAAAAATTCTTTTTGATTCGTAATCAGCATATCAAATAACGTATACCATTAACGTATGTACCTGAAGTTATGAAACATTTTGTATATATATATATATTGATTCAATGTAATACAAAAATATTTATTTTATTTGCTACCAGAATCTAGCGACTAACTACATGTGTTCTTGATAATAATAATGCAGAAATTACCTTACTCCGGAATGTTGCCACTGTGAGAAATAATCTGATGCAATAAATATAAAAGATTATGAAATACAGGGCCGGACTCTTATACTACTCCACTCTTAAGAAGAAAAGCTAACTTTTAGGGAGTGTAACTTTTATGTAATTTGGTTTAATTCCATATCATTATGATTATTTTAGTTTCTTTTAGAAATATAAGTTCTGCATTTACCAAAGTTTCTTAGACTACAACATATAATAACAATAATAATAATAATTATAAAGGTATTCAATATTATATAATGAATTTGATTGTTAATATTATAGATTGAATCCAAACGCATTTCTAACTGTTTTTTTTATTTTTGAATTTGAAATATTCTGAATTTTATTCTTTAAACGTTTTATTTGTTACATTTTGATTTAAATCGAATAAATTGCCAAAATTATTAAATACTTCTATTTCATTATTTATTTCACACTTTTCGGTGACATAAATTCCTTTAAGATTTTGTATTTCAAAGTTATTATTCCAAGTAACTTTAACCTGTTGTTCGTTAGGGAAGTATAAGTATTTAATTTTTGAGTTTTTTATATTAATTATTGAGTTTATTTGTGAATTTACTATTGGATGAACTGGACCAATACAAAGCCGATATTTGCACAATACAAGAAGTACGATGGATAGGAAATAACATAATTGCGAACCGCAGACACGCAATTTTTTACAGATGCCATGGAAGCAAACATATACAAGGAACAGGTTTCATAGTAAATAATAAAATAAAAAAATCTGGTAATAGATTTCAGTGCCATAAACGCGTGACTATGCAAACTAAGGCTCAAAGGAAAGTTCTATACGCGTTTACAGAAGAAAACGAAGCCGAATAAAGGGAAGAATTTTATGAAAACATAGAAAGAACCTATCATCAAAGCCCCAGAAACGACACCAAAATTATCATTGGAGACCTTAATGCTAAAATAGGACGGGATGACCTTTACAAACCCACAATAGGAAGGTTTAGCCTGCACGAAGAAACCAATGAAAATGGAACGAGGTTAATACATTACGCAGTATCACTAAACATGGTCATCGATAGTACTCATTTCCAACATAAGAATATACAAAACTGCACGTGAATTTCTCCAGACCGATGCACCACAAACCTAATCGACCACATATTTATTGCCGCCAGATAACTCTCTAACATATTGGATTTGAAAAGCAGAAGAGGGGCAAATATAGACTAGGACCACCTCCTCTTAAAAATAATATTATGCACCAGGATATTCAACGTTAAAAACGGTAGAGGCAAGAACGAAAAGAAATTCAACACAGAAGATCTGATATTCTCAAACAGAGCGGAAGTTTTTAGAATAGAAATAGGGAAAGCATTGCGCAACCAAAACGTCCCCGATATCGAGAATACCGATACCCACTGCAAACAATTAATCACAGAAACGGCGTCAAACACAATAGGCTGGGTACAACAGCAACGTATAAACAATGAGTGGTTTTATAAGAAATGCGCGGATATAACTAAGAAAAAGAACTAAGCATTAGAAAGATGTAACAATACCGTAGCACGAGAAGACAAGATGAACTGTATAAGATACTAAGATGAGAAGAGGAGAAAATTCATAAGAAAAAGATAAAGAAGTACCTAGAAAACCAGCTACAAGAACTAGAGAAGCTAAACAGCCAACGAAAATGCAAAAAAAAATACAAGAAGGTTAACATCAGCCGGAAGGAATTTAAGCCAAGAACAGCCATGTGCAAAAACAAAGAAGGTAACATCGTGAGTGACAAAGAGGAAAGAAGTGGGCAGAATACTTCGAAGAAAAACTAAACCCAATCTCATTCACAACTAACCAAATAGATATCCAACAAAGTGAACAATACGAGGTAGGCGAGTAGCAGAACAGAGAAAAACAAGCACCTACATTCGAACAGGTCAAAGAAGAAATCTACAAAATAAAAAATAACAAAGCCCCGGAATACATAATATCCCAGCAAAACTATTAAAACAGGGGGGAGAAGAACTACACAGAATAATGTTCGGACTAATCATATCAATTTGGGAACGGTAATTGCGTTCTGGAGTTATAATACCACTACATAAAAAAGGTAGTCAATTAGTATGTGAGAACTTGAGGGGTATCACACTACTAAACGTAGGGTATAAAATCCTCTCCAATATACTATCCCAACGCCTGAAGCCCTATACGGATAAAAATAGGATATTACCAGTGCGGCCTTTGAAACCCCAGATTCACCACAAATCAGATACATACGCTGCGACAAATACTAGAAAAGACTAGAGAGCACAATATAGAAACTCACCATCTATTAATTGACTTCAAAGTAGCGTATGACACTATTAACCATGACGCACTCATCCAAGCGATTAAAACATTTAACATACTTACAGCGACTTAACAAAGACACACTAGGGGATATAGAGAGTACAGTAAAAATAAAGGGGAAAACCTCAAGAAAGATCCAGACAGATACAGGCCTGCGCCAAGCAGACGCATTCTCATTCATCTTATTTAACTTGGCATTTGAAAAACTAATAAGGGACTCAAAAATAGACACATGTACAATGTACATGTAGATGAAATTTATATAGTACCCAGCTCAAAAAGAAACCTGATCAAAGCCTTCACAGCCTTAGAAGTAGCGGCAAAAAACATGGGCCTTAGTATTAATGAAAAAAAGACTAAATATTTACACGTGCGAATGAAAAACGGACAGCAGCCGCAGGATATCCTACAAAATCTAATGGTAAATGAATACAGTTTTGAAGCAGTGATCGAGTTTATATACCTGGGCTGTCAAATAAATAATAAAAATAAAACATCACAAGAAATTAAACGCAGAATACACATCGCAAACAAAGCATATTTTGGATTGACGCGCCATCTGCGGCCAGACCTCATATCAAGGACCACAAAGTTTAAACTATACAAAACTGTAATAAAGCCGGTCTTACTATATGAATCGGAATCATGGACGCTGAGCCAGAATGATGAAAGGATACTATGGACTTTTGCAAGGAAATTACTAAGACACATATACGAAGGTACACAGGAAGGAGAAATGTGTAGGAGTTGATACAATTACGAACTATACGAGCTATAAGAAGATATGGATGTGATAAAAACAATTTAAATCAATAGAATTAGATGGATCGGACATGTCAAAAGAATGGACGATACAATACGAAGCAAAAAAATAATGCCCAAACACTTTCGGAAAGAAATCGACCGGACGGCCCAATACCAGATATATAGATCAAATCCAAAAGGACCTTAAACAACTCAAAATCACGAACTGGAGAGAAAAAACACAGAATGGAGATGAATTTTAGAGGAGGCCAAGATCCATGTAGGGTTGTGGCTCCAGTGATGATGATGATTATTTGTGATAATTTTGAATATTGGCAGTGTCCAAATTTCTTATATCACACAATGTTTTCTAGACATTTACTATAATCTTTATTTTCAGCCATACAGTATCATATATTTTCGTACATTTATTAATATTTCTAACTCAACAATTGTTTTTTGAATATAATCCGTATACAATATTAATAGTCTCATATGTGTCATGTCATTTTGTCGGGATAGGTGTGACTTGTATTAGGTTCTCTACTCATGTGTTTGCAGGTATCTCAATAAGGATTGTTAGTTTTAAATTATTATAAGTGCAATAGGTTTACAGTATGTCGTTGTTCTGAATGTTGATAGTGAACGTAGTTTATTTATTTATTTTCAATTTTGTTTATTTCTCTGAGGAACAGTTCGTGATTAATTATGCCAAAGTTTATAACGTTTAATTGACATAATGTGAATGTATCTTCATATTGGACTAAAATAAAATAAATATCTTGTTCTACTTATATAAAGTCGTCGATAATATTCTGAATTTTTATAGTTGTTAATTAGTCCCACATTACTATAACATGTTCATTTATTATTTGAATTTTTTCGTTTAAAAACATTATTATTTTCATTTATCAATTTTATTTTGTCATTAAATTGGGCTGTAATGTTATTTATTTGGATAAGTGTATTAATCTTAGCAGATGTGCTTTTCTGATTATTCTCAACATTACTAAGTATTTGATCGTAACGTTCCTTATCTTAATCGTCGAGATTACCGGTTTTACTTTTAATTATTGAGCCAAGACCGTTGATCAATCCACGTTTTTGCAATGTAGGTTAAGTAGTTGAATTTTTTAATGAATGTGATTTAATAAGAAATTTAATATATTACGATTATTAGTTACAGTATTATCAACGACTAGCACTGAATAGAGATGGTTGGAGGAAGTTAATTAGGGAGGCGCATATCCTGCTTGGATAGTTGAGCCGATGATGATGATTATCAACGTTATAGAGATCGAATTTGAAAAAAATACGTTAATGTTTCGTTCAAGTATTTCGGATTGTTTAAACAGTTTGTTCTTCTAGGGGAATTTTGACAATTATGGTTTGAGTGTTTACCTGTATGTGTGCAAGGCTGAGTTCGAGAATATTAATGCCAGGGGTTTGGTCATCTTTTGCTATTAATGTAATTACGAAGGGAATTAAACAGTAACACGAGTTATTTTAGTTATGTAAACTTGTGTTTTTTTATTTTTATCATCGATTATTTGTCCGCGTTCATGTAAAACTGCTTTTACGTTAATTTTCTGAAATTTAGGTTTCTCAATCTTGCCTATTTCGGTTGTGGATTTTTATGTTTACTTGTTAAGGAATATCAATTTGTTTATCTTGAGGTTGAGCGTATTTTAATTTAGCCTTATCAATATTCTGCTTACCTTGTTGATGAATTTCTTTTAGTATTTCAGAATGCTTAAGTACATAATCTTCAAGAACAATTTCTTTGGGTTTAACGTTTAAATTTATTTCTATATTATATATAATTTCGATTGGGATTCGTTTTGTGGTAGCATTAATACTGTTGTTGTACGCAATTAATGCGTAGTTTAAGGGTTATTTGAGTTTGAGGGATTTTATTATCGGATTTTGATTTATAATACACATATGTTCAATTATAGATGAGTGGAATCGCTGTACTATTCCATTACTTTTCGGGTTGTGCACAGAAGTGTAATGAATTTTTATATTTCGCAATTCTATGTAATTTTGGATCACTTTATTATAAAACTCCAAACCATTATTAAATATAATTTTTATTGGAATAGTGAAATGTGTAAAATATTTTATTAATTATCCTAATATAGTGACCACGTTGCGTCAACAATAGTAAGGATTTTGGTTTGTTCTAGAGAAAACAAGTCTATATGTAATATTTCGAAAGGCTTCTCCGCTGTTGGGGTTAGGATATTAGAGATCTGGATGAGATTCCGTTCATATGTATTCGCGAGACATATATCACATTTATTAATAAAATTTTGTATGTCTTTCGACATATTCGGCCAGTAATATTGTAGTGTTAGGTTCTTGTAAGTTTCTATGATACCACGATGGTTAGTTTTACCCTCATGATAATTCCGTATGACAAGTTGTTGTTTTTCTTTGTTTTATACATCTCTAACCATGTTTTTATAGCATATTAGTTTATAACTTCCTTTTGTAAAGTATGCTTGTGATTTGAAATTTAAATATTTTTTAAAATTCTCTGTTATTAAACAGTAGGACGTTTTTTCGGGTTGCAGATATTTTTTAATTAATTGGATTTGAGTTAATAAAAAATTGATATAAAGTAAAGTAATAAAATAAAATGTGATAATATAAAAATAAATATAAGTAGAATATATGTATATGAAAAACAAATATAATCATAGTCATTGTTACTGAAGTTGTTATATATATAAATAGCAAATTAAGGAGTATGTAAAACAAAAAAACTAAATTATAACCTAAATTTATGAGCACGTTGTAATTTAGTTCATTTTGTTTTACATACTCCTTAATTTGCTTTTTATATATAACAACTTCAGTAACAATGACTATGATTATATTTGTTTTTCATATACATATATTCTACTTATATTTATTTTTATATTATCACATTTTATTTTATTACTTTACTTTATATCAATTTTTTATTAACTGGACAAATTATAAATTAACTTATTTATTTATGTATTTATATAGATCATCTATTTATTTATTCGTAAAACTAATTAATTATTTTGTATATTATATTCGAATTATTTATCAATATTTTTCAGCTGTTTGCTCGAAGATGAGCATAGTCTCGAAATCGATCGCACATAGAATATAATATAAAACATTATAAATTCAGTTTGTCCTTCTTACAATTAACCTTCCTATAGTATAATTATTACAAACTGACATGGAGTCCTTCATTACGAAAATTGTTTTTACTATTGGTTTCTATTACGACTACTTGGTTACGACAATTGTTAATAACTGAGTCTAAATAGATTAGCCCGTTTACAGGGCTTCCTTCGTTCGAATGTATCGTTTCGTTTCGGATTCCGACCCTAGTTCAAGTATTTCGGATTCATTATCGGTATAAAAATGTAATTATAAATTTTCGGATTTATCATACACGTTAAAAATAATTGAGGTGTTAGCGAATAATTCTTGGATTAAATTTTCGATTTTTATCCAATGTATTTTATGATGTCCTGTACTAATACGTGGTAAGTCGAGTTGCTTGATGTCATTTTGGATACAATGTTCCAATAATTTATTCAGACATCTCTTACATCTAGAAGAGTTGGTATTCTTTGATTATAAATTTCCTTTGTTATGAAATATAATATTATTCGGAGTGCTTTTTGAATTTAAATTTTATAATCTACATTAAATAGTTTTGATACGGGCTAATTTTGTATTACTTGATTGGCAAATCCTTGTGACGTATATAAATCTTTAGAAACACAATGTGCCAATGGGTTGTCTGATTTAAAAATGTCAGCGTTATTATATCGAATTTGGGTTTTTTTCGCGAGAGGGTGTCGGCCACGTAATGTTGGCAACCTTTTTTATATTCGATTACATAATTTAAGTCTTCTAATTTGAGGCGCCATCTGATAAGTTTTTGATTTGGTTCCTTTTGTGAATTTAGCCAGACGAGAGGCCGGTGATCAGTAATAATTTTGAATTTACGGCCTTAAAGATATGGGCGGAATTGTTTATTTGCCCAAACAATTGCTAGCAGTTCTTTTTCGATAACAGAATAGTTGATTTCATGAGAATTAAGTGTCCGCGAGATGTAAGAGATGGGTTTGGTCTTTGTTGTTTCCGTCGCGCTGAGAAAGAACAGCGTTGATCACGTAATTACTAGCGTAGGTCGATAGTATGAAGTCTTTGTTAATTCAGGATATTTCAGGATGGGTTTGTTTGATAAAAGGGTTTTGCATTTCTCGAAACATTCCGTATAATTTTTGTTAGTTATGTCTATTTTGTTTCCTTTTTTCAAGCAATTTGTAAGTGGCTTTGTTATTTTAGAAAAGTTGTTTATAAAACGTTGGTAATAACCGAGGAAAGGAAAGATTTAATTTCACTAGGGGATTTTGGAATCTAAAAATGTTTGTTCGCTTGTATTTTGGCGGGATTTGGTTTAATCCCCTCAGTAGTAATGATGTTGCCTAACTATGCTACGTCCTAACGTAGGAATTCAAATTTATTCAATTGAATTTTGAGATTTGCTTCGTGCAATTTTTTATTTTTTTAAAATTTTTATTAATATATATTAATCTTTTAAAACAAAATTCATCAAGCGCTGGAAAGTACCGGGGGTGTTCTTTAGCCCAAAGGGCATACGCTTAAATTCGTAATGTCCGCCGTTGGTTGAGAAGGTGGTTTTAGGAATGTCATTGGGATTGACTTCTATTTGGTGGCAGTCGATGATTGTAAAGTAGTTAGATTATCCGAGTTTGTCGAGGATGTCAGTAACGTCTGAAATGGGGAATTTGTCGTTAATAGTTTTTTTTTTGTTGGGTTTACGGTAGTTTGTCACTACGCGAAATTTCTGTTTCCTGATTCGTTAATTTTTTTAGTGACTACCCAAATGGGGGACGACCAGGGGGAGTAAGAATGTTGAATTATGTTGTCGTTCAACATTTTTTTCGATTTGTGTGTGTACCTTCTTTTTGTAGATATTAGGGTACATGTATTGTTTGGCGTGAATGTGAATGTTGTCGGTTGTTTTTATCTTATGTTTTATTTTATTTGTTAACAAAAGTTTTTTATTATCTCTGTATTTATTTAATGTTAGGAATAGTCCTTTTTGATCCGACTCGTTTAAATGATCGGTTCTGATGGTTTGCTTATTTATTTCTATATTCAATGTTTTATTTTATTTTTGGTTTAAATATTGAAATTGATATTTATTTATAAATCGCCTTTTTAAAAATAAAATTACTTTTAAGTAATTCGATGCTGGGTATGTCCAATGAAATATCAAAATCTTTATGAAAATTTTAAATATAGCTTTTAATATTTAAATTCTTAAATTGGAAGTAGGTGGAATTCAGTTTCGGACGATTTATTATTATATTATACGTATAAATTGTAAAATATTCCCAAAATCTTGTTGTATCGGGTTTAATAATTTTGGGTTGAGCCCGTATCTAAAAGTATTTTAAAATTATTAATTCGAAAAATTTATGTTTGCTAAAATTCTACGTTAAAGATTCGATTCTAGCGAATCGAGTTGGAAAACATTATCATTAATTTGTTGTTTGCCAGAATATTCTTAAATTTCGGGATTTTCGATTTCATTATTTTCAAGATTTTTATGGAATAATTCCTCGAATACGAAGTTTTGTTGTGGCTGATTTTGTCGGAAAAAATTTTATGGACGGACTGGTCGAGTTTTCTGTACTCATGGGGATTGGATATATGAATTGTGCGTTTCGGATATTTGCTCGTGGGGCGAATGGTTTAGGTTGGTACACTTGTTGTGTTCTTTGAGGTATTGGAAATATTAGCATCGGAGATTGATATTTTTGATATGTGGGTTGTGATTTTTGTTGGACAGGAAGGTAAAGTTATAGGGTGTGGGTTTATAAATTGTTTTAGGTTTATTTAAATTTGAATTTTGGTGTTGGTTTTCGTGCAAATATTGGAAGTCATTTGTCAGGAGGTTTTCAATTTCTTCTAGAGAAGAAGGTTTGCGAGTAGCGATGTTGTTCATGTAAGGATCTTTACAATTTGCCTTCTTTTGCATCGGGCACAAGATTGCATAAGTTAATTTTTGCTATTGCACGATCGTAATGTTTGCGAAATTCTTTCAAATAAGTAAGTTTTCCTTGTTGGAGTTTAATCGTGTTACATGAAATAGGTGGTGCCTGTTGTTTTTATCGTATTTTGCAATGTATGAAAGCGGTATCGCGGCTTATGCGTTTCACCATACACATTCATAATAGTTTTTAGCTGTTGAGTTGTAGACTAAATTATTATTGTTGATTTAGAATGAACATATTTCTAGCTTCAATTACTTAGAATTAATTGTGATTTTAATTGATAATATCCTCAGCTATAAATAATATAGAATGACTTTTGCTTATCCAGCGTCTGCGGTAAATCTTTGTTCAGCCGTCAAGATGATGCAAATTATATTTCTTCTAGAAGGAACTGACGCGTAGTATTGATAAAGTCGGGAATTTACACCTAATACATCTCCCCGTAAGTTACTCAGCACTCTTCTGGTTGCTTTGAGCTTAGGCAGTTGACTCTAGGTCTTTAGATGAACCTGGTCGGTAATTGATAATCACTCGGGAAAGCTAGAAATGCTTAAGTGATTAACTTCAACTCATCGTCTCAAACTATTTTGGTTTATAGTTTGTTATAATGTTATAATTTCAGGAGTAATTAAATTATGTTGCTATAATTTAATTACGAGCAAGTGCTCAAATTCTGTATTAGTTTGTTCTGTGTTGTGTAAACCATATGTCATATTTTTAGAATAAATAGTGTTAAACGCAATAGAAGATTGGTTGTATTTCTTGAGAAAAGTGTACCTATCCAAACTACCCTAGTATTGTGTGTGTGTTTGTCATTCGTTGACACTCGGATGACTTCGAGATCGAGACCCACCTGCCGCCGATGACTTTTGAGCAGCCTGCCATCATGTACAGCTGTTAAGGTTGGTTGAAGTTAAAGCACATTTCCCTTGTTGTTAATTTACGATATCCCTTCGTCTGTCATTTTCGATATGGTCCGTTCAAAACATTAGAACTATTATTGGGAGTGTTCCCTCTAATATTCTTAGGCTCCGCGCGAATTAAAGCCGTTGCGCTCTATTTTCGCGTGTTACTGCCAAAGTGGCTTTTGGCCTCTATTACAGCAATAGGAAATTCGCGGAGCTCTTTCCCTGTATCGAATTGGTGGTCGTTTATTAATTCTTCTGTGCAATATGTTAGTTTCACTTTAATTAGGAATAATATTAATTTTACTTGGATTGTGCTAGGTTGCAAGCTATTAATTAATTCATCTGTTTGTGGTATGAAACGAGTAAGGGATTTAGGGTTACCATTATATTTATGTATAGCGCTAACTAAATCGTTAATTGTTTGTTGGTTTATTAGAGGATCTGCGGCGATTTGTGCCGTTCGCTGTCCCGGAAGTCCTATTTCAGGCATTGTGTCAATGTTAACATTTAAATGATTTAATTCTTCGAGTAAAGAATCCTGCTTTGGATTGGAATTGTGTCAGTGAATTTATGTATACAGGGATTATGACAATTTTGTAAATAATCTTACAGTAATAATATTGCTTCTTTAATCATTGTACATTGTTCATTATGACGTTAAATATTCATAATATAATAGGCATGTACCATATTTTTCCTCTTCAACAAATCCTGTAATTGGATACGTTGTTGTCCATGAGATCGACGCCCTCCATAAACTTATTGTACATTCTAACCTCATTTGGTTGTCTAATATGAAAAGTTCTTAATTTAATTTATATTTAATTGAAATATTCACTTGAGTGGGCTATATTTAAAATTTACTTAAAATTTATAAATAATATTTGGACGCCTATATATGTAATATACAGGGAGCTAAAAAAAGTTAACAAAAACCTTGACAGTTTATATACTTTGATGTGCTGATTATGAATTATAAATAAAATAAAAATAAACATATCATCACGCTTTTTACCCAAATGATGTAACAATGTAATAATAATTCATTATTATTTTTATTTAAAATTTCGTGTCAGCCAGTATACACTTTAAGAACCATGTCCTTAATTTTGCGAATTTTACTGAGAGTAAGTACAGAAAAATTTATATTCCTTTAAAAATTTTACTATTTATCTAACAGGGTTTGTGCTCTCAGTCATGCTTAGTAAAAGACTAAAATTAAATCAAATCAATGCTGCGATAAAGATAAATAAAATAACAAATTGGATATTTTTATAATTCTTTTGCCGCATTTATTGTATTATTTAATCATGGATTTTAGTATAGTTACTATATGTCATTTCTCCTTAATATTTATGTTTACTGTATTTTAGTTTAGTCTTTGCTACAAAACTACAACTAGCAATTCTCACAGCCGGGACAAATAAACAATCTTCTACCATTCCGTACTGAGATCTATTGTTATTCATTAATCTTGTACCAAAAATGTGTAAAAACTATAAACAGATTTGGTAAATAAAATATTCACTCCAATCCTCTTCAATTATAATAGTTATTTATACTTTAAACAAATCCTTTTGACCTATTCTTAAATATGAATTTAAATAAATAGAAGTTTTTAAAAGAAATTTTTAAAAATAATAAAATAAATATATCATCTCGCCTTGTACCAATTACTGGGTGTGGCACTTTTCCGTAAGTGATATATTTCTTCGTGTGAAGTGCGATTACCGGCCGTCAAATCACGCCCCCCAGATTTAATTTTGTGAAAATTGTTTGTCGACTGTGGGGATCGAACTAGGGTTCACAAAATCCACAAGCCGACTCGATACCACTGAACCGCCTACCCCATATAGATTTATAAACTTTATTATTTCTTATAGTAACGTTTATTACAATTTCGGGTTCGGTGAAGTTTATTATTAAATAAATCTCGAGTAAATGAGAACACTAATAAAATATTTATTTAAAACGAAAATAATGTAGTACAACTACTAACGGCCGATTTCATAATCAACAGCTTAAAGGAACTTTAGCAGAAGTGAACTTTACGCAAAAGTGGACTTTAATACCTCTTTAAAATTTGTCGGTTTCAAAATCAAACCGAACGTCAACTTTAGTAAAAGTGCGATTTGTGAGTATCGAGTGCGGTTGGCTACACTGGACCGTGGTCTTTTCGCGGTTTAGCTAGGTTATGTTGGGTTAGTTGCTGTCAATTTGTTGTGGTTTTGTGAGTTTACAAGTAAAATATTAGGTAAAAATGAGTTCGTCAAAACGTTGCCGCGGCACCAATTTCACAACTGAGGAAGAAATTATGTTATTGGAGGAAATTGCCAAACAAAAACAAATAATAGAATGTAAAACAACGAATAAATTTTCTAATGATGAAAAAGTAAGTTTTTACATCAACATTTTGTTATTAATTTTGATTATATCCCACATTATTGTAAGAAGAAGCATGGCGACGTGTTTTGAAGGCATACAATGCGAAATCTGTTCGAACACGAACAATGGAACAAATTTAATCCAAATTCGACAACTTGAAATCGACAACAAGAAAGGTTGTAGCGGCTGAAAAGTCTTATATAAAAGGCACTGGTGGTGGAAAATGCATAAAAATTAATGAAGACCCTGTAAATGAGGCTGTGCTCCAAATAATAAATTTTAAGACGGTGGTAGGATTGCAATCTGCTTTTGATAGTGACACAGTAGTTTTTGATGTATGTACAAGTATTATAAATGCTTAAATGATGTAGTTATATATTGTGATGTATACTGTAGGTTATTCCTATTAACCATGTATCTGTGGAGAATGAAAATGGGAATTCCGATGAATATGGAAGAGTAAGTACATTATTTTTTTTTATATTTGTAACATAACTCATATAATAATAGGTACTGGGAGAAGTACAGTTGCAACCAGCGCCTTTCTCATCATGTGACGAACCAGTGCCTTCAACGTCAAATATGATAGATGAAATATCTGCTGGAAATGGAAATGTAAGTTAATGATTCTCTTTTAATAAGGTAAAATATAACATGTATTTGTAATAATAGGTGTTGCGCAAAATACAGTCACAACCAGCGTCATTTTCATCATGTGAAGAACAAGTGCCTCCAACGCCAAATAATTCAAATGTTGATAAAGACAACTGGAGTTCATATGTGCCACGAAAATTAAATATGAAGGTGAATTCCAAGCTTCGTCCCACAGTTGCCAATCCAATTGTTGTGGTAAAGGAATCATATTATCGACGAAAATTGGAACTGCTAGAAGCAGCGGATGCAAGAGAGGCGTATGAACATGCCAGAAAAGCCAGAAGGGAGGAAGAACACTCGAAAAAATGCTACTAATGGACCTTGAAATAGAATTAAAAAGAAAACAATTAAATAATTAGAAAATATGTAATAATAAATACAAATACATGTTAATAAATTATAATGTTGCAAAATGTTCATTAATTAACAGTTGCCTAAAACGGCGGGCTTCATTGTCCTTCTTCATCGTCTTCATCATCTTCAATATTAATTCTAACACCAGAAGTGTGGTTATGTTCATACTAAAACTACTTTAAATACGTTAAAGCTTGGAAAATGGCCCTTTAAGTTAAAGTCCGCTTTACAGGTTAAAAAAGTGTTATGAAATGCTTTTTACAAATTAAAGTATACTTTAATATTTAAAGTCACTTTAAATTGATTATGAAATCGGCCGTAAGACATATATTTATATACAACACGTATTTATATTCACAACAAAGTATTTAGCAACGACTTGCACTGTTCACACTTCGAATACAGAATCAATCTTGCCGGCCAAAACTCTCCCTTATATACTGGAACAAGATATTCGAGAATATACGAGAGCCTCTGGAACACAGTAGAAGCATGACGCTGAGCGAACAGGTTCGGACTTGTCTATTGTGTCTGAGACAGCGGTGAACGTGCTGCACACTTTGACGCGTCGACTGTTCCAGACGGAACAAGGCCGTACTCGCTATAATATATATACAGGGTGTAACATGAAAACCTGGCCATAGGCGTTTAACATGGGAAATCAGTTTTTCCTTGCGCAAAAGTGGCCAATTGATTTTAGACAAAAAGCTTCAAATAAAAGTTGTAAAGCTTGAAATTATGGATCTAAATCAGTTTTCAGATTTTATTTTGCACATTTTGTAAGCGAAATAATCGCATTAATATTTTATAAGAATTTCTACTTTATAGTGATAGCCATGGAATTGAAATGTATGTAACAAATGTATGACGTTTTAAATGTCAGAAAAGTTTAGTTTGAAATGTATTTGTGATTTATTTAAGTGACAAAGGTGATTGTTGTTATATCATTATTGAAAATGGATAATTTTATTTTATAATTTTTTAATATTTGTAAATTCCAAATCATGACTGATGGTCATGTAACCTTGGATACCATGGTAGTCTAGTAACTCATCTGTTATCTTGTTTAAATAATTCGTTGACAGTTCAGATTGTGACATTTGTTCAATTAATGATTAATAACGTGTAATTTAATTATTCTTTTCAGGTATGAATATTTTACTTTAATTACAAATGTAATATTTCATAGTTTATTGTTAAAACTTATGTTTGTTTATTCTTTTCTGAATAATAAAATCTGTTGTTAGAAACCCAACTTACAAATTAAATTACATCCGTTATAAAAGAAAAAGATAAAAAAAAATATGGATAAAAAATTATTTGTCCATATTGTTATGAAAAAAATTAAGATTGATTATGAGTTAGCTGGTCTATCTGAAAATAAACGACTATGGTGCTCTTTGCCAGTTGAGTACCGGAATTTGAATGATCACAAGGTATTATTTGCTAAGCCAACAATTAAAAATGCGGTTTCTGCGATAAAACCAATTAATGGATATCGTAGAATAGGAATAAAGATAGATGAAATATTAAAAAAAGAGTATTTTGATGAAGATGATAATCTATGTTACAAGAACATTCCATTAGAAGAAATTTTATTTACATTAGACAATAAATCTGAAGACGAAAATTTTTTAATTAATAGAATAAAAGAATTGGAATCTAAATTAATTCTAGATAAATTTGATAAAAAACAGAATCCTACAGAATGGCTGGAACAATACGAAAATGAATGTACTAGGCATAAAGTGAATAGTACTACAAAGATGATTGAGATACTTCGTTTTTTTGTTGTGGGACTGCCAAAAGATTGGTATGAAGCAAATTTGAAAAAGATTGGTCTTAAAAATTGGCCTGAATGGAGAAAATCTTTTCTAACAGTGTTTGTAGATAAAAGTTGGTCTAAGATAAGAAAGGCATATAATTATAAACATTTAGGTGGTTCATTGGTCGATTATGCACTGGTCAAGGAAAGGCTATGTTTAGAAGTTGAAGGCAATTGTACGGTTTCAACAAGAATAAATATGATTGTAGTTGGCCTACCATTAGAAGTACAAAACGAATTAGACCGAGAAGAAATAACGACTATTGACAAATTGTTTACAGAACTAAGGAAAATGGACAATTCATTTTGTAAAATAAAAAAACAATTATTATATCAAACTTCAGCGTAAATAAGAAAACGGACAAACCTAAAGAAAAATATGATGAACAATACAACAAATATAATGATACATTTAAGAAACCGTGTTTCATGTGCGAAGCTCTCGGATGGCCGAACAGCTATCATGCTACAAATGAATGTAGAAATAAAAAACTGTACACGAACAAGAAAAGAGTTAATCTAAATGAAGCAGGATATGATGGTAACACAGATGATGTAGCAGCAGAAGTTATGAAAATAGAAATAGATAATAAATCTTTAAACTGAAAAGCCCGGAGAAATTGAATTCATTGATTAAGATAAATGTACTCATTGATAATAAATTAAAAATAAAGGCTGTTTATGACAGTGGTTCTAATGTTAGTATAATAAATCAAAGAGTTGTGAATTATATAAAATCAAGTTTAATAAAACATAAAAATGCATTCAAGACTATAAATGGATTCAATTTTAGTTCTGCCCGGGCAAATATCATAATGAAGATTGGTGATTTAACAAATAATTTAAACACTTATGTGGTAAAGAACAATCAATTCTCTTATGATTTACTACTAGGCCTCGATGCTATCACTAAGTTCAGACTAATTCAAGATGATAATCTAAATATATTACAAAGGAATTATGAAGAAAAGATGATCAAATTAGAGGATATAGAAAAGATGTCAAATAAGAAAGATGCAACTGAGAAGATGATTAAACAAGAAATAGAAGAAAATAAATCAGATGAACAATTTGAAGCTAATTTTAATGAAGGTATAGATGTAAATAAATTTAAAGCAAATCTAAATCACATAGTAGATGAAAATAAAAAAATAAAAAATTAAAAAGTTAATAGAGAAACATAAGTATATATTTGCTAAAGGTAAATTTGATGTTGGTCAAGTGAGATCAAGAGAAGCTGAAATTAAATTAATAAGAGATGAATATGTCACTTCACGCGCATATAAATGTTCGATACCAGATGAGAAAGAGATTAAAGCACAAGTTAACAAGTTGCTAGAAGTAGACCTGATAGAAGAATCAGAATCCCCTTTTTCATCTCCAGTAACACTTGCTTATAAAAAAGAAGATGGTCGCAGGTCGAGGCTATGCATTGATTTTAGAAATTTGAATAAATTAATAGTACCAGATTGTTATCCATTTCCAACTATAAACGATGTAATTGATAAAGTGTCAAATTGTAAATATTTTACTGTAAAGGACATAAATTCTGCATTCTGGTGTATTCGACTAAAAGTTGAAGATAGAGAGAAGACATCTTTTATAACAAAATTTGGTAAATTTATGTTCCAAGTTCTCCCATTTGGTTTGAAAAACGCCCCAGCAATTTTTCAACGTATACTATCAAATATAATAAGAAGAAACAATCTAGACGAGTTCTGCATAAACTATATTGATGACATATTGCTATTTTCTAAAACATGGAATGACCATATCGAACACATTAAAAGATTTTTACAAGTTATCGAAAAAGAAGGATTTAAACTAAAGTTGGTAAAATGTACGTTTGCAGCAAATTCTGTCAAATATCTTGGTCATTTTATACAAGAGAACAAAGTATCACCAGCACAAGAGAATTTAATTGCAATTAAAAATCTTAAAAGACCTACTGATAAATCAGGCGTACGCAGTATATTGGGTTCAATAAATTTTTATTTAAAATATATCGAAAATAGTGCAGAAAAGTTTGAACCATTACATAAATTATTAAGGAAGAATGTAGAATTTCAATGGTCAGATGAATGTGAAAAAAGTTTCAAATTAATAAAAGAATACTTGTGTTCTTCACCAATTTTAGCAATGTATGATCTAGAAAAAGAGGTATACATTGAAACAGATGCAAGTTATAAAGGTATTGGTGCAACTTTAAAACAACCACAAACTAATGGAATATTGCATCCGGTAGCATATTTTTCCAGAAAACTATCTGAAAAAGAAAAAAAATGGATATTATTCATTTAGAATGTAAGGCAATTAAAGATGCAATGAAATATTGGTAATACTATCTAATTGGCCGAGAGTTTACTATATGTAGTGATCATAAACCATTGGAAAACCTAAAAACCAAGTCAAGAACAGATGAAATTTTAGGAAATTTGATTCATTATCTGTCTCAGTTTAACTTTAAAATCATTTATAAAAAAGGAAAAGAGAACATATTAGCAGATCTGCTATCAAGACAACCAGTCCTGGAATTTTTTGAAAATGAAGATGCAGTTAAGGTAACTAATTTAATAGAGTTGAACGAGATAATTAATGATCAAAAAGATAACATTGAAGAATTGAATTCCGCAAAGAAAACTGAAAGGCATCATGACATCACATTTAAAAAATTAAAAGATAAATCTAGAATATTTGTTTCTGTTAAATTCGGTATCAATCTAATCAAAAGGGTACATGATTATTATGGTCATATTGGTGTTGCACAATTAAGAGAAAAGTTAAGACCAATCTACTACTTTAAAAACCTAGACAAATTAGTAAGTGAATTTTGTAAAAGCTGTTCAATATGCATGGAAAATAAAGTACGTAGGAATAGACCATATGAGATCATGTCAATCGATTCTGTCGGTGGTTTTGGAGGTAATAGGTCACCTAAGAAAGTTATGCACATTTTGGTGGATCACTTCAGTAGATATGCTTGGATTTCAACTACAAGAGGTCAGTGTGCAAGAGATTTTATAAATCTTATAGATCCAGTTGCAAAAAAGAACAAGATCAAAATCATACTAGCTGATCAATATACGAGCTTAAATTCAAACGAACTAAAAAAATATTTAGCTAAAATGGGTATTAAGTTAATTTTCACCTGTATAGATTGCCCACAATCTAATGGACTTAATGAGAGATTAAATCAGACACTAGTAAATAGGATAAGATGTAAGATAAATAGTGATGCTCAGGATAAACGTGCATGGTCAATAATAGCTGAAGAATGTGTTGAAGAATACAATAGAACAATTCATAGTTCAACAAAATTTGAACCAGCATATTTATTATTTGGAAAACAATCAATCATTTGTCCAATAGATATAATAAATAAAACAAATAATAATATAGTTGATGATAGAGAAAAAGCATTTCAAAATTCTATGAAAAGTTTTGAAGTGAACAAAAGAAGAATAGATAAAAATCGAAAAATACATGATTTTAAGGTTGGAGATCAGGTTTATGTTGAAAATGGAAGCAAATTAAACAGAAAGAAGACGGATAAAGTAAGACTTGGACAATTTACAATTCTAAAAAGAATCTCATCATCATTTTATGAAGTTGACTGTGGTAAGAGAAAGAAGGAATCGAACTGTTTTCACAGTAGCAAGTTGTCACTTTATTCGCCTGAAAAAGTGACTTGAGAGGGGGAGATGTAAATTCCAAATCATGACTGATGGTCATGTAACCTTGGATACCATGGTAGTCTAGTAACTCATCTGTTATCTTATTTAAATAATTCGTTGACAGTTCAGATTGTGACATTTGTTCAATTAATGATTAATAACGTGTAATTTAATTATTCTTTTCAGGTATGAATATTTTACTTTAATTACAAATGTAATATTTCATAGTTTATTATTAAAACTTATGTTTGTTTATTCTTTTCTGAATAATAAAATCTGTTGTTAGAAACCCAACTTACATATTTATTATAATAAATAATAGAATTTTTACGCAAATAATTATTTTATTTATTTAGAAATAATATTAAATTACAAAAGGGTTATTATCCATTTTCAATAATGATATAACAAGAATCACCTTTTTCACTTAAATAAATCACAAATCCATTTAAAACTAAACTTTTCTGACAGTTAAAACGTCATACATTTGTTTATCATTTTGTCTCAACTCCATGGCTATCACTATAAAGTAGAAATTCTTATAAAATATTAATGCGATTATTTCGCTTACAAAACGTGCAAAATAAAATCTGAAAATTGGTTTAGATCCATAATTTCAAGCTCTACAACTTTTATTTGAAGCATTTTTGCCTAAAATCAATTGGCCACTTTTGCGCAAGAAAAAACTGATTTCCCATGTTAAACGCCTATGGCCAGGTTTTCATGTTACACCCGGTATATATATATACAGGGCCGTCTTTACCCGGGGGCTCAATTTTTGTAGGGAATTTAACAATTTAATTTTTATATTTTTTATTTTAATTATTTATTTTTTTTTGTTTTTTCTATTTTTATTTTTCATATGTATCTTTTTTATTTTTTGATATTATTGACATTTTACAAATATTGTTTTATATTTTTACGTTTTTTTAAGTTTTGACGGTAAAACCGTAGTTGACGGACAAACCTGAAGTTGGCTGCGAGTCGCTAGTGACTTTTGGTGAAATCGGCACAAGTCGAACATAGAAAAACCCGGCAAATTTGAATGTCAAGATAATTTTAAAACGTTTTATTAGCAAAGTCGTGTGTTTTTTTTAAATAATAAACACCACTAACCATGCCTGACCTAGTATAGAACGTATTTTTATGGTAAAAACGGCAAATTTGAATGTCAAGATAATTTAAATACGTTTTGTTAGCAAAGTCGGATGTTTTTTTAAATAATAAACACCACTAACCATGCCTGACCTAGTACAGAATGTATTTTTATGGTAAAACGTAACAAACCGCTTGCTTCTTATGTCGAACTTGTACCGTTCGAACTGCCGTTTTCCCCAGAAGTCCCTAGCGTCCTGCGGCGAACTTCAGGTTTAGCCGGTTTGACATTTTGATTAATTTCCTAGTTTTATATTATAATTATTGTATTTATATTTTAAGGTGCTGATGATGAGCTAATATTTTTGCTCGAAACCTCCACAAATAAATAGTTTATAAAAACATGAGATTCTGAAGCATTTTCTTTATTTAATATATTATATAATTGAATCCTTTTTAAAATATATATTATAAATAATAATAATCAGAATAAAATGGTAGCTTTTAAATAATAATATAAAATAAAACATTCCTGATGTATTGTTTACGAAAAAAAATATGTTTATTTTTAATTTGTATAATTTATTGTTTTATTTGTATAATTTAAGAGTTTTGAGAAATAAATAAATGAAACATTAAAAATTACATTACGTTTTTTTTATTGACAAGAGCTGGGGCGCAGGCTGACCACCCGGCACCCCGGCGCAGAATATGCTTAAGACGGCCCTGTATATATAAATTATAACGTTAAACAGATTAACTTTGTTTCTAAAAAGTATTTATTTTACTTTTAGACGTTCCTACTTGTACAAATTCTGAGCTAAGACTAACTTAAAACATACAATAATATTTCATGGCTAAACTACAACTACGTATAATGTAATATGATAATTCTACATAAAGTCACGTTCTTAAATATTAACTGTCTATGTCAGCACTATTCCACCCTATAACTCCTCCCTTATCAGAAAGGAGCACCTCCTGGTAGCTCAATTTGTTCTTCTTCCGGTTTTGAGTTGATGGTTGGTTTCCTTAGTTTCCTGGTTTTTATCCACTTTATTAGAAAGTACAGTCCAATTATTATTATTAACAAATATAACAAAACAGTCCATACACTTGGCACATGGATGTTAATGGCTTCTTCTTGAATAGTTACTACAG
This sequence comes from Pterostichus niger, assembly GCA_947425015.1. Taxonomy (NCBI): domain Eukaryota; kingdom Metazoa; phylum Arthropoda; class Insecta; order Coleoptera; family Carabidae; genus Pterostichus; species Pterostichus niger. The sequence continues at coordinate 14,651,672 of OX380337.1, forward strand.
GATTTAATGAAATGTCTTCTAGTTTCACAGGGTTTTGGTTTATTGAAAAATTTGTTAATGTCGAAGTTTTAAGTGCGAAATTTAATTTTGGTAAAATTATTGGTTGTCCTTGTTCTTTATTCAAAAATATTAATTTTTGTTGGTTGTATATTATTTCACAATTTTTATCATTTTTTATTAAATAGATTTCGCGCAAAGTTTTGATATTTACTTCGTCTAAACACTTAAGCGTTATTTTATCTTCGTGAAGGAATATTAACAAATATTTATTGATTTCGGGAATTACTTCGATATGGTTTTCTTTTATGTTAATTTTAGAATAGTGACACTGGGTAGAGGACTGTTGATTTCTTGTTCACATGATGACTGATGGTGGTTGTAGAATTTATTGGGGCACTGATAAACCTTGGTTGCAGTACATATGTAATTTAGAGGCATTATTTCAGTATTAGATTTTAGAAAATATCTTGCACTAGGGATAATCTTTACAAATTCTGAATCGTATATTGTTGGTATAGGGTACAAGTAAAACAGTTCAAAGTCCTTTTCAAAGTTAATGGGAATTGATATTAAGTAAATTATTTGGGATAGTTCAACTTTACAGTCTACTTTTAGTAGTGATTCAAATTCTAAAATATTCTTGGAGTTTGGTTCAAAAGGTAATTGGGATTTATAATGTTTAGAGATTTTTTGTAATTCAGATAATAATTCATTTGGATGTATTATACTGGGGTGTAATGTTCTCAATTTACAAAAGGTAATGGAATTTTCGATATCTTGTAGGATATCTAGGATCGAGTTGTATAGGATTATTAATTGATCGTAAATAGTTTTTGCAAAAAGTATATCTTGAATATGCATGTTATTTATTATTTCACTGAGTTGTAGTATTTTGGATTCCAGAATAGATTCATTATGTTGTATGTCCAAAATGGTATTATTAAAATTTGTTATAAGTTGGTGGTTTACCGAGTATGCTAGTTTTAATTGGTTTTCTAAATTGTGTTCATTCTTTTGCATGTGATTTAATATTTTGTCGTATCTCTTACCGTCTTCTGCATCTAAGTTGCCAGTAACGGCTTTGAAAACTGATTCCAATCCATCTATTAAGCCTCTTTTGTTTCTATTTTTATTTGTATGAAATTCTATATTATCAATTTTGTTATTTTTGTTCGTACGAATAAATTGTATTATTTTCACATAATTGTCAAGTTCATGTAAATATTTAGAGTTATTAGATATCGTTGTCTGTAGGTCATTATATTGGTTGTTTAGGTTGTCATATTGTTCGAAAAGGGGTTTGAGGTTGTAGTAGTGGATGAGTGTGTGTGTTGTTTTTTCTAATTTATCCGGTCCCAGTCTAATAGGTAGTAATCCAATATTTTCGGTTATGTTTTTGATGACCGATCCTTGTCCAAATGTGAACAGCCTGGAAGAGTATTAAATTTATAAGTCTTTTGTCTAGGACGTTTTATATTAGAGAGATGGATTTTTTCTATTGTGTCCCGTGTTTAGTTTCTAATTTGGCAGTTTTTAAATTTTTATTAATTGATTTTAATTTTTCGGATTTAAATTTATTTTTTGTTTTCTGTTGTTTTTGTTTATTTTTTACGAAAATTTCTTTAGGAATTATTAGTAATTCTTCTCTGGTTTCATTACGTTTACTAATTATTTTTTCTTAATTTTGCAAAATTTTGTTATTAATAGTTTGATATAAATTTTTTGTTTTATTTCTATGATTTTCCATGTAGTTATTAACAAGCTGTTTATCAATATCTATATTGAAGGGGGAATTTATTTCCAGGTGACCGGATATGATTTCTGATAGTTTTATTTTCGTAACAGAGTGAATTGTATTATTGTATGCTAAAAGAGCATAGTTTACTTTAGCTTCAATTGTTTCTTTCGAAAATTCTGCCTGATTGTTGAACAATCTAATGTGTTCTATGAGTGTCGAGTGGAAGCGTTCTATTATTCCGTTAGATTGAGGATTTTGTGAACTAATGAAGTGGGTGTGAATTTTGTGTATGTCTAAAAGTTCTATAACTACTGAGTTTCTAAATTCTAGTCCGTTATCAGAAATTATTTGCTCCGATATTCCATGGTGCGTGAAATGTTTTATTAAGTTATTAGCTACTTCGATACCTTGGCCGGAATTAAGTTTATATGCCTGTGCGAATTTAGAAAATGAGTCAACTACTGTTAAAAATTTAGAGTTTTCTAGTGTTATCGTATCTACGTGCACAATTTCAAAAAGTTTTGTTGCTGTCGGTGTTATAATAAATTTTAAATTTATGGGTTTTCTGTCATATTTCGTAAGTTGACATGTTTCACAGTTATTAATATACGTTTGAACCGTTTTTCTTAATTTTGGCCAGTAATACCTCTGTTTAATACGTGCCTCTGTATCGTCAATACCTCTGTGGTTTGTTTTTCCCGTGTGGTAGTTATTTATGATTTCTAGTATTTCTTCTTCGTTAGTGACGTCTGTAAGATATTGTGTGCATTTAACCATGTGTAGTTGTGAATGTGTGAAATATTTCTGGAGAACTAGAGATAATTTTTCATATAATTCGTCTTCAAAATATAAATAATATTTAACTTTTGGTACGATATACTCTTTCAGGAATTGAATCATTTCTTTTTCGTAGTTTGATTTTGAAAATTGTACCAGCATTCTTTGTTTTGTGTTCTCAAAAAGTTTCAGAATTTTTGGTGAATTAGGGTTGAACTCTACTTCAGATATGATTATCTGATTTTTTCATAAATTAACAGGGTATTCAGCAATAGGTATGCCGATTACTAGGTTCTCTTGATTAGAATGAACTGTGACGTCACTATCGTTATCATTGGCTACATTCAGCAGACGAAATACGATTAGAAATCATTTTCGTGTGATTAGTAATCGATGATGTCACGATGAGTAGTTCGGCTGAACGCACATTTTGTATAGAGTAGTTGTGTTTTTGTTTGGTTAGTTCTGGTGTCAAAATAGATATTAATATTTTCAATATCAATATAGCTGTGGAGAAACGAAATAATATTGTTGTACTTTTTCAATGAAAATAGATTTTTTATTAAACTATAAATATGTGTATTTATATTTTTATATGTTAAATGAAATTTAATTAACAAGAAAATAAATATATTTTTTTTTATCAGCTTACATTTAAATTGTTTTTTATTGTATTTACATTTTTTATGACATAACAATACATCTTTATATGAACTAAAATTTAATTATAAAAAAAATAAACGAAAGGGAAATTTATCAGCTTAAATTTAATTTTGTTTTGTTAAAAAAAAGCCTTAATAACTCATTCCTCTCTTTTTGTATTTTGTTGCTCTCCTCTATAGCTTCTCTCAAAACCTGTAGTTCTTTTATCCTACTTTCTTCTAGTTCCAATTGTTTCTTCCTCAAACCATATAATTGTTTTCCTCTTTGGGCTTTCTCTTTGTTGGACGGTGTTTCATTGACAGCTGAAGAAATAGGAGAAAGATGGTTCGGTGATAATATTGATGAAACTGTTTTGTTTTCGCTAATGGTAGCTGGCAGCTCCCTTGATGCTGCCAGGCTTTCTTCAGATTCTATTTGAGTTAAAAAACTGCTTGATGTTGATAGATATGGCACAGGTTTGGTTAATTCTAATGAAGTTGACGGCAAAGAAGAAATTGTGTGATCGATATTAATTGTTTTGTCATCAGCAAAAATGTCTTCCATCGCATGTAAATATTCCCATTTTATTTCACCTCTTCCTGTAGCAGTTTTATTTATATTGTCCTTAATTGTTTTGTGTGTAGTTTTCATGTTTCTGAATTTCCTTTCAATAACATTCTCATCAAAGCCTACATACCCATTTTTATTCATTTCTCCTTTCATCTGCCTCCAAATATCCTTTTTTTAAATTTTTGCATTTCGCAAATCTTTTTTTCTTGCTGCCAAGCAACTCAAAAGGAGCAATATACTTTTTTTTGTCGCACATACTCGTACCTTGTGGTTGAGGAGTCTCTGGAACTTTCATTTCCAAACAAGAAAGATTTGATTCAATATAATTTTGTAGATAAACTGGTTCTGCAATAAATAAGACAAAAAATGAGAGAGAAAAATCAAATCAAATGTTAAAATACAGTAAAATAAAAAAACATGCATTCACTTTATATTCTTAACCTCCTAATCTTCCTAAGTTTAGGGCAAAACATTGTGCATATAGTTCAAATATTTATTTAACTTACCATTTTTAAATGTTAAATGGTCTTGTTCACTGGCACAAATAGTGTCATATTTTTATAAATATAATCAGCTTCAGAACACATTTTTCGCCGCACAAGATTTAAAATTCAACCGCCGATGGTTATAAATCGTATACAAATCGCTTTCTAAAACCGATGGAAAAAATGGCGTCCGATTACTAATCGATGAGTTCTCATCGGACTTTTAAGAGAGCATTCAGCAGACGATTAGTCATCGATTACTAATCGATGTGCTCTGCTGAATGCACCCAATGTGTTGTTCGTTGTTTACATTTACAGTTTGAATATCATCCCCCACTTCGACAACTAAAGATTGATTATCATCTTGATTATTAGAATTTTTATTACTTAATTCTTTATTAAAATTATCCATGAATTTTTGAAAATGGTTAATGTTTTCGTCTGCATCGTTTGTATTAATTTCTATGCGTGGGAGTGTACTAGCTGGTAAGGTAAAGATTGTAATTAGTATGGTTGTTTTGTCGAAGATATATTCGAGCATTGATTTAACATCGTTCCAGTTTAGTTGGTCGCGTCCACAAGCAATTCTGGGTAAACTTAGGTTTTGTATTTTATTTTTTAAGCAAAAGCTTCTTAATTTTAGTAGTGTATAAAAAATGTCTTGTTTTGTTGGTTTATTGTAGTAATTTTCTTTTGTTATTAGATATATTATAAAACGATTATTTTCTTGATGAATTAAATTATGAAGTTGAGGGTTCTGAGATTTTAGTTTGTCAATATTTTGAAATTTGTTTTTAAATTGTTTAGCAATTCCTTTTAACATTTGTAAGTCCTTGCTGACGCAATGTGCGAGACTGTTGTCTGACGGTGCATTAAATAAGTTCCCAACTACTTCGATGATATTTGTGTGGGTCGGTTTGTCTGTTTGTTTTTTCGTTAGGTAGTCTTGGTATTGTGCTAGGACAGATTCGCTTTCGTACTGTTTTAATAAATTTTGAATTTTGTAATCGGGTTCTCGCGGAATTCGACTTAGGGCGTTTGCATTTGCATTTAATTTTCCTTTTTTTTGTAAATAATATCGTAATCAAATTCTTCGAGTTTCAATCTCCAACGTATTAATTTTTGGCTACAATCCTTAAGGGAAAACAGCCACTGTAATGGTCTGTGATCAGTGTAAATTGAAAACTTTCTTCCAAAAAGTATTTTGTTGCCCAGTGTATTGCTAAAAGTTCCTTCTCGATCGTGGAATAATTAATTTCTGTTTCGTTAAGCGTTCTGCTAGCGTAAGCGATTGGCAGGTCACTGCCTATCTTACCTTGTGATAAGACGGCACCGAGTGCTACGTTGCTCGCATCGCATGTCAGGATAAATTCTTTGTCAAAGTCTGGGTATTGTAATATCGGTTCGTTAGTTAGTAATAGTTTACATGTCTCAAAGCATTGTTTATATTCTGAATTATTAATGTCAATGATCACGTCTGTTTTTAGAAATTTTGTCATGGGTTTGGTAATTTTTGCGAAGTCTTTTATGAAATTCCTATAATATCCAATAAGTCCTAAAAATCCCTTAATTTGTTTTGTCGTGGTAGGTAATGGGTAATTTAGAATAGCTGAAATTTTATCTGGGTTTGGTTTAACGCCATGAGGGGTTACAATGTGTCCGAGATACGCAACTTCTTTTTTCAAAAATTCCGACTTGTCTAATTGAATTTTTAAGTTGGCTTCTTTTAATCGGTCGAATACTAGTTTTAAATTGATTATATGTTCGTCTAAGCTTGTGCTAAAAATAATTATATCGTCGAGATATACTAAGCAAATTTTGTTAGTTAACCCTCTCAAAACATTGTCCATGACACGTTGGAAAGTCGCCTGTGCGTTCTTTAGCCCGAAAGGCATTCGTAAGAACTCGTAATGTCCGTCTTCCGTGCAGAAAGCTGTCTTAGGTATGTCATTCTTGTCCATTTCAATTTGGTGCTAACCCGACGCGAGGTCCAGGGTGGTAAAATATAGACATCGTGCGAGTTTGTCCAGCAAGTCAGTAATGTTAGGTATGGGATATTTATCTCCGATGGTATTTTCATTTAGTTTGCGATAGTCAATGACTACTCGCCATTTTTGTTTGCCCGATGCGTCTAGCTTTTTGGGGACAACCCAAATCGGGGACGGCCATGGTGAATTAGAAGGTCGTATTATTTTTTGGTTAAGCATTTTGTTTACTTAGAACTTAACTTCCTCTCTGTGAATATGGGGGTATCGGTATGATTTCGTATAAATGGGTACTTCATCTTTTGTTCTGATTTTATGTTTTACTTGATTACTAAAAGATAGATTTTGATTTTCTAATTAAAAAATATTCAAATATTGTTTAATTAATTTTGAAATTGCAATTTCTTCTTCTTTATTCAAATGATCAGTTCTAATTTTTGATTCATCGAATGTTATTTTTTCTGTTTGTGTGCGGTTTAAATTTGAGTCTGCATTCATTGTATAAATTTCGTAATTGTCTAACGCTTCTACTATAATTGGAATTTTATATTGATATTTAACTTCGATATGATATTAAGATTGTGATAGGAGATCTAAATGCAAAAATTGGCAATGAAGATAGATTTAAACATATAGACGGAGGAAACAGTAAGCATGAAGTGACAAATGAAAACGGAAATAAGTTATTGGAATTTGCAGCAGAATTAGATTTAAAAGTAATGAGTACAATGTTTATGAAAAAAGATATCTATAAAGGAACATAGAAAGCACCAGGAAGAAGCATATGTAACCAAATTGACCATGTATTGATAGAAAGAAAACATGCCAGAGATATCAAAGATGTTAGGAGTAGAAGAGGAGCAGCAGGTGACACGGATCACTTTTTAGTACATGCAAAATTAAAACAAGAGCTTCCCATATTACCTAAAGAGAAGGGGAACCGTAGGGAAAAATATTGTATTAAAGCACTTCAAAATGAGATGGAAAAGGAAGAATTTAAGGAAGTAATACGGCAAAAATTAGGACCCTCTGTAGGGAATACCGAAATAGAAAAAAAAATGGAAAAATATGGAGGAAGCAGTATGTACTGCAGCAAGACAAGTTTTAAAGAATCCCAAACAAGGAAAGTCTAGCAATTGGTATAATGAAGATTGTAAACAGGCATTAAAAAGGAAAAATATTGCGAATAATAATCTAAACCAAAATGATAGTGTATTTAACAAAAACGCATATTTAGAAGAAAAGAAAAAATACAAACAGATATGTAGAAATAAAAAAAGAAAGCAAATAGAAGTTACTCTGGAAAAAATTGAAGATAATTATAAAAATAAATGTATTAGAAATTTTTATCAGGAAGTTAAAACTAATAAGGCTGGATATCAACAGAAAGGAATATATTGTAAAGATATAGACGGAAATTTAGTGACAGGAAAAAGACAAATAGAAAGGTGGAGAGAATATTTTAATCCGCCTTATTAAAATAACACAAAAAGAGACTACGTGTAAAGTTATAGTTAACGGGAGTACATCACAAAGTTTTAAAGTGGAAAAAGACAAGGTGATCCAATATTGCCGATTCTTTTCAATCTGGTTTTGGAGTGGGCCCTAAGAGAAGTAAAACTAACACTAAAGGAATAATATGTAGGCAAAGACATCAAGTATTGGCGTATGCTGATGATATAACAATTATCACGAGATCAAAGAAAGAGTTAGTTAGAATATTTAAAAACATCGTAACAAAAACGAGAGAAGCTGGGCTATCAATAAGTGAAGAAAAAACAAAATTTATGCAAATATGCGAAGAATTCGATGGACGTCTCACGATAGATACGGGCACTAAAGTTTATAGCTTTGAAGAGATACGAAAATTTGTATATTTAGGGGTCAACATCACAAACAATAACGACGAAGATACAGAAATTAATGCAAGATTAACAAAAGGAAGTAGATGTGTAAGGTCGCTGTTTGGTTTACTTAAATCGAAAAAAGTATCGCGAAGTGCAAAAATAAAAGTATATAGATCAGTAATAAGACCAACAGTGTTATATGGATGCGAAATTTGGGCATTAAACAAGCGTAACCAGAGTAAGTTAGAGATGTGGGAAAGGCGAGTATTAAAGACAATTTTCGGAGGGAAAAAAGATGGAGAAGTTATGGTGCGCAGAACAAATGCTGAAATAATGGCCTTGTTTGGTGAGGCAGGAATAGCGGGGGTCATCAAGGCTCAGAGACTAAGGTGGCTAGGACATTTAGTGCGGTTACCAGAAAGCAGAACAGTACGAACAGTTTTAAAGGGAGGAACACACTGAAGGAGAAGAAGAGGTCGCCCGAAAGGAAAATGGCTGGAGGCAGTTAAAAAAGACTTGCAGCAAATAGGAGTACCAAAGTGGGAGAGAAAGGCGTTAGACAGACCGGAATGGAGAAGAATTGTCAATCAAGCCAGGGGCCTGCATGGCCTGGAGAGCTAATCTATATATATATATTTAACTTCGCTCTCTGACAAGTTAATAATTATACACATAGCTTCATAGTTTTTTGCTACAGTAACACATTCAGGAATTAATAAATTTTTTGTTCTGATATTTGGAATTAGAATATTACCTTTTTCTTTGTTAACTTTTATTTTAATAATTCTTTCAGACATTGGTTCTATTATGCCATTATTACGATATTTTTTATTTACTGTTAAATTATTTGTGTCGGGGGTAGCTTTAAAATTATGGTAATTAATTTTTATTTTACTGTGTGGAGTAATTATCATGTCTGTTTGTGGTTATTAGCAATATTATCAACTTGTTTTTAGTGGACTGTATATATTTGATTTTATTTTGCACCTTTACAATTAATCAACAAAATAAACTAAATGCGTTTTCTTTTTTACTAATGTCTCTATATGTTTTCTTTGTTCGTCACGTCTCACCGCTCACGCTCGCAATGTTGCCAACCTTGGCAAAAACTAAAATTCTTCTTTATTTTGATTGCGCTGTCCATCTTGCGGTGGCTGTTTTAACTACACTGGTCTGAACATTCCGCCCCCCTTGAAGCGTCGTCTTCAAAAATCGGTAGGACACAAAGTTTCGTAATTGGTCTCATAAACACACCAGTTGCAGTTTGAACACTGACCACGCGCACCAACTTGTCCTTCCCAGGATGCACTTGTAATACTCGTCCGAGATTCCATTGGGTTGGAGGGAGGTTGTCATCTTTGATTAGCACCATCGTACCCACCTTGACGTTGGGGAGAATGTTGGACCATTTGTTGCGTTGTTGAAGAGTATGTAAATAGTCTCGTGACCACTGCTTCCAAAAGGTTTGTATACGCCTTTGCACTAATTGCCACTTAGAGAGACGATTATCTGATGTGTCACTTAGGTTGAGTTCAGGAATTGATGTGAGGGATGAACCCACAAGAAAATGGCCAGGGGTAAGTACAGAATAATCATTAGGATCATCAGATTGAGGAGTCAATGGTCTAGAGTTCACACATGCTTCTACTTGGGTTAATAGCGTGTAAAATTGTTCAAAAGTAAGAGGTGTTTTGGATAATACTCGCTTGAGGTGATATTTGGCAGACTTTATTCCCGCTTCCCAGATTCCTCCGAAGTGGGGAGAGTTTGGAGGAATAAACTTCCAATTTATACCATCATTAATCATCTTGTTGATTACTGATTCTTGCCATTCGTTGCTTCTTATTTGTGTATGCAAATCCTTTAATTCTCTGCTAGCACCCTTGAAATTTGTACCATTGTCGCTATAAATTGTTGCACATTTGCCTCGCCGAGCTATGAATCTCTTTAAAGCGCTTATAAAGGCTTCTGAACTTAAACTTGTGACTAATTCAAGGTGAATAGCACGCGTTGACATACATACAAAAAGTGCTATATATCCCTTTATGATTGGAGAATTTTTCCTGTCCGATTGTTTTAAAAGAAATGGGCCTCCGTAATCCACACCTGTGTTATGAAATGGTTTACATGGTTCTGCTCGGTACTTAGGAATGTTTCCCATCAGCTGCTTAGCTTGAGTTGCTTTAAACTTATAACAGATAATGCACTCGTGGATTAATTTTTTAATTGTTTTGCGTCCTTGTATAGGCCAATATCTTTCTCTCATACTGCTTAATACTGCTTGTGTTCCTGCATGTAATAATTTAAGGTGTTCATATTTCATTAATAACAATGTAAATTTATGTCCTTTAGGTAAAATAATCGGGTGTTTCTTGTCAAATGCGATATTTAAGTTATCTAGTCGCCCACCTACTCTCATTAATCCTTCTGAATCAATGAAAGGATGTAATGATTTTAACGAACTGGTATATAGTGGTTTATTTGACTGGATAGATTTTATTTCATCCTTAAAACATTCAGCTTGAGCTAATTTTATTAATCTATTTGTAGAGTTATTTAACTCTTCTGTTGTCAACCATCCTAATATTTTAATTGACCTTGGTGTTATGTTATTGATATATCGTAAGCAATAAGCAAATATTCGTATTAATTTTGTAGCAGACGAATATTTATTAAATATATTGTATTGTTCTGCACATGGTAATGATGAGTAGAGTATTTCTCTTGCTTCAAGATCTTCTTGATTAAATGATATTTTCTCGCAAGTTTGCCAAGTATTTGACGGATTTTGAAGCCATATAGGACCATGCCACCACATGGCTGATGCTTGTAGTTGCTCGACAGTCATTCCCCGTGAAACGAAATCTGCTGGATTGTTTTCAGTTGACACATGACTCCATGTATATTTTTGAGTTAAGTCTTGTATCTCCGCAACACGGTTTGCAATGAAAGTTTTCCATTTTGTAGGCTCCGCTGCAATCCAATGTAATACAATTGTTGAATCCGTCCACAAAAATACAGAGACTTGATTTTCTTCTAATTGTAAACTTTTCATTGTTTTATCTATCAGTCTTGAAAGTAACACTGCACCGCACAATTCCAGTCGTGGAATAGTTGTATGTTTTAGTGGTGCTACCTTTGATTTTGCACACATGATATTTATTGAGACATTATTGTTATCAAAGCTTTTTACATATATGCATGCGCCATATGCATTCATGGAGGCATCACAAAATCCATGTATCTCATATGTTATCCTGTCAGTTGAAAAAGTAGTCACTCGTCGTTTGATTTCGACTTCTCCTAATAGCCTTAATTCAGTTGTAAAGCTAATCCATTCTGTAGTCAATTCATGCTTTAACGGACTATCCCAATCTATTTTTTCTTTCCACAGCCTTTGCATGAATAATTTTGCTCGTATTGTAACCGGTGCAACTATACCTAATGGATCGAAAACGCTTGCAATTTCAGAGAGAATCATTCTTTTTGTATATGTAGTTCTGTCTGTATTATTTAACTTGACTATAATCTTCAAATTATCTTCAGCTGGCATCCATATCAATCCTAAAGTTTTCACCTTGTTTTTACCTATATTAAGAGGTAATTGTGTTTCTCGTTGTGCTTCTGGTACATTTTCTAATATTTGATTAGTATTTGAACACCATTTATGTAAAACAAAACCTCCTTGTTTCAACAATTTTCTTAATTGATCTTGTATCTTCAATGCGTCTGATAAACTGTTGCTGCCTGTCATTACGTCATCGACGTAGAAATCATTTTGTAAAACTGTTTTTGCTGCTGGATATTTGTCACCGTCATCCGAAGCCAACTGTTGCAGACATCGTGTTGCAAGGTATGGTGCACTAGCTGTACCATATGTTACAGTTTGTAATTTGTACATCTGAGTATTACTGTAATCTTCATTATACCAAATTATAGTTTGAAGATTGGTCTGTTCTGGGTTTACAAGTATTTGTCTGTACATTTTTTGAATGTCTGCTGTAAATGCAAATTCATGAAGTCTAAACCGCATTATAATAGCTAGAATGTCTTGATATACTGTAGGACCAACTTTAAGTAAATCATTTAATGAAATTTGAGAACTTGTCTTCATTGATGCGTCGAATACGACTCTACATTTTGTAGTACTGCTTGACTCTTTAAGCACTGCGTGATGTGGTATATGATATACAACATGTGAAGTAACTTTCTGAGTTACTGGTTCCATATGTCTTAAACAAATATATTCTGACATGAACTCATAATATTGTTTGCGTAGCTCTGGATTTATTTTAAGTCGTTTCTCTAAAGTTACAAATCTTGATTTTACTAGTTCATATGATTCACCAAGGACTTCAGGGTTCATTTTTAATGGCAATGTAACTATGTATCTGCCTGACTGGTCTCTTTTGATCGTATCTTGAAAATGTTCTTCACATTCTCGTTCCTCTTTAGTTAATACTGGCTTCAGTGAAACTTCTTCTAATATCCAAAATTTCTCTAAATCGTGTTCTATATTTGTAGTTCCTACGAACATTGAAACATTGTTAGACGATTCTTGATTTAGAGCATATCTTATTGGTCCTGAAATAATCCATCCGAATACTGTCTCTTGTAGTACTGGTAACCCTGTGCCAAGTTTAATTTGATTTGACTGTAGTGCTTCAAAAAATACCTCAGCACCAATGAGAAGGTCAACCGGTCCAGGTTTGTTAAAATCTGGATCAGCATATGATATATTTTGTGGAATGTGCCATGAATCGTAGATGATGTATTTGTTAGGTAACAAACATGTAATTTCTTCTAGAACTACAAATTCTAATGTTCTTTGAAATTTATTATTTGATGATGCGATGTTCAATGTTGCTGATTGATTTGCTTGACTTTTAATATTTTGTATCCCAGTTAAATTTACATTTGTCTTATCCGACTTAATATTTAACTGTTTAAATAAATTTGACGATATAAAATTTAGCTGAGATGCACTGTCAAGTAGTGCTCTTACTTTGTGCCAGCGTCCATGTAAATCACGAACTTGAATAGAAATAGTAGCAAGCAACACCTGCCAGCATGTTGCTGAATTGAAAAGTGATGTGCCCTGTGTCATTTGATTCGATGTATTTGTGTTTGTTGTATTCATCTCTGTGCTGGTTGAACTTGAGTTTATACTTGGAGTTTTCAATGATGTGCTTGCATTTGGTTTTGTAAATTGTGTGCTTGACTTAATCTCTCGATGTAACAAAGTGTTATGGTTTTGTCCACAACTCCTGCATTTACTGGACCTGCAATTTATAGCATTATGATTAGGCTTAAGACAATTCAAGCATAATTTGTTGCTTTTCACTGTTTCAATACGATCTTCTGTATTCATATTCTCGAACTTTTCACAATGAAATAGATGATGATTATTTTTGCAAATTTTACAAACAGTTTTACCTGGTACCTATCATGTTATTAGTTGTAACTAATGATGCATGTGACTTTACTTTAGTGTTTATTTTATAGGATGGCTTGTCAAGTTGCATGATTGCTTCTAACGATGAACATCTGTGTTCTAGAAATTTATAAAATTCCTCGAGTGTTGCCAATTTCTCACACCCTTTATGTAGCTCCCACGCTCTTCTAGTAGAACTGTCTAACTTTTGACTGATGAAGTATATAATAATTAAATCCCAATGTTCTGTTGGTGCCTTTAGTGCTTGTAATGATCTTAAATGTAGTTTTGTTTCTGATAATAAATATCTTAATGATTGTGTTGTCTCTTTTGAAACTGGTGAAATTTCAAACAACGCCTTTAGATGTGCATTAATAATGACTGTTTCATTGTCAAACCTGTCTGTTAATAACTTTAGTGCAACTTCATAATTTTGTTCTGCAACTGGAACTGCTTCAATGATTTTCAGAGCCTCACCTTTTAATGATGCCTTTAAGTAAAAGAACTTTTCGATATTTGATATTTCTGTGCTTTTATGAATTACTGATGTGAAAACATCGTAGAACCCCCTCCACTGATCGTATTTTCCTTCAAATGTTGGTATGTTAAGCTTTGGTAAATTTATTTTACAATTTGTTGTGCTGGTGTTTGTTGTTGAATTCGATAAGACATTTTCTAAGAGTTTATTGGATATTTCTTGATCCTTTTTTTGATAATGTAGTATCATAGCTTTAGTATCGAGATACATTTCTTCGGTGTTAATTCTGATTTGTTCATGAACCGACGGTTGTAATTCTTCTAATTTAGCTTGATTATCAATAAAGTTTGCCCAAACTATTTCTAATCGTTCAGCTCTCACGTTGATTAATTCGATACTGTGTTCTTCTGCATTGAATGTTGTTGTGACGTAACTGTTGATAGCTTCTACACTACGTTTTGCTGAATTTCTCTGACTTGTAAGAGTACTTTCTTTCTCTTTTGCCATAATTGAGGATTGTTGACGGGATTATGGATATTCGTTTTTAAACGTTGATTAATTGGATTACGAGATTGGACTGGTTGAATCTGGCTCGATTGGACCAAAATGTTTGTGGTTATTAGCAATATTATCAACTTGTTTTTAGTGGACTGTATATATTTGATTTTATTTTGCACCTTTACATTTAATCAACAAAATAAACTAAATGCGTTTTCTTTTTTACTAATGTCTCTATATGTTTTCTTTGTTCGTCACGTCTCACCGCTCATGCTCGCAATGTTGCCAACCTTGGCAAAAACTAAAATTCTTCTTTATTTTGATTGCGCTGTCCATCTTGCGGTGGCTGTTTTAACTACACTGGTCTGAACAATGTCGTTTACTGTGTCGATTGAAATTTTTAATTATTTTTATATTTTCCATGCCAAGTAGTAAATCAAATTGATTAAGAAATTTAAAAAGATAATATTTTAACGCTGGTTTTGGATTGTCTTTGAGGTAGGAATTTGAGTACTGTATTTCTCGATAGATGAACCGTGTGCAGTTGTAATTTGAAACGGGTCTGCACTGATAGCGTGTTTGTAGTGTTTGAATGCAATGTCGGGATTTACATATGATTTCGTGCTTCCAGTGTCTATTAAAATTTTTAAATTATTTTCTGGAATTACAATGAATGGTAGTTTGCTTTGGTTATTTGTTAAATTCATTAATTGGAAGTATGAAGTATTTGATCCGAGGCCATTTCGTCTAAAAAATAATGTTCGTTTTGATCTGATATGTTTGTTTCATTTGTAATTTCTGGGTTATCATCGAGTGGGTATTCATTCATCGTATAATCGTCTCTGTTTGATCTACAATATTTTGTTCGTCTGTGTAATTTATTATTTCTGATTGATCTATGTTATAAAGTTCTTTCGCGATATTTTTTGTAAAGAATTGTCTGTTTTGACTTATGAAATTTTGTCTTTGAGTGGAAGGTCCGGGTCTTGGAGCATTGAATTGTGTGTTTCGTGTGGATATGCTCATTGGTGTAGATCTGGGGAGTGGTTGATTAGTATTTCTAATCATTGTAGGAAAGTTAGTTCTACGCTGCGCTATTTGTTGGTTATTAAAATATGTCGGCGGTTTATTAAACGTGTAGTTAGTGTTCTGTGGTACACTTGTTAGTTGGAAAGGCCTGTTATTTCTATAATTTGGATTATTTTGTTTTTGAAATGGTTTTTTAAATAAGCGTTACATTTTTAGATGGTTTGGAATGATTTTCGAATTGAAAGTCATTAGTAAGCATACTCAGAGCAGCGTTTAGGTCAGCAGGTTTCTTTGCTTTCATGAGTTGCCCTATTGGCTCTTTTAAACCTTTTAATAAAATTCTGAGGGCGTAATTTCTAAAGAAATCGGTCATTATTGCTGCAGTAGCCGGGTGGTTTGTTACTACATACGATACTTGTAAATTTAAAATATGTTGTATTTTATTGTGAAATTCAAATTCCGTATCGTTCGCGCCTTGTTTTAGTTCGGTCATTTCTATTGTTAATATAAAACAATCTCTTTTGTCCGCATACGTATCTATAAGTGAAGTTTTTAAGTTTTCCCATGTTTTGACGGAACAACTAGAAATATTTATCGCTGCTTTTATTTTAGCTAATATTGTTCTCATTAAATATTCATTTTGAAAATCTTGTGGATCTGCTTGATTATAAATTCGGTTTACTAATTTTTCACAGATTTCGATAAATCTTGGATAAAGTTCTCTTTCACCGAAGAATTCTGGCACCATATCCAGATATTCTGTTTTTAAGACTGGGGTTGCCATGTTTAATATAGGTTGTCTTAGTATAATTGAAGCATTATTTAAGGTATTTGGATTTAAATTAAGATCGTCAAGATCTGAGTCAGATTCAGAATTTGAGGTTTCGCTTGAATTTATTATTACGTTTAGACCTCTAAATGACATGTGGTACTTACAGTAGCAGTATCAGTGACGGTTACATATTCGTTGAAATCGCTTGATGAGTTGCTCGAACTGTAGTCTTGTCTAGGTCGGGTGCAGTTGCCTCTGGAATCGGAGATGCCGTCCAGCTGATCGACGCTGCAAGGTTGACGTTCTCGTTGTCTGATTTGCACTCAGCACAGTGAGGACGCTCAGGAACTTTAGTTAATTTGCTTTATGTTAGTCTTTTAAGATGCGTGTTAGTTAGTTATATACGTTAACTCACTACGCACACGAAGTGTTATTTTCGTTAACACAAAAAGACTGTTCGTTGGCCAAATAAATCACAAGGGTGAACCAAATTATTTTCACTAATTTGTTAAGGCCTATCCTACCGACTGCGCCAATTATAACGTTAAACAAATTAACTTTGTTTTTAAAAAGTATTTATTTTACTTTAGACGTTCCTACTTGTACAAATTCTGAGCTAAGACTAATTTAAAACATACAATAATATTTCATGACTAAACTACAACTACGTATAATGTAATATGATAATTCTACATAAAGTCACGTTCTTAAATATTAACTGTCTATGTCAGCACTATTCCACCCTATAACTTATATATATATATATAAGCACCTATTTGACTATTTTATATTCCATGATTTACAACCCCAAATTATTATTCTGACACATATTTATTTGTAAATTTGTTCAATCCACGGCTATCACTATAAAAAGCAATTGTTTGAAAAATTTAAATACGGTTATTTCTGTTAGAAAACGTGCAAAATATATTTTGCTACTACTGATTTAGATGAAGACTTTAACTGTGTACAATCTTTATTTTAAGAATTTTTGTCATAAATTAAGTGGTCACTTATGCGCAACGAAAAACTGATTTCCCATGACTGCCTGAACGATATACGATAAACACATTCACATTATTATTTGCGAGTAAAGACGAGTAGTAGCGCACTGGATTGTAAATATTAAAAACTTCATATGTCCTAATCTACACAATGTTGAGACATGATTTCTTCACTAAATATAATGTTGATCTTTTCTTAAAATTTCTCTTGCTGGTTGCATAGTGAAATTCTGAAAGGTACGTAAATTAGCAGAAGATCTCATTTTTCATTACACCAAATCTGTTGAACAACATGAATAAATTTATAAATAATTTATTATTGAAAAGTATTGTATTTTATTTAAAACAGTTGCATGCTTGATAGTTCTAGCCATTCTCATGTGAAATATGAACTCTTTACACCTTATAGTTTATAATATAATCGGAAATAAATAATTTCAATAGGTGAAAATTGCATTTTTGGTGTAGTTTTTGCAATTATTATGTATCTTCCGGATATCGATAGAGCGAAAATTTTTAGTTTACGATATTTTCCAGCTATTTATTTTTCTAAGGATCACTTTTTTTAAACATTAGAGCTTGGAGCTCGGATTAAGTATACGTTGCGCTTGCGCGTGACAAACCTTGACTTGCGATATTCTCTGGCACAGAAAATAAGTTTGATGTTAATTTGCTTGGTAGATAAGAAGTCAGCAAAGCTAACTCGGTACTAGCACATATAGTAGAAAATATTTACTAACCCAACTGGACGTCATTCGATACAAATTGGGAATATTTAAATCGCCAACAATTCTATAATTCTTATTTGAAAAAAAAAGGAAACATTTTCGAAAATTTTAATCATTTAATAATTTATAAATATGTATTTTTCAGAATACATTTAGAGCAAATAATATCAATATTGTAGGCTATAACATGTAAATAGTCACTTACGAGTCGGTATAAAAAAACTGCATTAAGGATCTTTTTAATTACAGTTAATATACCGCAACTACGTAAAAGATTTTCTCTTTTAAAATCACGCTAAGTACGAAACACTAAATATGAACCATCACTAATTTCAGAGTTTAAACAGTATCATTTAGCCATGTAGATGAGAAGGTTGAACACAGTTGATTTAGTTTGATGTTGATACTTTGGATATTTTTATAGAAAATATTTAGTTGAAAATATCTGCTGAATAGTGAAATATTAGTTTTTTGTATTATAATGATTATTCGGGGAACCCGATATAAAAGAAATAAAATTATTTTCTTTAGGCTGTTTTAATTCAGTAAATAGTTTTTTTTTTAAATGTTGTCTTTTCGCTATTAATATAAGTATTGCTATATTCAAAAAAACGATTATTACTTGTTGCTGATTGTACACCAAAGCAAAGCTGTAATATGAGGTACAATTTCATTAAATATTTTCCAACTATTGTACTTATATGTTCAGTTCTCGATTTAGAAATTCCCGAAATAATTATGTTATTTTGTCTAATTAGTCTCTGGTTGACTCCATCAACAATTGCTCCGATAAGGTTATTATTCTTATTATAGTACTAATAGCAGTTTCTTCATACATACAGTTTACGCTCAAGTAGCTAAGCTTACAAAACAAATACAACTTTTTTTCAAAATTGAGATAATATCTAGATCACCGAGACAAGTGTTTCAAAAAAATTTGATCGAATTCGTAATGCTTGGGTGAAGCATTTAATGTCATCAATTGCTAAGTTAACACAAACAATATGAACATGTTTACTGTATCCATGACATACAGTTGTATTTAATGTTTACTCATAATTTTAGAACAATTAGGGCACGCAAGCATATTTGATAATTCTCGATTATACACGAAATAGTAAACTCTTGGTAATAACATAGCAAATGGATGCTCATACTTAATTAATTAGCCAAAGATGGCAAATAAGTATATTGATTTAACTTACAGCTAATTTCAAAGTATACTCTTGAACAAAAATTATAATTCTACACAGACTAATATATTTTTTTTTACGAGTAAACTTAATTGAGTAAAAAAAACAATTCAACTCACTGCAGAAAGACAAATAACCATTATTTGATGTATTTATAATGGAAAATAATTGTAAATAATGAAACCTTTACTAATCCTACTGACATATCCAACGCTTTCAATACTTACTTTGTAAATATTGCTAATAATATCTTGTCTAAATTTAACCTAATTAATCAAAATGTTGTAGCCAATTTTAACACAATTGTAAGAATAGAACAAACTATCTACTTAGACCCAGTTACCGAGTCCAATGTGCTCAGTGTAATTAATAATTTAAAAATGTCGTATTCCTCGGGATGTGATGAAATTAGTTCAGCCATATTAAAACATGTTCGAGATTTTATCACCTCTCCTCTTACAGATTTGATAAATGAATCATTTGAGCAAGGTGAATTCCCAGAGTCACTTAAAGTAGCAAGAAAAATACCTATTTTCAAGAAAGGTAAAAAATCAAGCGTAGATAATTACAGGCCTATATCTTTATTGTCATCTTTTTCAAAAATATTTGAAATATTAATGGCCAAAAGGCTTCGTAATTGGTTAATTAAGTATAATATACTTCGCAGCGAGCAGCACGGTTTCAGACCGGAGAAGTCAACTATCTCGGCTCTAAATGATTTAATTCAATTTTTATATGATAGTTTAGAAAATAGTCATTATACTTTTGCTATTTTTTTGGATTTTAGCAAAGCTTTTGATTGTATTCATCACGATATTTTATTACATAAACTGGAAATGTATGGCATTAGGGGAAACGCGTTGAACTGGATAAAATCTTACTTGACAAATCGATCACAAATTACAGAAGTTAATACCTGTAAATCTACTGAACTCCTAGTCCAGCGTGGTGTTCCTCAAGGGTCTGTCCTTGGGCCACTTCTTTTTATCATTTATGTAAACGATTTACCGGATTCTGTGGTCTATGGTAAAACAATTATGTACGCTGATGATACTTCTCTATGTTTATCTCATAGGATACTTGAAAATATTATCATGCACACAAATGAATCACTCGAATGTGTATTAAAATGGTGTAACTCTAATCAATTGATCTGTAATCCTCAAAAATCGGCTATAATCAATATCTCATCTAAGCGTAAAATTATGAACAAAAATCCTCTTGTTAAATGGAATGGTAAATCTGTACCTTTTGTTGAAAGTACTAAAGTCTGTGGAATTCATATTGATAAAAATCTAGATTACCAGAATCATTGTGAATATATATGTAATAAAATATCTAGCTGTTGCTTTATAGTTAAAAGACTCCAATTTTTAGTAGACTGGAACACTCTGCGCACTTTTTATTACGCTAGGATTAACTCTATACTCATATATGGAATTATTTTTTGGGGAAACTCGTGTAATGCTGAAAGAGTTTTTAAAATTCAAAAACGAATCATAAGATGTATGGCTAATGTAAACAACACTACTTCCTGTAAATCTTACTTTAAAAAATTTAAAATACTACCTCTTTCAAGTTTATATGTTTACCATATTTGTATATATGTTTATAAAAACAAGAATTACTTTGTAAAACATAATGATAATCACAGTTATGTAACACGAGGAAATAATAATTTTCAGTTACCTTTGCATAGATTAGCTTTGTATGAAAATAGTGTATCTTATGCTGGAGCTTTAATTTTTAATAACTTGCCAGAAGACATTAAAATGTCTGTATCTACTAATGTCTTCAAAAATAAATTATTTAAATTCTTATATCCAAAATGTTACTACACTGTCACCGAATTTTTAGAAGATAGAATGTAATTTTTTGTAACTTACTGTTTATTTTTTTGACTCTTGTATATTTGACCTCCAGAATAAAATATATATTATTATTATTATTATTATGTATTTTTTTTTGTTTTTGGTCGATTTCTATATTTTCAAGTTATTTCGAAATATACGAATATTTAAAATAATAAAATAAATATTTTTAGTATGTAACCAGTGGCGTACAAAAATATTTTTTGAATTTATTATTAAGATATGATACCTAAAACTTACCGTATAACACAGATATTATTTATTATTATTAAAGCGATCACGATCATCAAAGCAACCGTAGTAACTTTAAATCAGTAATAAAAATTTAAACACAATATTTTCAACCGAAAAAAGAATAGAAATTAGTATTTAACATGAGTTCAATGTATTATTTCTAATCATTCTAAATTTCTATCATTTTAAGGAGAAATATAAAAACAAGAACAAGATAAAAAAATATGTAGTCAAATTACAAACACACACACACACACACACACAATCAAGGACAAAAATGGACATTTCACAAACGACATTAGGGGTACACTGGAAGTTCTAATGGATGAATTCATACCGAAAGATGAGGAGCTTGATGACAGAGAATACCATAAACAAATAAAAGATGAGATTAAAGGAAACATTAATACAGAAGATGATCAAATATTCATGCAGGAAGAAATAGAAAAAAATTTATTGAGCATGAACCCGAAGAAAGCTCCAGGTCAAGACGACATAACGAGCGATATTCTGCTAAGAATCTTCAGAATATATCCTACATTCATTACTGAACTATATAATCAATGTCTCCACAGGGCACATTTTCCAAAAGAATGGAAATCAGCCATAATAGTTCCGATAGCAAAACCAGGGAAAGAAAAGTCAAATGAAGCTTCCAAATTCAGACCGATAAGTCTTATAAGTGTGAGTGGGAAAGTACTAGAAAAACTGCTTATCAATAGACTAATGAACTACATGCATTCAAATAATTTGATGAACAAAAACCAGTTCGGTTTCACACCAAAAACCGGAACAACTGAAGCGATAATGGAACTTATTAGATATGTAAACGAATGTTTTCAACAAAAAGAAGTAGTAGTACTTGTGAGTCTAGACGTTAAAGGTGCTTTCAACGCGGCATGGTGGCCGGTTATAATTAAAGCCCTAAAGGACTCTAATTGTCCCAAAAACCTGTACAACCTGGCCAGACACACTACTTCAGCAACAGATCAGCAGAGTTAGAAATCAACGGAGTAAAGGTGGAAAGAGAAGTAAACCGTGGTTGTCCACAAGGTTCGTGCTGTGGCCCAGGATTTTGGAATATTCAATACAATTCGCTTCTAGAACAAAACTTCTCAAAAACAACCAAAGGAATAGCAATATTTAAAATAATAAAATAAATATTTTTAGTATGTAACCAGTGGCGTACAAAAATATTTGTTGAGTTTATTATTAAGATATGATACCTAAAACTTACCGTATAACACAGATATTATTTATTATTATTAAAGCGATCACGATCATCAAAGCAACCGTAGTAACCGATGCCGATGACTTCATTATGTTAACACGAGGAAAGACAGCACTTCAAGCAGAAAATATAGCAAATATTGTACTACAAAAAGTACAATCTTGGGCAAGTAACAATAAAATAACATTTAATGAAAGTAAATCGCAAGTAATCTAGAGAGGCATCACAAAGAAACAAGGAAATTAATGTATACTTGAATTGCGAAACACTGAAACAGGTACAAAAAATCAAATACTTGGGTATTAATTTTGACAATAAATTTCAGTTCGATTATCATGTAAATTACATCACAGAAAAATGTCGCACATTAATACACGTGCTATCCAAATCGGCAAAAATAACATGGGGCATTGGACAAGAAGCTCTAGAAATAATTTATAAAGGTGCTATTGTTCCAATTCTGTCATACGGGGTACCTGCATGGAAAAGCGCTCTGGAAAAGAAAATTGACCAGAAAAAATTAAATACAGTACAGCGACTAATGAACATAAAGATTCTAAAAGGTTATCGAACTATATCGCACGAGGCGTCCTGCATATTAACTGGAAATACTCCAATTGTACTTAAATTAGAAGAAATAGCGAGGATATATAGAAAAATGAAAGCTACAACAGAAGAAAGCCCAGAAGTAAATGAGGTAGAATAAAGAGCAAGAAAACGTACAGTATGACGAGAGGAAGAAGAATATAGTGTTGAAAAGTGGCAGTGCGAGTGGCTCAATAGTGCGAATGGAGCTACAACAAAAGTATTCTTTCCCGGTGTCAGATGTAGGTTAAATACTAACTTAATACACTGTCCAAAAATGACAACCATCTTAAGTGGTCATGGAAGAATCAAAAGTTACTTTTACAGATTTAAAATAACCGACAGTGAAGAGTGCAAGTGCGGTGAGGGCAACCAAACAGTGGAACATTTTTTAATCTATGACTGTAAGCTACTAGATGAAGGGAGAAAAACTCTGATAGAAAATATTAGAGCAAATAGTGGAAGCTGGCCTGCAGCAGGAAGGGAGTTAGTAGAAAAATATATGCAATATTTAATAATCTTTGTACAAGGAATAGATTTTGAAAACTTACAGTAAACATGAGTATATTATGATCCATAAATTTCAAAATGTGAAACAGCAAATGTAACAAAGTAAATTATAACTCTGTATGTAGTTAATAACTTTTATTAAAAATGTAATTTATTAATTGAATAAGTCACAAATTAGTAATAAATATGAAATATATATTAATGTTAATGAATATGAGATATCAACTAACAAATGTAAACTTGTGATATATATATAGTCTATAAGCATGTAATGTATACGGAGCATGCTGAATAAATGTTTATATATAAAAAAAAAACACACACACACACACACATATTTTAAAAACTTTAGCATTGCAAGTACGTACTCCATAGCTACGCAACCTGCACATCATATTTTTATTTCAATTTAAAGAACTAATGTAAACATGTTTACAGATTGTGTCATATATTTAGTTACATTTTTTCATTCGCTGATTCTGCTATGTCTAATTTAATGAAAGTATAGCGTTATGGAACAGGAGACAACCTGTATATCAAATATTAATCTTGATAATAATTTCTTAATATCAACGTTGCTTAAAGTCAAATTTCTCAACTCAAAGCAACCAAGGATACCACTAGGATTTGAACCTAGGACTTTTAAAATTTGGTAAATACGTAACAATTGATGAAATAAAATTGAATTATAAAGAGGAAGATGAGGATATCGCCATGATTTTAATCTGAAACCTATGAACTGCAGTCATAGGTTCAAATTTTGACGGTATCCCAATTTTTGTCTTTATAATACAATTTGAAGACAAATTATATTACATAACATTTATGTTGATCTTTTCCAATACAATGAATGAAAATAAAAATCTATCTACTTGCAAATAGTTCTTTTCTCTATTTATCTTATGTCATCTTAGAACAATGACGTTTTAAAATAAAGATTTTATAAGTACAATTATTTTTTTTTAACTATTTAGCGCCGCCACTGAAATACTCAGCAGGCTGCAGGAACTCACTATAAACCTAATCTGGAAACTTGTGAACTGTCAAAAAAGATAAGCGACGACATATCAACGACTTCGGATGCCGCGCTACACTGAAATTGCTCTCGGATTCGCCGGTATTGCTCTGGATTTTGAGTTGAAAGATCGCGTACCAAATCAAGGTGAATGACTTTGAAGAGATCTAATCTTTAATAGAAAAAATATAAGTATAAGAAGTATTACATAAAGAGAATTTCTAAACGAGAAATGTTAGAAATTTACTACATTTCATTGGTATTAGTAAAAATTTAGAAAGTATAAATATTAGTCATTAATATAGACAAAAAGTTTAAACAATAATTAATTTCACTTTTCTTATATCTCGTATATGATGCTTTTAAAAGATTTTTTATCAAATCCTATTTGGAATATAAGATGGAGTAAGTCTAATGGCCAGTTGCACCGCTTACACTTAACTCGTTAAGCGTAGTTTATCTTTAAGGTTAGTTTTATTTTGTTGCACCACCTGCTAAACTGACCTTAAAAATGCTAAGCGTAGTTTATATTTAAGCGCCAGATTTCTTCGGCTTACCACCGGTTTACCTAAGTTATGAGGTTATGTTGGCAAGTTGTCAATTTTATTTGAGTATATAATTTTTGAAAACATGGATTTTGAAGACATTTTAAACGAGATATACGTTGGGATCCCGAGGTCATTATTAACATTAATTATCGATACGCTTGTCGAACGCGATAGAGCGTAGATCACCGTTTTCTGTGACGTAAAATACCCTAAATAAAATTTATCTCCTAGCAGATATGTCTGTCGTTAAAATACCGCAATACCTAGCATCAAATCACAAACCCTGTACTTCAATTGGAATTAAGATCCCATTGTACAAAATAACAAATAATAATAAAAAATTAACATGATCTTAGGAACGTTAAGTTTACATTTTAAGTAATGCAATTAAAAATTATATTTAATTCGATTTTGCCAAAAAGTGACATTTATTGGTTATCATATTTGTACGAAAAGTTAATCTTTTTGATGAAGTATTAACGTTTATTGTGATTTATACATGATAGTAATTTTACCGGCAGTTAAATAACTAAATACAACTAAAATGGTATTTGGATTAAAACATCTCTTCAAAATAAAAATGCCTTGAGTCATAAAAATAGTAAATGACACGTGAACGAAAAAGCTTTTCGTACTCAGGGCTGCCGAACTCAATTTCATCTCTGCCGAAAAACTGCATTTATAGTTTTTGTGTTATAAATAACTATTTCAGAAAATATGACCTAATAAAGACAAACATATTAGTCATAATCTGCAATATTTTATGTGTGTAAACCATAAAATACGACAAAATACTTACACATATGTGTACATCAATATAAATTTGTATTCATAATAAAATAAATCTTTTATTTTATTATTATTTACTTACGAATTCCATCATGTGAATGTAAATGACAATCATCACCCACATATTTGTTCAATACTTATACTGTTGGAAAACATTTTAAAAGATTGACACCGTTTATCACGATATATTGTTGTCTAAATTACAATCACATTTAAGTTTTTCTAATTTGACTTTGACTATTTATGTGACAGGTTGTAGTACGTCAATTGTTGTGGCTACCAATCGTACTATTACGTTGCTACTATTGGCGTCCCACAGGGTTAGATTTTGGACCCCTTTCAGTTTATTGTATTTATTAATGTTGTAAATGAAATTAATGTGTCCGATAAATTACTCTATGCAGGCGATCTCATATTTTTTAAGAAAATTACAAATTGGCACTACAAAATGATTTGAATAAATTATATTGTCGGCCAGTCGCTAATATCTGCATTTTAATGCTAATAAATGTGTTGTACCATTGAATATATAAACACTAAGAGTTTATATATTCAAAGGTTGTACTGACTTATTCTAAACTAAAAAATACACAAATTTTTATGATTTCATTAATGGATTCCATTAAACCGAGTAACTACTGCAAAGGATCTACAAATTACCTATTCATATAATCTTAATTGTAAACCTCATTTAGATCCTCTTATAATATAAGGTGAGTTCCCTAACAATAATTATTATGATCAACTACTAAACACTTTCAATTCTGTTAATATTGTAATACGCAAATGAGAAATGTGGATTTAGAATATTCAATTGTTTCAGTGTGTAAAACTTGTAATTCATATGCGATCGTTAATAAACAAATGAAATTTATAACAAATACTAGTTTATAAAAACTTTTTCCCTGTTACTATTTTTGTACTCTTTTGTTTTTTACTCTGTAATTAAGATCTTTTATCTTGTTGAGTTAATAAATATATTATTATTATAAAATGTTTATGTACTTTATGAATTTCAGTGTGAAATTAATAAACCATGAAATATTGAAAATAATCATTAACAATTGTTGGCTTTCAACATTTTATAAAATTAAATTGGCGACGATTCGGTTTGTGTTGAAACGAACTACAAATCGTAATACAATTATATTAAAAAGTTCAAAACAAAAGCACAGATTCTTGCCAAAGTTAAATTTTTATATAAAATTTTGTATGTAAGCTGAAACGTCGGCAACTTCATTAATAAAATCTTAAAAGTCTGTAATCCAATAATTATTATAATTTTTAATATTCCAAGAATATACTTACGGCTTCAAACATATTTTAACATCAAATTCAACAATTAATGACATAAATATATATACATAACCGCTTTTCTGAAGTCTGATAGTTACACTCATGATTTAAATACCACGGACAGAGGTGAAGTGAGGATGTATGACGTAGTGATCTCCAAATGCCTGTGTTTCAACGAAACATCAATATGAAATAAGCTAATTTATTTTCTGGCGATGTCATTGCCAGTATAGAGTAATTATTTCTCGAAAATTTGTTTTTAAATTTCAGAAATAAAAGGAGTACAATTAAGTTTGAGTTGTTTTTGTTCAAATGGAAGCTACTTATGTCATCACTGAAACACTAACATTGTAACAGAAACAAAAGAACGTTGTTGTTTATTCATATACATATATTACACATGCAAATGACAGGAACAAAAGAAATAACGTATGTCTTTATCACACACACTACATAATTATCAGATATACGCAATCTAAATTACTATGTTTCGCATCAAAAATAAAGCTAATTCTATATCTTCTTGTTAGCTAGTGTCAAGGTACAAATTACGAAGGCTTATTTTTTTGTCATAAAGGTGGAATCTACCCCAAATATGTCAGAGTTATAATTGGCCGGATGTCTGCCACATGTGTCCGAACTGCGAACCTTCATCTGGTGCTAACGTCATGGGTCCGTAACGGATAATCTATATCCTTCTCTATTCTCTGAAGAGGTGGATAGATAACGCTTGAAAACTCATAGGACTTATTATAATTAATTTAGCTTAGTTTATCAGTTCACCATAAAAACTTCAAAATCAAATATGGATTCGTATGTGTGAATATATAACAAATTATGAAGAAGCATAACCGTCGTACAACTACTGTAGAGTATCGGAATTTTGTCCGTATGTCAATATTAAATGAGCAGTTGCGGGATATTTGTAAATTAAAATATCACGTTTCTAGGGCAAGATCATTACAACTCAAAATCAACAGTTCTGAAATACTTGTATTCAAAATTAATAACATCCCTTCTTTTCTTTTATAAATTAAACTATTTCCATTTGTAATATTATTATTGGATATTCATTATAATTTTAAAAATTCTATCATAATTTAAGTTAAAGTAAACTTTAATAAAATTTATGTTATTTCATCCTAATAATTTAACTAAATTTAGAATTAAATTGGTCCAATAAATACAATGACTTTTCGATTATTTAATTAACTAACTTAATTTGTATTTGAAATCTGATTTATAATAATATTAAACCCTTGCATTTTTATCTTAAATTAACCCTGTTTTAATTTGTAAAATGATGAACCTATTATGATTTTTTAGTGCCATGAAGTAGATACCTTTTAGTAATTTTATTGTTTACGAATTTTGATCAATATTTTGTTTAATTGTGGCATAAAACAAAATATCTACAAAAATTAAATAAGCATCACCGCTTGCAAATGTTCCATCAAACTCAAACGGAAATTGAATCATTCACGGATATTGAAAATTTTACAATGAATAGCAATAACATTACTTTTCACATACATCGGGTATGATGAGTAGGAAGGGAACAACAGCCCACTAAAATTCCTTACACAACCTTAAATCAATAATAAAATAACAAGAGTTCATGATTTTCTTCTTATCTGTGTAAATTTTTTTCGTACTCTGTAATTGTATGCTTTCGTACTATATTTCACGGTTTATTTTCTTTAGAAATATTTTAATACAAGTTTTGTTGAATTTAATGTGATATATATATATATATATATATATATATATATATACCGGGTGGAACATCATACCTGTGTACATAGGCAATTAACATGAAAAAATAGTATTTCTGTGCGCATTGCTCCCCAAATTATTTTAGCCAAAAATGCTTCAAATAAATGTTGTAGAGCATAAAATTCTGCATCTAAATCAATAAACAGAATTACATTTACATGCGTTGTAACGGCAGAAATTAAATAAAAAAATATTAAAAATTACGTTCAAAATATCAAATAGCCATGGAAGTGAAACAAAAATAGATAAATGCTTGACGCTTGACAGATCTCCTGATTTAACACCTAGCGATTTTTTATGGGGTCATCTTAAATGTAAAATTTATAAGCAACGCCACCCAAATATTAATTCTTTGAGAGAAGCTATCGTGGATAAGTGCGCCTTAATCACAAATAGGCAGCTCGCTAATGTACGACATTCCTTCTACAATAGACTTGGTTATTGCTTGGCTGAAAATGGAGGTTTATTTGAATATTTATTGTAATAATAAATTGTAGTGATTATTGTATTGAGATAATTATTGTTTGATATTTGAATTGTAATAGATAGTTTATAATTTTTACATGACCAACCCTATAAGAAATAAACGTTTCATTGAAATGTACAATTGTTTATTTATTATTAAATTGTAATCATAGGTATGGAGTTTTTTGTATGAATTTTATTCAATGATTAATTTGTCGGGGGTAAAATATCAAATAGACAGAAAAACGTCAAGCATTTATCTATTTTTGTTTCACTTCCATGGCTATTTGATATTTTGAACGTAATTTTTAATATTTTTTTATTTAATTTCTGTCGTTACAACGCATGTAAATGTAATTGATTTAGATGCAGAATTTTATGATCTACAACATTTATTTGAAGCATTTTTGGCTAAAATAATTTGGGGAGCAATGCGAACGGAAAAACTGTTTTTTCATGTTAATCGCCTATGTACACAGGTATGATGTTCCACCCATATATATTAGGGTGGCCCTTACTTTGGGTAAGTTCGAATTTTTTTGGTCTCCACCCAAAATCTGGTTTAAAATCACAAAAAAGTTATAAATTAATTTTTTGAGATTTTTAAAATAAGCTTAACCCGTGCCTCGAGGCCACTTTCACTTTTGCCTTCATTTCCCAAATCACTGCTGGACAGTGACTTCAATATGCAATAACTTTTTTGTTTTTCAATATTTTGACACAATTCCAAGCGGGCATTAAACTAGATGAGATAACGAACCGATCGATTACAATAAACAATAATTTTATATGATTGTTTATTGCTAAACGGATTGGTAAAAACTAACGAAAATTGAGTTTTTTTAAATACGCAAAAAGTGATTCACAGTACTGATTCTTTTCCAACAATTTTGTTTTATAAACTATTTTTGATTATTTTAGACTGTTTTTGAATAAAATTCATATTGATTATAACATTTTTATCATATTTTTATTTTATTTTATCATATTTTTAGCCACATATATTTCACCAATTGTAGTGTTTATTTATAAATGTGTATATGTGAAAGTGGCCTAGAGGCACGGGTTAAACTTACTTAAAAATCTCAAAAAATTTATTTATTACTTTTTTGTGATTTTAAACCAGATTTCGGGTGGAGACCGACAAAATTCGAAATTACCCAAAATAAGGGCCACCCTAATATATATATATGTATATATATATATATATATATATATATATATATATATATATATATATATATATATATATATATACAGGGTGTAGAATTGAAATGTGGCGTATAGGGATTTCAATGTTATTTTTTAAATATTGCTGTATCTCTTTACCTATTCACTTTAGAGCAAAAGCGTAAATACAAAAATTATTCGGAAATTAAAAACGCTTCCTATAATGTAAATTTCATTACATAAATGTAAATAGTTCACGAGATATTAATTAAACGAAATTCAAAATTTATTCAAATTTTTTGTAGATTGCGTTGGAAAATTAAACAAATGAACTGAATATTTGACATATTGTAAAAGAGTTTTACATTTTTCAATAGTTCATAAAATATTAAAATCAGAAAATTACAAGGCTTTCAAATACGCTACACATCAAGAAATCTTTGAAGCTGATGAAATGGCAAGAACTGATTTTTGTGAAACAATGATGAACAAAGCGAATTTAGATAGACAATTCTTAAATAACATTTGTTTCTCGGATGAAACGTCTTTTACTTTGAACGGCGAGCCTAATGTGCAAAACCATCGATATTGGAGTAAAGATAATCCTAGTTTAGTTCTTCAAACTCATACCCAGTATCGCCAAAAAGTTAATGTGTGGGCAGGTATTTTTGGATCGCACATTATTGGACCGTTTTTTATTGTTGGAGCTTTAGATGGAGTAAAGTATTTGAATCTTCTTCAAAACGATATTGGACCTGAATTGGAAGATCCAGGGAAAATCAAATTATTTGGTACCAGCATGACGGCGGCCCAGCACATTTGGCAAGAGATGTAAATGCATACTTAGATGAATGCTTTCCAGATTCGTGGATTGGTCGTGGGGATACAATTAACTGGCCAGCCCGTTCTCCGGATTTGGCGCCAAATGACTTTTTCTTATGGCCATATTTAAAAGAAAACATTTATAAAACCAATATTGCAAACATTGATATTTAAAAAAAATACAATTATAAGAGAATGTGAAGCAATCACACAAAGACAATTAAGTAATGTGCGCCAAGCATTTTATGATCGGTTGGGGCATTGCTTAGCAGTAAATGGAAACTTATTCGAACATTTCTTGTAAATTTATAAATAAATAATTTGTTAAAATTATGCTAGCAATATAATATATTTTTCTTATTTTATAATAAATACGTCAAACATTTTGTGCACTTTATATTTATTCACTATTTCCTTACAATATTCTTCAAAAACTTGTTCAACAAATATTACAACACTATAACAAACAAATGTCAAACTCTTTTACAATATTTAAAATATTCAGTCCATTTGTTTAATTTTCCAACGCAATCTACAAAAAAATTGAATAAATTTTGAATTTCATTAAATTAATATCTCGTGAACTATTCACATTTATGTAATGAAATTTATAGGAAGCGTTTTTAATTTCTGAACAATTTTTGTATTTACAGCAATATTTAAAAAATAACATTGAAATCCCTATACGCCACATTTCAATTCTACACCCTGTATATATATATGTATATATATATATATATATATATACCGGGTGTAACACAAAAAGTGAAACATAGGAGTTTAACATGGCAAATCAGTTTTTCCGTGCGCATTGCTTCCCTAATTATTTTACGAAAAAATGTTTCAAATAAATGTTGTAAAGCATAAAATTCTACATCCGAATTAATAAACAAAATTCATTTTGACTACTTCATAACTGCAGAAATTAAATTTGAAAATTCACGTAATTTCAATTTAATAGTAATAGCCATGGAATTAAAAACAAGAGATGAACAAATGCGTAACGTCTTATACGTTAAATTATTAGTATTTATTTTGACCAACTGTGATATTAAATCAATATTAGGGTTTATTATTATCAAAAATGAATAATTATTCAGATGAAGAAAAGTTACAAATAATTAAATGGCATTATTCTGCCCATAGTTTACAACTAATTCGTGACTATATTAGCGCTATTTGGCAGCATCATGATATTCCTAGTACGGCAACTATTCAGAGGTTTATATTAAAGTTTGAAAAGACAGGAACACTAAATTTCAAGAAAGAAATAAATGAAAGAATTTAAAACAATGAAGAAAATATTCTTGCTTTAATAGAACTGGAGCCAACAATGAGTGTGCGGGAAATTTTCAGAGAACTAAATATAAATTTTATGACAGTGCATAGATTTCTCAAAAACCATAAATACATTCCTTTTAAATTTCAAAACCACCAAAATATTTTGGAACGAGATTTTGAACTGCGTGCCTCATTCTGTGAAATAATGATGGAGAAATCAAATTGTAATAGAGAATTTTTAAGTAGTATTTTATTCACAGATGAATGCACATTTATCATGAATGGCGAACCAAACTGTCATAATTATCGGTACTGGTCACAAAATAATCCACATAATATTGTAGAATCGAGGACACAATATCTTCATTCTGTCAATGTGTGGGCAGGAATTTTTAGTGATAAAATCATTGGCCCATTCTTCATCCAACGAATAAATTCAGCATCATATTTGAATTTATTAATTAATGCTGTTGGACCACAAATTGTTGAAACAAACAAAGAAAATGTGTGGTTCCAGCATGATGGCTGCCCTGCACATAGCACTAGAGAAGTTGTGGAATATCTAAACCATGTATTTCCTGAAAGCTGGATAGGACGAAAAGGACCAGTTAACTGGCCAGCACGGTCGCCAGATTTAAATCCGTGCGATTTTTTTTTATGAGGCCATTTAAAATCTTATGTTTATAAAAAAAGATACCAGAATTTAGAAGAACTTAAAAATGCTATATTACAAGAATGCCAGAAAATAAATAATCGACAATTAAAGAATACTCGAGAAAGCTTCTACAACAGATTAGGTTATTGTTTAGCTCAAAACGGTGGACTATTTGAACATCTAATTTAACAATTTAAGAATATTTAGTTTGTTGATATTTTTATTGAATTAAATTTATGTTACATTAATTAATTTGTTAAATAACAACCTACGTTAAATATTTTATCGAGTTTATTATTTTATTATTCTTAAATAATAAATCTAAAAAATATTTTGCCTTATTATTATTAAATTTTTATTTACAAAATAAATATTTAGTACGTAAAAATTATTTTGACAATTTATTCTGACATTGGCGTATAAAACGTTACGCATTTGTTCATCTCTTGTTTTTAATTCCCTGGCTATTACTATTAAATTGAAATAACGTGAATTTTCAAATTTAATTTCTGCAGTTATGAAGTAGACAAAATGAATTTTGTTTATTGATTCGGATGTAGAATTTTATGCTTTATAACATTTATTTGAAACATTTTTTCCTAAAATAATTAGGGAAGCAATGCGCACAGATAAAACTGATTTGCCATGTTAAACGCCTATGTTTCACTTTTCGTGTTACACCCGGTATATATATATATATATATATATATATATATATATATATATGGTATCACGTCCACCTGTGGATTTTGAGAACCCTGGTTCAATCCCCACAGCACAAACAATTTAATATATATATATATATATACAGGGTTTTATATTTTAGTAGACCCAGCAAATATCTCGCTTATTTATCAACTTAGCCATTTCTTTCATATAACATGATTTATATAGCAACATGAAAGCTAGTTGATGACGGATGTGCATTCATGATATCATTTCCGGTTTATTAGTAATTTATATCAACTTTGAAATTTCAAATGTAACATACTATATTTTTTTACAAATTTGAAAAGTGCATCAAATTTGCATTACAATCATGTAAAATGATCCATATGTTACATTATTAAAAAGTAAAATGGCGGGTACTTTATTATACACCAAATCGGAAAGAGAATAGTGAGCCATGACTGTGGATTGAAATAAAACAATTAACTAAAACAATTGTAATTATTATTATTAAACGAAATAATATTTTTTTGTCATAATAATACAGAAAATAAGAATAAGAAACACTTAATAACAACAAAATGATTTTATAACTAATATTCAAAATGGCTCCCAGTCTCTTCAATACATTTTGCACAACGTTTTGAAACAGAATAAGTAGCCCTTTATATTTGGTTAGCAGATAAAGATTCAATTGCTGCTTCATTTTAATTCTTCAGTCCGTTTAATGTGTTTACTGGTTCATTACAAACAAAATCTTTCACGTAGCTCCATACAAAAATCAAGTGGTCATATCGGGAGAAAATGCATTGAAGAGGCTGAGAGTTATTTTGAATAATTGTTATAAAATCAATTTGTTGTTATTAAGTGTTCCTTAAAATATTATTTCATTTATTAATAATAGTTACAATTGTTTTAGTTAATTGTTTTATTTCAAGCCACAGTCATGGCTCACTATTCACTTTCCGATTTGGTGTATATTAAAGTGCTCGCCATTTTACTTTTTAATAATGTAACATATGGATTATTTTACATGATTGTAAAGCAAATTTGATGGACTTTTCAAATTTGTAAAAAAATATAGTATGTTCCATTTGAAATTGCAAAGTTGATATTAATTACTAATAAACCGGAAATGATATCATGAATGTACTTCCGTCATCAACTAGCTTTCATGTTGCTGTATAAATCATGTTATATGAAATAAGTTGATAAATAAGCGTGATATTTGCTGGGTCTATTAAAATATAACACCCTGTATATATATATATATATATATATATATATATATATATATATATATATACTAGGTGTAACATAGAATATACAATGGTATTTTTTTAATATGGTGACTGTTGCTTCCCTAATTAAATTAGAATAAAAAGTGTTAATACAAAAAATGTTTAGAATTAAAAACTGCATCTAATGAATATCTATTTGTTGCTCAAATGTTTTTTATGCAAGAGTAAGAGGCAAACGAAAAGTGGCTTTTATAAAGAAAATTGAGAATGTTGTGTCTGAGAAAATACCTAGTTAACAGATGAAAAATTATTAATTTGATGAGTTTATTTTAGTAAACAAAATTGAATTACCAAAGTTATTAATAAATTGTCTTGAACGTGTATTGTCATATTTTTTATTGATGCTAATAATAATAACAATTATAATAATAAAAAATACATGAATCATTTTAAGGAAACACAAAATATTGATTATATTAAATGTTCAAAAATATTTCCATTTATAACTAAACAATGTCCTAATATATAATATGTCAAATTTTCTTGGTTATGATTTTGATCTTTACACTTTTACATGGTTTTAGTACTCTACCCGTATCTTCAAATTGTTTTCGACTCTACTAATGGTAGCAATAGATGGGATAGGTGAACCAGGATGCAGAGCACTATATACATATATCACGCACTTGATGCAATGAATTTTCCGCGTAGTACCAATAATGAATAAAATTTTATCGTTCTTAGAAATTATTTCCATACTTAAAACGGTATACAACAATTAATCCAAATTTATCAGTGTTATTTAACAATCATTTGACGTAAATAGTAACTGTCAAAATTTATAATTCGTAATTTTTGGTACTAAAGTAACTTTTCGTTTGCTTCTTACTCTTGCATGAAAAAGAATTGAGCAACAAATAGTTAATCATTAGATGCAGTTTTTAATTTAAACCTTTTTTGTATTGACACTTTTTGTTCTACTTTAATTAGGGAGACAACAACTACCATATTAAACAAATACCATTGTATTTCCTAAGTTACACATTTCAAGTGTTCACCCGGTATATCTACATATATATACATATAAAGATTTTACTTTGATGAAAACACTTTAACAAAAAATACAAAACAACCACCATAACAAATAATCTGAAGTACCAATTAAAAATGCACTGATGTATTTCTCATTTGTGTTGATTACTAAAAAAAATCCAAATTTACATTACATTGTCAACTGCTAGGCCAAATGTGTGATTTAAATTCTATTGATTCCAACAAAATTTCAAAATTCTTTCGTTTGAAATATGTTATATTTTAGAGAGAAAAACCACAGAGAAGATGCTTGGTGAGCAGACAATACAGACGTGACTTAATGGCAACAAATAAATTTAGATTAATAGGTTATTTTCTTGGCTATAATTCACTTAATGTGTCATTTATATCAATGATATCAAATGTACGCTGTCCCACGAAGAAATGAAGCGACGTGCTTGTGTACAACATTCATTACGCACTGTAACGCTGCCGTGTCAAAACTAAAATGGCGATAATAATTGCGATGTATGACGTTTATTTCATTGTTATTGTACGTGCTAAATAGAAACATTAAATACTTTTTCTATGTTTAATATAAAAATATTTAGTAAGAATGGAAACCAAACATTTATTTTATGTCCTCTATAATCTATGACTGTTATGATCATCTACTTCTTTCATGTTATGAGAATAAGATAACTAACATGTTATATACTCATAATCTAGGTGTTTGCTATTTGTAATGTGTTTAATATACTGTTTAATTGAAATGTAAATGAATAATAATTGTCTTATACCGTAAATATATTTATTGGTATAAATGTCAAGTCATTTAATATGAAATGCACCAGAGCACAAAATAAAATAGAATGACATGATAATATCTTTATTTATTATATATATAATTTTGCTTAAGATAATATTGTGTAGATATTTTTATAATATTATTATTATTATGTCCAACTTCAAAATATAAATTAACATGATTAAAATATAACATTGAAAGATCAATGCTTTTATCAACCCATAGTTAATATAAAGCTGCATAATAAAAACCTTTTGAAAGCTTTTTTGCTTTGGAGTTTTTCCGCAACGTATGTTTTTTTTTCTGCGGCGTTTTGTAAAGTCAACGCATATGAACTAACGACGTGGTGATCATTTATCAGGGCAGCCAGGGTTGCCTCTGGTCACTTCACGAAGCTGTCGTCATCTCTTATGTAACAGTAAAAGTTCTTGCGTAAAAAGTGATAGCTTAAATGAACCGAATAATGTAACTACCGCATGGACAAACTTCAGAATGAATTATGATGTTAGTCACTCAGACCAAAAAAAAATGTATAGTTTGCTCTCTTGTTAAATATTAAAAGCGCATCCTTAATTATCGATTACTATTTAAAACCCAATAAAACTTAGCGTATGATAGATTAAACAGTGCTTCCTTTGATGATGCTGTGATTCTGCAAATAGATGGCATTTTGAACTTTATAAATTATATCCAGATATTTAGAAATAATTATTTTCACTTTTAATATATTGCAATTAAAGTTAAAATGATATTTTTTTATATTATATTAGAGACAAGTTAATTATTTAGATTGTATTAATTGTACGAAACTACTGGACAAACAAAATTGTTCAGTTATTAATTTTAAGGAAAATCTGTTAATTATTACTCTATTGTTTATGTTTACTTTTCTGTCCACTATTTATTTATTTTCATTCTTCTTCCAAATTTGAAAGTGTAAACATCTTCCATATATTTGTATTTTATTTCTAAATTAAATATTATTATTGTCATATATCTAAATAAAGTGAAGCCTTATACATATAAATTAATTGCTTTACATTGGTGACCCCCGACAAAAAAAAAAACTAATCATAATACAGTGCCGCGAATGTCATCGTGCTTAACAAAGTGCCCAACGTTTCCTGATATTCGTCAAGTCTACCCACATCTACCAGTCTCTCCAATTCTACCAGTCTTCCCAATTCTACCAGTCTTTCCAACTCTGCCAGTCTACCCATATTGCATCTTTGAAGATATATGAACATTATTTTAATTTAAATTATTTTATTAAGTATCTAATGTAACTATAACTATTTTTCTATTTCTATTCTTTCAACACGTAACACATACATTTATTCACTTACACGTACGCTAACACAATTAACTAATCAGATTTACTTGATTAGACAATTTTATTATTATTATTATTATTACTTTTGCAACACATTTTCAACATTACCAAACACTACATTACTTTATGTGTTACGTGCTTGTTCTTACTATTTCCTTTCCATTTTCATCAATATCAATGTTGTGTTGTGTGACATTTAGTTTAAAGCCAATCTACTGCTACTAATACTTCTTAAATTCTTTCAGTAATGTTTTAATTAATTTTTGATACTTTCATCCCTTCTCAAAAACCCCTTTCTGCAATTTTTACTTCACTTTTTCCGTTGAAATTATCATTCTTTTAATTTCTTCGTTTCTGGATTATATTTATCCAATGTATTGTGCACTATCTGTTTATTCTTATCTTTCAAACATTAAATTTAATATTTTAGATGTTGAGCACAACATTTTTATTGTCCTTTCTTTTCCTCTCTTTTCTTTTCTTGAGGGGGGAGTAATGTAGCGTCGCTATTAAGTAGTTTGGCGACGTTACATTATTTCGTTTCCAAGTAACTTCTACTTATTACTCTATTGTTTATGCTTACTTTTCTGTCAACTATTTATTTATTTTCATTCTTCTTCCAAATTTGAAAGTGTAAACATCTTCCATAAATTTGTATTTTATTTCTAAATTAAATATTATTATTGTCATATATCTAAATAAAGTGAAGCCTTATATACATCTAAATTAATTGCTTTACATATATATATATATATATATATATATATATATATATATATATATATATATATATATATATATATATGGCACTTACTTTAACCCCATATAGTACTCAATGTACTGATTATGAAACAGAAAGATTTTTAAAAAATTCACAATAAAATTGCACATTATTTGAAGCAAACATATTTTGTACCACTGGGCTGATTGATACGTTAAAGCAGTAGAAGCAATAGAAACTAATAAACATTAACATTTATTTAATTTAAATACAGTTCAGTGCAATTCTTTCAATGGCTAAAATTTACTTTTCTTACTATAACCTACCAGTCTTTTATTTCATAAGCAGTACTTTAAGGTCTGTTTGAATAAGTCTGTATAAAGCATAAAAACTATAAATTTATAGTTTAAAATTGTAATATTGCTACATTTATTTTGAAATTATTTAATATTTTCTTGCAAATAAAATTATAAAAACTAGAAAACCTTTACTATAATTCTTAATTTTTAAATATCTATAAGAACATAAATATACTAGTATTCAATATGTCTTGACACATCTTAATTCTACTTATATAACCTATCATATCTGTAAACAAAGCAAATACATACAGTCTTATTTGGAGAGCATGTCTGTGGTGAAGAGCAAGAGCTGATCCAGAGTAATACATCGTATTTCATCAGTTACCTGTTACAATTTATCTAGCACCAATACATGGAACAGTTTATTGTTATCCCGCAAATACCTAATCATCAAATTTTAGCATAACACTTATTCGCCAAGCGCTATAGCTCTATATCAATTTATACTCTTTGATTATATGTAATTAGATACCTATTTTTTGTATAACAACAAATATTCATTTATGCACAAGCTTTTTGATATAAAAATTGATATTGCTGTTTGATTTAATAATAACTAAGAATTGATTGTAAATTTATAAAAATATGTTTTTCAAAAATTTAAATGTTTATAACAATGAAAATAGCGTTTTGATGTTGCATTATCATTCGGTGGGAAATTAAGGGTATATATTGTAACGTTTATTACAATTTCGGGATCGGTGAAGTTTATTATTAAATAAAACACGAGTAATGAAAACACTAACAAAATATTTATTTAAAACGAAAATAATGTAGTGCAACTGCTAAGACATATATTTATATACAACACGTATTTATATTCACAACAAAGTATTTAGCAACGACTTGCACTGTTCACACTTCAAATACCGAATGCCCCTTGCCGGCCAAAACTCTCCCTTATATACTGGAACAAGATATTCCAGAATATACGAGAGCTTCTGGAACACTGTACAAGCATGACGCAGAGCGAACAGGTTCGGACTTGTCTCTGTATTGCGTATAAGACAGCGTTTAAATGCGCTGCAGACTACGATGCGTCG
This sequence comes from Pterostichus niger, assembly GCA_947425015.1. Taxonomy (NCBI): domain Eukaryota; kingdom Metazoa; phylum Arthropoda; class Insecta; order Coleoptera; family Carabidae; genus Pterostichus; species Pterostichus niger. Next base: position 14,692,309 of record OX380337.1, read on the forward strand.
ACTGCGAAATGCTGAGCGTTAATGAGTTAATTCTATTTTTACTTGAAAACACAGTTTGAATTTAGTTTAGATTTGTAATATTTAATGTACAAATTTATTTAAACTTAATACCATAGCATCTGATTGGATAGAATACAACTAGCACTAGGGAGAAACTTTATACTAGTTATTCAGAATAATATATGATTCGAAAGCAAGCTACCTATTATAACGGTATTTGAAAAGGAAATTTAAAATAAATACCATAGTGTACGATCAAATAGAACACAAATAACGATAGGAAGCTCTTCACAATCATATATGATTCGAAATCGAATTAACAAAAATAATTAAGGAGTAATGATATTTGTACTTCACCACTGAACTTGACAATTAACTAGATTTTATTTCCTATAGTTTTTTTTAATAATTCAAATAAATTTATTTATAATGTTATTATTGTTGTATAAAGGGACAATATCCTTTATCATAATATTCCAAGGAAATAAAGTGCTTGTCACCGAAAATTACGGAGTTGAAAGGTTTACGACTGACCGATACGACTCTGTGGAACTCTTAAAACAACATAAACTGCGGCTCAACAGAGTTCGGGGTTTTCCGGAGTTTTCTTGGATAATGTGCAATCATGAATATCTCGTGATATTTCTAAACTGATCAAAAGACGAGATACATATAAATAAAGTGTACAAGATGTTCGACGAATACTATTAACATAGTTGACAAGTTTGCTTCCTTGATGATTTTACGGAAAACTGAAATTTGAAGAGAATTTATCGAATTTTGCTGCATATTAAATTTAAACATTTAAAAGCATAATATATCTGAGAAATCCAGTACGACAAGTCGGGTTCTGGAATCAATCGCTAACTACTCAAAAGCTAAATTCAGTATTAAAGTTCCTTATAAGTTTTCCGTTGTCCATCCTCATGTTCCATTTTCAGGACAGCAGATTTCCAATATAAGCACTAATTCCAAGGTTCCCTTTCTGGTTAGTATTATGCTTAACACTTCTATGTTATAATACTCTATTTTGTTGCATTGTTCATCAAATCTAAGAAAGATACAAATTTGTAATGTTGTCTATAAAAATTAACAGTTCTAATTGTATTTCTACATATGTTGGTAAAACAAAACAATCTATTAACAATGGATTAAAACAACACCAGTACCACCTTAAGAATGGAAATAACAACCATAGCGTAATAGTGTTTTTTCACTACTAGCTTAGCAACGTGCCATTATTGACTTCGTTTTGAGTCGTGAAATTGTTTTTCTCTACCGCGTCCTTAACAACGGTCAATAATGGATTATTATTGACCTAGGTAAATAATGAGAACTGTAACTTTTCAGAAAAATTAAAGCTTCTGAACTTATTTAACTTGTAAAATGCAAGGAAAATATTAATTCTGATTTTAAAATTGGTGCCTAACTTCAAGTTGGCAATCCCAGTCAAATTTCCTTTTGAATAGTAAGTTTCTTTCTAACTGTCACATTTTACATGTGAGTGTGCTTTACTGTTTCATTGTGAAATATGTATTTATGTATTTATTTATTGTTAAATTCTCGAAAAGGTAAATGTTTATTATAATATTATTGAATAATCTTACATTGTACAGTTTTGTTTATTTTAGGGTTATGATTGTATTTTTATATAAGAAATGGAAAACATGACTAGGATTTATTGCTGCAGAACCCGTGTTTAATTATATTTGAGTATATCGTATATTTCATGAAGTTGCAGTAAGGTTACCCACGGGCATATTAAGTTGCATTTAGAATATCTGGCATCATTGATTGAGGTTATGACGTTTTATTGATAATGTCGCCCACATTTATTCTGCCAAAATAATAGCGAAAGTACATCGCAATGAATACCCAATGTAAGTTTCTGAGTTATCTAAATTTAAAATGCTGGAAATATATTTGGACATCTTGCATATTGTATTATGTCGTATATTTTGTCTTGTAGATTTGCCATGTCGGAAACTAATTAATACTTTTGCCATGCCAGGAGTGGGCCTCTTATTTAGATATTTATTAACTATTTCAACCCAAAAAGATTCTACCAGGACAAATTTTCTCGAGGATCCAAATATTAAAAAAAAAACAGTGTTAAAAACAAAAAAAAATCATTTCTGTCTTCTTGGTTTTTGTAGATATTAACAAGTATTCATATCAAATTGTTTATGTTATGATTATTAAAAAATTCGTTACATAGGATTTATGAGCTAGTACTGAAAAAATAGTATATAACCCACGGTTGAGAAGATCATCATTGACCTAGCGTCAAGATTGTACCCCGAGATGCAACCGAGGGTACAAGGCGCACGGTCAATAATGATCATCTTCTCAAAATTGTCTCTACTTGCGCGAACCACAACTCTGGATCAGCAGGCCAATAGTCTGGTAACTTGAAGGGTCCAGTTAAAGTTGACACATCCATCGTGGAATTGTCCAGTGCAATCGGAGGAAAAACTTGATTCGTTTCAGGCATAACTGCGTACGAGGTAAACGTGTAATGAGGGGTCACCAATGTAATATATTAATAATTAATTAGAAATATAAGAGAAGCTTTTTAACGTCTTTATTATTTTCACCAAAAACATGTAACCAACTAAAAATAAATAACTACCGTAACATAGAAATATAACAACTTAACAATTGTAGTTAATTATCAAAAAATAAATAAACATTTCATTTTAAAATAATCAAGTCACAAAAAATAAACCACACTACTCCCCCCAAAACGGGACAGCACGGAAAAACAAAAAATGAAATATTTACTTAGTACAAAAACATTAATACACAAACAATAGAAATTTTAAGGTTACAGTGGTAACTCAGGTGACGCTGTCAAATGTAATAAAATTCCAAATTTTGGTTAATTTTGTCAAAATTAAGTACTGTCTACGTATGCTGGTTTAAGTCTGTCAATGCTGACTGATTCTATTTTTCCATTGATCAGTATTTTGAAAAATTTGTTATATCTGTCTATAACTTTAAATGGACCATCAAAAGCTTGTTTCAGAATCTGACGAAGACATGAGAAGTAAGAAATAAATTTGGAGGAATGTAAGTTGGTACAGATGTAGATGTTTGAGAAGAAAAAGGTTCCAGTTTATTAATTGCAGTTTTGAGAGTCGTCAAAAATTGAGCAGTGTCAAAATCGTGTGCTAAAAATGATGGTTTTGTAGGTATGAATTCTCCTGGCAAACTTAACTTTTCACCATAAACTAACTCTGCAGAACTACAGTAATTGTTTTTTATTGTAGATCTAATACCCAGTAGTACAAATGGAAGGAAATCCATCCAATGGGAAGAATTTAGATAAGTTTTTAAAGAATCTTTTAAGTGACGATGAAATCTTTCTATAATGCCATTTGATTGAGGGTGATAGACTGTAGTCTTTATGTGATGTGATCCAAGTAACAATAATAAATTGGTAAACAACGCTGCATTAAATTGTTGCCCTCTATCAGTGGTGATAGTTTTAGGGACACCGAAACGCGAAATCCATCCCGAAACAAAAACTTTCGCAACAGTCCTAGCTGAACAATCTTTTTAGGGTAAAACTTCCGGCCATCTTGTAACGCGATCGATGCAAGTAAGGACGTAGGAGCTACCTTCTGAAATCGGTAACTTTACTATATCGATATGTACCGAGGCAAAACGTGAAGAAGAAATACAAAATTTTGAAATTGCAGATTTAGTGTGTCTGGTTACTTTTGCTTTTTGGCAGTTTAAACAGTTCCTAGTCCACATTGTAATATTTTTGTTCATATCTTTCCAAACAAACCTGGATGAAATTAATTTTATTGTACCGTTTATCCCTGGATGAGAAAGTGAATGAAAATGATTGAAAATAGTGTTTTGAAAAGCTGTTGGTACGTATGGCCTACAATTTCCAGTTGACATATCACAACACAATTTGAGGTTAGATTTGGGTAAAGGCAAATCTTTAAATGTAAGTGAAGTGTTAGTTGATTGTTTTAATTTTAGTAAATCTGTATCAGTTAACTGAGCCAGAGCTATTTTATTGTAGTCAATATGTGTGCTTTTGTACAATAAATTAATAGACATGCGTGGCAGTGCGTCGGCTACAGGATTGTTTCTTCCGGAAACATGACGTATGTCATGCGTAAATTGGAAAATGAAGTCTAACTGGCGAATTTCTCTAGGTGAATAATTATTCTTGTGTGCTAATTTAGTAGTGAATGTGAGTGGTTTGTGGTCAGTTAAAATGTGGAAATTTTGTCCATCCAAGAAATGACGGAATTTTTTTATAGCTAAAAATATTGCCAGAAGTTCCTTTCCGAACGTGCTGTACCGTTTTTCGGTTGGAGTTAAGGTTGTCGAATAAAACAAGATGGGTCTCCAGCTGTTATTGACGAACTGTTGCAGTACTGCCCCAACTCCAACATCGGATGCATCAACCATAACATTAAGGGGAGCGTTATGTTCAGGAAAAGTTAAACAGGTAAGTTTAGATAATTTAATTTTAATAATTTTGAAGGCATCTTTTGCTTCGTTTGACCAAATAACTGTTTTCGAACTGTTTTTGTAATGACTCATTAGTTTATTAATCGGATTTAGAATTGTTGCACATTTTTTTATGAAACGATGATAGAAATTTACTAATCCTAAAAATTCTCGAAGCTGTTTTTGTGAAGTGGGAAGGGGAAATTTATTTATAACATCAATTTTGCTTTGTAAAGGTTTAATTCCTGCTGAAGAAATACAATGTCCGAGAAACTCTATTTCATGCAAACCAAATTGACATTTATTTTTATTTATTAAAATACCGTATTGCTCTAACCTATCAAATGTAATTTTCAAATGTTCTACATGTTCTTCTGGCGTGCTACTTGCAATAAGAATATCGTCAACATAAGCAAATGCGAAATTTAAACCTCTAGTAACTTTATCTATAAATCGTTGAAATGTCTGAGCGCTATTCCTCAAACCAAACGGCATTACAGTGTATTCATAGAGACCGAAAGGTGTGGTGATTGCGGTTTTTAATAGATTCCTCGTCCATCGGAATTTGATTATAAGCTTTTACAAGGTCTAATTTGGAAAAAATGTTTGAATTTTGTAGGTTTGAAGTGAAATCTTGTAAGTGGGGTAATTGATATCTATCGGGTGTAGTTTGAGAGTTAAGAGTACGGTAGTCGCCACACGGACGCCATTCACCCGTTTTCTTCTGAACCAAATGCAGAGGTGAAGCCCAAGCACTTGAAGATGGACGAATTAATCCAATTTCAAGCATACGATTGAACTCTTTTTTGGCAATTACGAGCTTGTCTGGAGCCAAACGGCGTGGCTTCGCAAAAGTAAGATTGCCAACCGTAACTATTTGATGTTTGACTGCATGTTTAATGTCACGTTTAAAATCTAAATTTTTAGTTAAAGTAGAGTAGTTTAATAGTACGTGTTCGAGAGTGTTTGTTGGATTATGGATGTTGTTAATATTTTTTGTATGACCAGATTCTATAACACATTTTGATGACAGATCAATTAAAAGTTTGTAATGAGTTAAGAAATCAGCTCCAAGGATTGAATATTGGACATCAGCAGTGATAAACTTCCAGGTAAAACTTTTTGACAAGCCTAAATCTAATGTCATTGTTTTATAACCGTAGGTTTTGATATTAGTATTATTTGCAGCTTGCAGGTAATGTAGGTTTAATTGATTTTTGGAATTTTTATTAACTTTGACAACGCTCACCTGTGCACCGCTGTCAACCAAAAAACGTTGTCTGGTATGTCTGTCAGTTAAAAAAAATAACTTAGCAGACGTTGTATAAAAACTATTACTGGAAACAAAAGATATATAATTAGATTTTTTATAAATTGATTTTTCAGAGTTTGATAGCACCTCAGGTTTTGTCAATAAGGGTGGACCTGAACATAGTGAAACACACTTCTTGGCTTTCTTCCCAAACGTTGAGTGATACCAGCAGAGAGTTGAAGATGAAGATGAATTTGAATTGGATGTTGTGGTAGCATTCTTTAGAGTTGATAATTCCAGTTTCAGGTCCTTAATTTCTTGAGATAATTTTTTTAAGGTGATGACTCATCAGAAATTGCAGAAAGAGATGGATTGGCAATAGTGAGAAGTTTGTCGGCAATTATAGCTTTGTCTTCTAATGAACTGCTAGGCATTGATGTTAATATCAGTTGTATGTTGATAGGTAGTTTTTGTACAAACAATTCTTCCAAAATACTTTCATCCAAAAGCTTAGATCCTAAAAGTTAACGCAAATATCTCAACATCTGAGTAGGTTTCTTGTCTTCTAATGAAGAAAAATTAAATAATTGTTGCAGTTTTTCTTTTTCAGATTGCCCCGTTCTCTGAATTAAGGCATTTTTCAAAGTAGTATAAGGTAGGTATAGAAGAGTGGGGAGAAACAACTGAATGTCTTAAGTCGTGTGAAACAGCTGTGTAAAAACTTAAAACAATTCGCGATTAATCTCAAACTAAAATTTGCCAAATCTACAGAGCTATTGAGGCAACATCGTCAGCTATTAATGTGAGTAAAATATTACTTTATTCTTCTCTTCACAATAAACATCATTCTCAAAAACATTTACTTAAACTAACGACCTTCATCGCTAATTAACTAAGCAGCTCACACGTTCAGTGCTACAAACAAATTCAAACGCTCAAACCCAGTGTTGCCACATGTAGTAAAAATAAAAATAAAAATTATAAACAAAATATATTAAATAATTATAAAACTAATAAACACCATTGATCTAGTATATTAGAGCCATAAAATATCAACATTCCAAATAATCTTAAATTTAATAATACAATATGGGAGAAAACGCAAACACTGATCTAATATTGCAAAAAATAGAAGAAAGCAGACTTTCTAACCTAAAAGCCTTAAACACAGCCGTAAACGAGATCAAACAAACTATACAACAATCTAATTCAAAGATCAAAGCAATTGAAGAAAGAGTAGAAAAATTGCAAGAAGAAAACAAGAAACTAAAACAAACGTTACAGGAAAAAGTTAACAAATTACATCAACTGGAAAAACACACGAAAATCAAGAATCTTATCATATATGGTATGTCAGAAGATGAAAAAGAGACGAGAGTTAAGCTACGAGAAAAAATGATAAACTTCTTCTCAGCTACTATGAAAATCAACTTACAAAATGAGGATATTGAAAATATCTACCGATTTGGAAGTACACGCAATAATAAAACAAGAATAATCTCCATAACTCTGTGGAATCTAAATAAAAAACGGGAAATTCTAAAAAACAAATACCTGTTAAAAGGCTCAAATATCTCAATTGAAGAAGATTATACACAAAACGATATGCAAGTAAGGAAAAAACTTCTACCACACTTAAAATCTGCACGGGCAGCAGGAGACAGAGCATTCATAAATGGACAATATCTAGTAATTAAAGGAGAGAAATTCACCATCGATGACTTAGAATTACAAGAGTATGAAGAAGAGGCATATACAGAAATAAATACAAGACGACTATCCCAGTCTACACCCTCCTTACTTCAACCATCTTTTACTCCTCAAGAGTTAGAAGCACAGAACACTAAGTCCCAAGACACCGAGACAACAGACAAAATATTAAGCTACAACAACGGAAATAGCTCAGCTCATAAAACCTCCGATACAAAAAAACCAAAGACAGATAACAAAGACATATCAAAAAACTACAGAAAACAAGAAAAGAAGTCAGATGGCCCTTTAGATCGACTATTGAGATCAAGAACCCAAACTACCCCTGGGAAAATCACAAAAAACTAAACAATACAAAAGAAACACAGGAAAAAGAAACATCATTATCCTCACTTGGTTTTTGGAATATTCATGGGGAAAACAGCTTCAACCTTCTAGACAACTCCCAACTTATTTACATACAATCATTTGACATACTATGTGTATGCGAAACCTGGGTAGAGGAAAGGAAACCCAACCGCCAAGTTGACTATCTGAACCAATACGAACAACATCATAGTGGAGCAGTAAGAGACGCAAGTAGAGGCAGAGCTATCGGAGGGCTGTCCGTTTACGTCAAAAAAGTTAAATATGCTTCAATGCTAATAGAAAAATCAGCTCACTGGCTAGCTTTAAGGATCCTCTCCAACGAATGCAGCACTGAAATAATTCTACTATTCGCTTACTTCTCACCAAGTTACGATTTTAATACTTTATTGGATCTCTTCTCCTGTGTTATTAAATATTTAAATGACACTTATTCGCATCTTCCAATAATAGTAACAGGCGATTTTAATGCGCAAATAGGCGAACAGAACCAGGGAGAAGATATAATATTTGAGTCATCCAGACTAAGCTCGACTCGACTAGCCGATAAGAAATACAACAGAAAAGGAAATCTATTAGTGGAAATAATGGAGAACGAGGGATACTACGTCCTCAACGGCAGATCTGGGAGCGACTCTCCAGCTAAATACACGTACATCAGCAACATAGGCCAATCCACAATTGACCTAACCTGGACTAACACAGCTTGCATTAAAATTATATCCGACTTTCAAGTTGATAACAAAATTCTAATATCCGACCATCTGATCTGCAAACTAACAATTACTTTAAACTCAAAGATAACCAGTAAATTTCAACAAAAAGAAACCTGCAATACAACTCATCGTAAAATTAAATGGGAACAAAATAAGATAGAAGATTTCCAACTAAAGACGGAAAACTACATAATGCAATTAACAGATATAAATAAAAACATCTATGAAAATCTACTCCTAACATGTCACTTGGTATCCAAGGAAATGGATATGCTACACATAAATAAATTAAAACAAAGTACAAATAAACCCTGGTACAATAAAGAATGCGTAGAAACTAAGCAGCAAACGAGAAGAAGCTATCTCAGATACACAAGAGACAGATCAAATAAAGAAAAACTGGAGCGCTTAATGGAAGACAAAAAAACATATAAACATACAATCAAAGCAAACAAAAAGTGCTATTATAATAAAATCCAAGAGGGCATAAACAACATACACGACAGCAAACAATTCTGGAATGTTTACAAGAAACATAAACTAAGGAAGAAAACAGCAAACCCTATAAGTATTCAAGAATGGGAAGCATATTATGAAAATATACACAGACCATACATTGACATAGACACTCAATACATCGATGCACAACATCCATACCTAGACACTACAATAAATAATTTCGAACTAAGAAAAGCACTGAATCACCTAAAAAATAACAAAACACCCGGGCCTGACTTGATACCAAATGAAATGCTAAAATCTTTAGGAAACAACTGCTATTCATTGTTACAAAGCTTTTTAAATGAATGTCTGCATAGAGAAACTGTACCCTCTGAACTATGCATGAGCACTTTAATACTCATCCACAAAAAAGGCGATGAAAATAACCCTAATAACTATCGCGGTATCGCCATGCTGAACACAACCTTAAAACTACTAACAAGCATAATTTCATCACGATTAGAAACCTGGGCCGAAAGTTTTAACATTCTCCCGGAAGCACAAAGCGGCTTTAGAAAGAGAAGATCTTGTCTAGATAATCTCTTCACTTTAACGGCGCTCATCCAAACACGTCTCATTGAAAAGCGAACTACACTTGCCATATTCATAGATTTCAAGCAGGCCTTCGACTCAATTACACACACAAAGCTTTGGAACAAATTATTTCACCTAGGGGTAAGTGCAAAATTAGTTCGATTACTGAAGAATATCTATAAAAATGCAAATATAACCATATACACGAACCAACAAAAATCTAATTCTATAAGCGTGAATGGCGGCGTATTACAAGGGGACTCCCTGAGTCCTCTTTTATTTAGTCTATTTATCGCTGATATCGAACACTTCTTCAGAGAACAAGGACACGAAGGACTTTATATCAATCATTATAGTGACATCTTAATGTTGCTATACGCCGATGATTTAGTTATACTCTGCAATTCAGCCACTGATGTGCGAAACAAGCTCAGGTGTCTTGAAAATTTCTGCAATAACAACGACCTTAGCATCAACAACCAAAAAACGAAAGTGATGCAATTCTTCAGGGGAAGACCACACCCAATAAATATGAATTTCTCTTGTCAAAGCGCAGCCATAGAAGTAACAAGAGAATATACATACTTAGGTTTAGAATTTACCAGTTCAGGTCTTTTTAATCAAGCGAAAGACGCAATAATTAGTAAAGCTAGACGAACAGCAGGTAGCGTCAAAGACCTAATGGTTACGACAAAAACAAAATCCTGGGAGACCAGGAAACATCTATACAAAACCGTGGTTCTCCCCACATTGCTCTATGCCTCTGAAATATATAGCCTTCAATACGCCGAGAACCTTGAATCAATACAAGTTGGCTTCTTTAAACAAATATTCAACTGGCCAAGATGCACGCCCAATTATATAGTGCGTACCGAAACCAAACAGATGAAACTAGAAGGGCTACTATTTAAACAAGCATTAAACTACCTAAAAAAATTACTTATTATGAATAATAATAGGTACCCAAAATTATGCTTTAACAAATTAATACAACTAGATAAGAACAAAACCAATATATTAAAACTCAACTGGGTAACACAAGTAAAAAACATGTTTGCAAGGATAGATAGCACAGATATCTTCAACCAGCAAACTTATACAGCACTAATAAATGCAGAAGAAAACATGATCAGAAAGTACACACAACTACTTATGGATGAAGACAGAAACAGAATCCTAACGTCTACGTACAACATCGTATATAAAGAAATCAGCACCGACAATGACCTGGAATATTTAAACAGCGAAATAAACATAAATGTTACGAAAATAATAAGTCAAATCAGAGTAGCCTCCACACGCAACACTGCCCAATTATACTTAAAAGGATTAACCTATAAATTTAGCGAAACCGACATCTGCTCTATTTGCAACTTCCTAGAGCCTGACAATCTCTATCATTTCTTCATAAGATGCCCACACTTCGAGTCACCCAGACACACTTTTCTAGAGAAATATCTACAGAATCCCAATGAAGACAACTACATCATCCAAATTCTAAGGCCACTTTCCCAATCCAAAATGTACGATATATATAATTTCACTGTTACAGCTCTACAGATCAAATCATTTGCGATGAACATGTAATCCACAGCACCGTCAACCAACTAGGATCCAAACAACAATTGTATATTAACCCAATTTATAATCTACCTACCTGTATGAATATTATATAATTGTACCCACTCTATTGTATAGGCTTTGCCTTTTCACAATAAACATTATTATTATTATTATTATTATTATTATTATAAGGTAGATCCGCTGGAGGTGCCACTATAATGTCTCTAACTTCATTTGCAAACTGTGGTGTTAAAATTTCTACGATTTTGCTAAATTTCGAAAGTTCAGATGATATTCTCCGTGAAGCAAAAATTGTCTCTACTTGCGCGAACCACAACTCTGGATCAGCAGGCCAATAGTCTGGTAACTTGAAGGGTCCAGTTAAAGTTGACACATCCATCGTGGAATTGTCCAGTGCAATCGGAGGAAAAACTTGATTCGTTTCAGGCATAACTGCGTACGAGGTAAACGTGTAATGAGGGGTCACCAATGTAATATATTAATAATTAATTAGAAATATAAGACAAGCTTTTTAACGTCTTTATTATTTTCACCAAAAACATGTAACCAACTAAAAATAAATAACTACCGTAACATAGAAATATAACAACTTAACAATTGTAGTTAATTATCAAAAAATAAATAAACATTTCATTTTAAAATAATCAAGTCACAAAAAATAAACATTTCATTTGTAAATGTAAATAATCAAGTCACCACATATATATATATATATATATATATATATATATATATATATATATATATATATATATATATTCAAATATAATTTAAAACTTTTCAAATTTGGTATATAAGACTACTATATCAATGTAAATATCATAATAGATTTTGGTTAAAATAGACTAACCGGAAGTGGCACATTACATGAAGCTGCTAACAGTATTCCTTGAAAAAAAATTATATTTTAATTTTAGAAATAAATGCTGCAAATAAAAGTTTTAGAGAATTAAATTCTGCGTCTAGCACATTAAAAATTTTTAAATTAGCTTTTTGCATAAACGAGATATCTAAATTTAAATATTATATATTTTCAAATTTTTTAAAATAATTAAGTTTGCTATGGATTAGAACAAAAAAAAGATTACACGCCTATTCAGAAACAAATATATAAACAGTGTTTAAATTAAACACTGTTTAAAATTGTCAACGTTGATTAAATTTTTGTGCATTCAGAAACATAGTAACTATGTATTTAAACAGTGTTTAAAATAAATAGGGTTTAAAATAAGAAGGCGAAAAAAATACGAATTGGGACACAAAAACAATGATTCTATCTGTCAATGTCACTTTTGTACAGGTTAAAAATTAATAAGTAGTAAAAGGAAATTTAGGTAATTTTAAGTGTAATTGCTCATCCTTCTACAAAAATTAAAAAAATGGACAACAATAAAAAAAGAAATAGATCAGATAATTGGAAGTTGGAAAAAAAAAATTATTAGAATTATGCAAGGAAAAACTATCTATAATAGAAGACAAAAATGTGGGCAGTTATGTTAATAAGAAGAAAAATTCATGTTGGAATTCAATTTATCAACATGTTTCATCTAAATTCGGGCATAAAAGAAATTCGGGGCAAATTAAACAGGAGTGGAGAAGAATTAAATTATAAAAAGAGTTAATACAGTGTGTAATAATTATAGTATTATATTTAAAAATATTTTATTAAGTACAGCAAATTCATTTCAGGATAAAAACAGTAAGAAAAAGACAGGTGGGGGTACATCGTCAGACGAAGCCACAGGCATAGATTATGAAATTTACAACTTATTAAAAGATCAATTTACAAAAGATACTAATAATTATGACGATGATAAAACCGACGACTTAGACAACGAACTCCAAATTTTCAATCTTACCAACAATGATACGATTTCGGAAACTACTATTAACTTAATTACAAATTCTAGTAACGACGAACAACAAGAAAATATTGAGCCAAGTATTTCATTTAAAATGAATACCGAAATAAGTCTTGAAAATATTAATAACGTAACAGATACTGTTAATGCTAGTAATATAGAAACAGATATTATATCGGGGGGAAATGGTAAAAAAAATAAACGTAAATACAAAGAACTTTCGGAGTATGAAACAAAATTATTAGATTGGAATATTACTAAAATTAAAGAAAATATAAAATGCAGTCTGCAACTACATGAGCTTAAAATGAAAAATGAAGAAGAAAAGCATCAAGAGGAAATTAAATTATTCAAAACAAAGAAAATATTGGGAACTGAAAATAGAAAAAGAAATAAAACTTTAAAAAGTCATTGTACAAATTAATAACTATATTTAATAAGAAATGTAGATACAATTAATAAATATAACTTGCAAATACAAACTGATTTCAAACATATTAATATTAATTAAAATTTAAATTAATATATTGCGTCCTAAAATCATCTCTTAAATTTTGTTGATGAATATTTCCAATGAGACCTTCGTCTGCTAAATTATCTTCATTTTCCCAATTGTCGTTTTCATTTAATAATTTTGCAATATTGCGTGAAACCGCCATTGCTACTATAGAAATTTTGGAAATATCAGACGAAATTGTAAACCCTCTTTGCAGAACGCGAAATCTAGACTTCCATTGGCGAAACGAACGTTCGATTAAATTTCGTGTACGGATATGAGCCCAGTTATATCTCTCTTGTGCTACCGTAGATGGGTGCAAAAGTAGAGTGAATAAATATTGCGTACACGCATATCCACTATCCCTTAATTATATTCCTTCAATTTCACCACCTTCAAATCTTATACGCAGCACGCATTCATTCCAAATGCGGGAATCATGGGCACTACCTCTCCACCGAGCTACAATATTAGTAAAGCTTGCACATTTATGCTATAATAACCTTTTCTATAAATATAAAGAGCAGCATTTGCTCCGGTAGGTTTCTTAATTTTCACATGAGTACAATCTATGGCCCCGATTATTGATGGACATCCCGCAATGGCATAAAAATTTCTCATTTGTCGCTGCTGGTCTTCAAAATTTATAGGGAATTTTATAAATTGTTCTCTTTTCCTTGCTAATGCAATAGCCACTTTTCTAATTATTCGGGACATTGTTGGTTGAGAAAATCCATGTGAATCTGCAACATCATCCTGATACTGCCCTCTTCCAAAATAACGCAGAACAGAGAGTACTTGTAATTTGGAACTTATTGGTCTGCCTCTAAACGTTGTCGGTTTTATTTCTTCTTCAATTAAATTGCATATAAAATTTGCCCCATGCTTCGTAAATCTTTATTTTTCCATAAATGTTTTATCACTATAACTTTCAAAAGGATGTTTTTTGTCTAAATACAAAATTTGCGGATGTTCAATACAAATAACTTCCCGAACTTCTTCAATATCCTCAAGATCTTCATCAATGTCATTCATGTTGACAAATTTAAACTACCACGTTGTTTAAATTTGTATGTTTAAATTGCTATTTAGTTACGATGACTACGGTGAAAATGCGTCTCTGAATGACAAAAATGAGTTTAAACAAGGTAACTAAGGATAAACACTGTCTACGTAGAGAAAAGAAAGCGTACATTGAATCTGAAGTTAATGCCAATTTAAGTAATTCCAATAAACTATGGAGTAATTTAAGGAAACTAGGTATACATAATACTACTTCATTAAATATTCCTGAGCCACTGCTTAAGCCACAAGAATATGGACAACATCTACTTAATAAAGTTAGTACAGCTAATATAAATCATAACACTGTTGCTCATTATTCAAATAATAATTTCTCGAAATAAACTAGTACTGCATTTGATTTTAAACGTGTTGACAGCGAAACTGTTTTAAAGATAATCCATAATATCAAGTCTAATGCAGTTGGCTCTGACGGGATATCACTCAAGATGTTTCTCATTATCCTTCCTGTTGTTCTGGATTACATTACGCACATCATTAATACATGTTTGTTAGCGGGAGAGGTGCCCGAAATGTGGAAAAATGCAATTGTTAAACCCATCCCTAACCTAAATTATCCCACAAGTTATGATGACCTGCGTCCAATTAGTACGAGTATATTGTCCACATTATCTAAGGTCCTGGAAAGGGTATGCTGTGACCAGATTACCAATTATGCTGTTGCTAATTCCATTTTTCCAAGTACTCAATCTGGTTTCCGTACCGGATACAGTACAAACACTTGTTTACTGAATATTATTGATGATATGATTAGTAACTTCGATACATCTAGAATATCTATACTTGTACAAATAGACTTTTCAAAAGCTTTCGATATGGTTAACCATAGCATGTTAGTAGCTAAGTTACGGTATTACGGATTTTCTGAACTGGCAATTCAGTGGTGTAGTAATTACCTAAAAAATTGCACCTTTAGTGTTAGCATGGCAACCAACTCTGATATACTTAATTCAGCAGGATTCTTAGCAAACTGTGGCGTTCCTCAAGGATGTATCCTGAGCCCGTTGTTCTTCTTGATCTATGTTGCGGATATGCCGTCTACCCTTCATTTCTGTTCTGTCCATTCATACGCTGATGATACTCAAATATTAGCAATGGTAGATCAAGCTAAAATGTGTGAGCAAGTAGCGCTTTTTAATGCAGATCTTGAAAAATTAGTCTCATGGATAAACAATAATGGTCTCAAAATAAATGCAGGAAAGTCAGCTTTATTAGTATATGGTACCATGGACATACCTAATATTATGCTGGACGGGGTTCAACTTACTCGTAGTCCAGTTATTAAAAGCTATACATTGACGAACGGTTAAATTTCATGATGCACCATCGTACCAAACTAACAGCTGACAGATTAAAATTGCGTCATATTTATAAATTTCGTAATGAACTATCTACCGTAATCAAAATGCGCCTTATAAAATCTCTAGTGTTGCCAATTCCAGATTACTGCTCCCCGGTATATTTTCCTAATCTGACCCAAATGTGTAAACATAAAATTACAGTCATACAGAATTCCTGTCTAAGGTTCGTGTATGGTGTCTGCAAATTTGATCACATATCTGGCTACCGATCTCTTGCTGGCATGGAAGATATCGATGGTCAAGTGGAAAAATCTTACCTCTGTTTCACGAACATGACTGTGTAATTAAGGATAACTTGACTATTATGATTTAGTATTTTGATATTTATTACTGTTTATTTAATTCTTTGTTTATATTTGTTGGCATGTTTATTTCACACTGTATTATTATTCTTATTATGTATTGGTTAGGTGAAAGAACAGCATTTAGCTGAACCTCCCCATTGACTAGCTGTCAATAAAGTTATATTATTAATAATGTGCGTTTCGTCTGACATTCCATTGTTAGAAAAATTTGCTTCGTCTGTCCAAATAATTGATTTATCAGTAAATGACAAAATTTTAGTGAACCTTTGTGATCACGAGGATGAACATGTTGAAGTTTATGAATTTTGTAAGGCTTATATTTATGCTTTTTTAAATAGCGATACACTGTACCCACACTTATGTTGTACTCGGCAGCAACCATTCTTATCGTCCATCTTATCCGTTCTAGTTGCTCTAGACCGTATCCTTTTAGGTATGTGAATTTTATCTATTTGGTGTTAATTATCTGATAACCTCCGTTTTTATTGTTTGTTATTTTTGTAATGAAATGAAATGTAACGATTATTTTTATAAATAATTGAATTTGTATTGTTTTGATTCTGACAATATTGTTTCTTTTATATTTTTCGGTTATATCTTTCACTAAACCTTGTGACATTTCAAATCAAATAAATATAACATCACGGATTTTACTCATTACTGAGTGCGACACTTTTCTATAGCAAATCTCGTTAAGTGATATATTTTTTCGTGTGACGTGCGGTTATCAGCCGTTAAATTACGACCCCCAAAGATATTAGTGGAGGGAGAACCACAGGGCTAGTTTTAACTTGGTGAAAATTGTTTGTTGGCTGTGGGAATCAAAATTGTGTTCTCAATTCTACAGGACTAGAGTTTGTTTAAAATTATAAATAACACTTGGTAGCTTATACAAATAACATACGGGGTGTTAAAAAAGGATAAAAAAACCTTTGAGGGCTAATACATTTTAATGTGATGGTTATGAATTATAAAAAAATTAAATAAATATATCACCACGTAAAAGATGTAATACTAATTCATTAATATTTTTTATACAAATTTCATACCGGCCAGTGCCTCTAAATAATACGCTTCAAGAACCATGCCCTTAATTTAGCGAATTTTTAAAAAAGTCTTTTTGGCTGAGAATAAATACACTGAAATATATATTCCTCAGATATTACCCTTTTTTGAATACTCTGTACGTTTATAATATTAAGAAGAGATAATACAGTTGGATATCCATTGGATCGGATCAGGTGGGTATCCGTCGGGTTGATTATCCATTGGGTCGGGTATCAATTAAGCCCAGTTGAATATTAATCGGGTTCGGGTCAAGTAAGTAGGGGTTTCCTGTACGTTTTCCAGCTTAAATAAATATGTATTATTATTTTTTAATCTTAGTGATAACATATTTCCTAACGGCAAAGTGTAATTATCAACTATCGGATAAAAGATGAACAGGAAAAATCTTAAATTTTTTATATACCAACTTGACAATTAAGATTAATTAATCTGTTTAAAGTTAACTTCAAAACGACGATTTGACGATACTTTTGAAACAAAATATCATTGTTATAAATGGAATATAATCTACAAAATGTTGAAGCTATTAGTTAAAAATATTATGGTTAAACTTATGGTAATTATATATGAATTAAAATATACATACATACATGCATACATAACATCACGCTATATCCCATTAAATGGAGTAGCACGAACCGATCAACATTCTCATCCTGACACACGATACTCGATTCGACCACATTAACACTTCCTCCATACAAACTCTTTCTTTTCTCACAACCAAAATCCATCAACACACAACAAACATTCATCCATACGCTCCTGTACAGTGCGCTTGTTTCTGAAGATGGTCTCCACACAATTGCAGGTAAACACTCGAAACATCTAACCAATTAATCTAAAATCAAGAATCATACGCTTGTCTTCATTCATCATATTTATCCCGCAATTAATTTTCTCCAAACATTCCTATCCTGACACACCACTTTTGCTTCAACCACATTCATAATTCTTTTCATACAAGCTCGTTTATTCTTCACGCTCAGAATCTTTCGCTCACGCAACAACCCTTCAATCATATTCATCCACTTGTTCCTAGGCCGTCCACGCAAACTTTCACCCTCAATTTCATCAACATACACTTGTTTCACCAATCTGTCATTCGACATACGTTCTACATGACCAAACCATCTCAACTGACTTATTCCCACTCTTCTTACAACATTCTTCCCAATCTCACATTCATCATACACCAATGTATTCCGGACACAATCTCTTCTAGTATATTCACACACACCCCGCAAATACCTCATTTCCACAGCAGTTATACGCCGTTCATGTTTCTTCATCCATACCCAACATTCACTACCATACATCAACGTAGGCACTAACACACCATTATAAACACTCAATCGAGCATCTCTGGATACATTCATGTTCCGAGTAAAGGTTCCCAGAGCACCCAATATCTTACATCCAGCAGATACTCTTCTTTCAATCTCTCGATCAATACGTCCATCCCTCGAAAACACACTCCCCAAGTATACAAACTCATTTACTTGACCCAATCTCACACCATTCACCGAAACATTGCAATCAGTCACCAAATCACTCTTCTCAAACACTAACACTTTACATTTATTAACATTCAGTAATAGATTTAAACCTTTTCCTACTTCATTTATACTTAGAATCATTCTTCTCAATTGTTCTTCAGATTCACCCATTACAACTACATCATCCGCATAAGCTAGCGCAGGCACTACACTGCCACCAATACGTACACCATCCGCCCCATTCAGCGACTTTCGTAACAACACATCCATATATAAATTAAACAACCACGGGGACATCCCACAACCTTGTTTCACGCCAACATCTATAGAAAACCAATCACTCAATCTACCATCAACTCTCACCGCAGCCTCGCTATCTTCGTATAATGCACGAATCGCTCCCAACAAATTACCATTTATACCGTACTCTAGAAGTACATCCCACAGAATATCTCGATGAACACTATCATATGCTTTTTTAAGATCGAGAAAGCCACAGAACACCTTCTTGTTGTTAGCAAGTGATTTCTCAACAATCATACGAAGAGAAAACAATTGATCTACACACCCTCTCTCAGGCAAAAATCCACCTTGCATATTACTCAAGTTGGACTTCAACATCTCATTCGTTATACCATCCAAACCAGGAGCTTTACCATTCTTCAAACGTAACAATGCAAAACTAACATCACTTTCATCTATATCCCATTCATCACTTCTAACATTTTCTCTTGAATTTTCACTACAACAATTTGATCCATTTACGCTACCATATAAACCTCTAAAATACTCACACCATCTATTTCTAACGTCTAATTCATTCCACAATAACTCACCATTCGCATCCTTAATCGCTTTTACCGCCCTTACATTACCACCTCTCAATCTCTTCACACTCAACCAAAACATTCTTTTATTCATAGTAAAATCATTCGTCATTCTTTCCCTCATCAAATCATCAAAACGTGCCTTACTTTCTCTCACTACTCTCTTAACATGTTTATTTAACCTTTTATATTCTAGCAAACATTCATCACGTAAACTTCCAGGCACATCTTTTACATGTAGAAATCGCAAATACGCTCTCTTTTTCTCTTCAATTGTTTCTTTCACTTCATCATTCCCCCATGCATTCCTTGGACAAGAGTCTAATCTGGATTCACCACATACTTCTTTTGCACATTTAAGAACTGTATCCTTAAATTTCAGCCAAACATCATTTATGCTGCATTCAAAATTAGACTCACATACAGCCAAAGATTCATTTATTTTCTCAACAAACATATCTCTAATATTCTCATTCTGTAGTACACTAGATTTCACACGAAGCATTTTTTCGGTGCCTTTTACCCTCATTCGCCAACATTTAGCCAGACGTATACGCGACACCACCAAATAATGATCATTCGTACCCAATTCAGCCCCACGCTTCACACGCGTATCCACAACTAAACTTCTTAGTCGTTCATCATACAAAATAAAATCAATCACACTCCGCCTATTCTCCCTCACATTCTCCCATGTATACAAGTGAGCTAATTTATGTTTAAAGACAGAGTTGGAAACGAAAAGATCACGCTCTAAGCAGAAGGATACTATTTTCCTACCGTTTTCATTCACTCTCACATCACCATATTTACCCAATACATTCCCAGACATGCTTCTATTTACTCCCACTCAACCATTCAAATCACCACATACGATAACTTTTTCACCTGGATCACACGAATCAATCACACTATCTAACAAATTCCAAAATTGATCTTTCTCAAGATCACTTTCGGATTCAGTTGGGCCATAAACTGACACAACGAAGATTCTATGAAAGCCTACCTTAAGTCTCAGCCAATTTGCGATGAAATACAACTATAATCTCTTACAAACGGTTTCATCCTTTCACTAACAAGCACTCCTACACCATGTTTTGCCCGTTCATTCTCGTAAATATTAAAATATCATGGATATTAACAGAATAGATAATCAATATTTTATGTTCTATTCAAATGTTAAATTTTATTTACTTCGTTTCTCAATTTTGCTCCTTGAATAACAAACAAATATAATGCCACTCTATTATACTGTGCGCGGCTCTGAGAATACTAGTATTATTAAATAGAGAAAGCAATTTAGTTGCATATCGTATAATAGAATATGTTCCTCATAGCTTTTACCTGTAAATAAATTATACTCTCAGTGCAGGATTTACGTATAAGCTGCACAAGCTATAGCTTAGAGCCTCCGTTTTCTTGGGGCCCACCCCAAAAAAATTGTCGGAGTGAGTAAGTAGCATATTTAGCACTGACATAACATATCTGGACTTATAAAGGGCCCCATATCTCAAATAGCTTAGGGTCTTATCAAGTCTAGTACGGCCCTGAATTCTCGTTATTTTTGTGTCAAAGCTCGTATATAGGTTTCATTAATATTGATGCTCAAATTTTATTTAGTTACCTATCTGAAATAACTGACCACCTATCTATACTATTAGAAATTCCTGATCGTAATATCTATCAATATAGCCCACGTGTAAATTTAAAAAACGCCTGCAAGTGAACATTAACAGAGTTTTAGCTAATTTATTGTTCTTTTTTACTGTACAAACGACTGTTTTATTTTTGCAGCTTTTTATCTTTTATTCCTTTTTAGTAATTCGATATAATGAATAGTAGGATTACGTAGTATTAATTACTACACTATGAATTTTTGTTCATTTTTTAATTTTAGTTTGCGGTTTATGCAAACCAAATGGGTACTCAAGTAAATATCTTATTGCACATAATATAATTCACGTTTTATTATTTACTTGTTTATAGGTATTTCCGGAACACTACATTCTTATACATAATGTCACACAAAATTTATTACAACTTTAGAAAGATAACCTGAGCTGTAATATTTTGAAAGTATGAAATTTATAAATTTATACATAAAATAAATAGTTGTATAATTAGTAACGAAAGTAATACCTTTCTTTATGAATTAGACATTTGAAAAAAACAATTGACAATCCGTCTGTCTCTTTTCTTATGTACTCGTATTCTGCTCGAAATCTTTCTTCAAGACTTTTAACTTGATACCATACACGGTAAGTTACTAATAATTACGGAAAAATAATGAACAATTAGTCAGTCATACTTTATAAATCTTTAATTTTAACTCGATAGAGTTTTAACAACATATGGGAAAAACAACTGATAACTTGAATGTTACAATTTGCGTCTATTCTGTTCGACAAATATCTTTAAAAGTTTTAATTTGATGCTAACGTTGATAGGTTTCTAATGACTTTTGGGAAAACAATAATAATAATAATAATTTATTGATTCAATATGACATCGTTCAACCAGACGCTGATACCTATAAACTAAGAAAAACATTTATTTGTGCAATGTACGAATACCTAACTTTATATAACAATCAATTAGTGTATAATATTACGAAATTATCTATTTATGCTTAAACATTATTCTTATTGTCGACATTGTTTATCGTTCTACTTGTTTTGTCAATTCACAGTAATTAATTTATACATTATTTACATTAAATTGCAGCCGATACATATTATAAACAATAATATATTTTAAAAGACACGCTAATTTGTACTGATATACATTTAAACGAGCTACGCATCGTAGTTGTTTTCCTTCATGTCCATATCAAATTTTCTTCTGTACAAAGAGAGCACTTTAGATTTTAGATGGCATGATAAATGTTCAAATTGATATTTAACTTTTCATGGGCTTATTTGAAGTTCGTACATTGCACTCAGCCGAATTACACTTTTTCAATGAGTTTAGTATTTTACATTCAGGGAAAGTTAAATTACTTCCGCTATATGGACACAGCACATTTGGAGTATCGGAGCAATTTGAATGTCTCCAGGAATTTTATAAGAATCTCAGTCAATGTTTAAGCATCACTTCTGCATTATTCGTTATTTTGTCGGGATCTTGTTGTTGAGAAACAGAGTTATTCTTTAATGAACAACGCACACTTATATATTTTTGTAAAATATATATCCATGGAGATAAAATAAAATAGAGTTGTAGTTTTTATTTAAACTGATAAATGTCATAAAATATATTATATTATTCTGTAATAATTTTGATGTATAATAAAGCAATATTGAACAGAAATATATTTTAACAGGTTATGGGCCCAGGTGTCAATTAATTTTAAAAAAATGGCGTCATCTATGTACCAGATCGAGAAATTAGGAAAAGACAATTATCAGTCATGGAAAATCCATATGAAGATGATATTAATTCATCAAGAATTATGGTCGTATGTTGATGGAACCATAAATAGGCCAGTTGATAACAAGAAAGAAGACCAAGATAAATGGGATAAAAAAGACAATAAGGCATTAGCAACAATAATATTGGGAACTCTACCAACAGAACTGTTTTACGTTAAAAATTGTAGAACTTCTAAAGAAGCATGGGATAAATTAGAGGAAATTTATCAGCCAAGGGGTACAGTTAGTAAAATAAGTCTTACAAAGAAGTTACTTCAAATGAAAATGGATACTAACTGTAGTATGCAGCAACATTTAAACAATTTTATAGAAACTGCAGATAAATTAAAAGAGCTAAATGTTACCATAGCTGAAGAGTTTAAATCATTATTATTATTAAACAGTCTAAAACCTGAATATGAAATGTTTGTAGTAACAATGGAAAACCGAGATAGTTTACCTGACGTAGAGATATTAAAAACAAAATTATTGGAGGAAGAACTGTGACAAACAGAAAAACATTTTGAGTCTCCTCAATTGGTGGAAGATCCAACAGCTCTCTTCTCGAAGAAAAAAAGTAACAAGTACAATAAAAAATCGTTTCCATTTGCTTGTCATTATTGTAATAAAAAAGGTCACAAAGCCAAATATTGTTGGAAGAAACAGAAAATGGTTGGAAAAAATGCATTAATAACAGATAATGCATTGATAGAAGATTCACTAGCAATGAATTCGCGTGACATATGGAAGAATTTTGAAAGAAACGATTGGATTATTGACAGCGGGGCAACATCACACATGTGTAGTCAGCGAAAAATGTTTAAGATTTTTCAATACGTTGAAAATCAGAATGTACGTCTAGCGAGCAAGAGAACAGCAAAAATATTTGGTAAAGGTACTGTACAACTGCAAGTAGAAGTAAATTCCAAATGCAAATTAGTATCATTGAAAGACGTACTATTTGTACCTGAGCTACAAGGTAACTTACTGTCAGTAAGAAAAGCAACGAAAAATTCATTCAAAGTACATTTTGAAAATGATATTTGTACGATCAAAACAAAAGAAAATGATTTACATGTTGAAGCAATAAAGAAAAATGGACTGTACATTGTGAAACAATTTAAAGAAATAACTGCTACAAGTTATGAAGATATTTCCTGTCTGAAATTAGATGAAATAACAAAATGGCACAATCGGTTTGGACATTTAAATATACATCATCTGAAAATGTTACAAGAGAAGAAAATGGTGCATGGATTATATGAAACGTTAAATATCAAAGAACTAAATTGCGAAGTTTGTTTCAAAGGAAAACAAGCAAGAACAAAATTTCCAAAGAGTTCTGAAACAAGATGCGAAGAACTATTAGAATTGGTACATTCAGATATATGTGGACCAATCCAAGTCGAGTCATTGGGTGGTGCAAGATTTTTCTGCACTTTCATTGATGATAAGTCAAGATACACAAAAGTATATATTTTGAAAAAAAAAATCTGACGTATTTGAAGCTTTCAAAAATTATAAGAACATAGCAGAAAACTTCACTGGAAGAAAAATTAAAACTTTACGTAGTGACAATGGCCTTGAATATTGTAACAATAATTTCAACACATTTTTACAAGAACATGGAATTTCAAGACAATTAACTGTACAGTATACACCACAGCAAAATGGAATTGCAGAGAGAATGAATAGGACTCTTTGTGAAATGGTAACATGTATATTACTACAAACTAAACTCCCCACGACTTTATGGGCCGAAATATTGTCAACTGCTGTACATATCAGAAATAAATGTCCAACAAAAGTTACGGGAGATAAGACACCTCAAGAAGTATGGAGTGGCAAGAAACCAAATGTCAAATATTTTCGAGTCATCGGCAGCAAAGTTTATGCTCTGGACAAAACGAAGAAAGGTAAATTTGACATCAAATCAAATGAATACATTCTTGTGGGATACTCGGAAGAATCAAAAGCGTATCGCCTATGGAAACGTGGAACGAAGAATATAATTAAAGCTCGAGATAATTGAGCCTGAAAGTAATATTGTAAATGTGTCATATATAGACAAAATAGAAAATTACAATAAAAATCTAGATCATCTTTTTAATTTTGAAGATAATATAGAATGTCAGATAAATACTCAAGAAAGAAATGAACTTCAAAGTGAAGATAAATTTATTGAAGAAATTCAAAATGAAAATAAAGAATCAAGTAATACTTATGATTTAAGAAGTAAGAAGAATAAAAATTCAAAGGCAAGATGTAAAAAAGATGAAACTATTTTTTCTGAAGAATATAGTAATAAAATACAAGAAAAAATTTCTGATAATCCAGAAACTTATAAAGAAGCAATTTCCAGACAAGATTCTGAAGAATGGAAGAAAGCTATTCATTCAGAATATCAGTCGTTACTTGATAACGAAACATGGGAATTAGTAAATTTACCAAAAGGAAAGAAAGCGATTGGTTGTAAGTGGGTTTTTGCAACAAAACTCAAAGCAGATGGTTCAGTAGAACGGAAAAAAGCAAGATTAGTTGCAGAAGGATATGCGCAACAATTTGGTAAAGATTTTAGAGAAACTTTCTCTCCAGTAGTGAGATACAGTACTGTTAGACTGTTAATTGCATTAGCAGTAGAAGAAAATTGGAAAATTCACCAAATTGATGTATCCACAGCCTTCTTAAATGGCGAACTACAGGAAGAGGTATACATGGAGCAACCTGAAGGTTATGAAAATGGAAATCAAGTATGTTTGCTAAAAAAATCACTTTACGGCTTGAAACAAGCTGGCCGTGAATGGAATCGAAAATTGAATAATGAATTACTAAAACTTGGCTTCAAAAGACTTATAAATGACAACTGCGTATATTTAATTCGAAAAGAAGATTACATACTTATTATTGCAGTCTACGTAGATGATATGCTGATTTTTAGTAATAAAGAAGAAAAAATAAATGAAATGAAAATGAAAATTAAGAATTTATTCAAGATACGAGATCTGGGGGAAGCATACTACATCCTCGGACTTGAATTAAAGAAACATGAAGATCATTCCTATTCAATTTCTCAAAAGAAGTTTATAAAAGAATTATTAAACGAATATAAAATGCAAGATGGAAAACCTGCATCTACTCCACTGACATTAGCAACTAAATTAACGAGATCACCGAAAATAGAAGGAGAAAATCGAGAAATTAATATTAAGTTATATCAGTCGTTGATTGGTTCGTTAATGTATTTAGCTACAACAACACGACCAGACATTGCATTTACTGTTGGCCAATTGAGTCAATTTTCAAGTGCACCTAAACGCCAACATTGGAATGCTGCACAACATGTTTTAAGATACTTGAAAAAAACTGAAGATTATGGCTTGTTATACAAGAAAACTGAAAAGAATTTATTTGGATATACAGATGCTGATTGGGGAAGTAATTTGGATGACCGAAAGTCAATAAGTGGATATAATTTTGTATTAGCAAATGGAAGTATATCATGGCAATCGAAGAAACAACCAGTAGTAGCATTATCAACTACCGAAGCAGAGTATATAGCAATTACACAAGCAACAAGAGAAGCTGTATATCTACGCTCTATTCTGCAAGAATTAGGATTCAACAAAATGACTGAAGAATCTACTTTGATTTATAATGATAATCAAAGTGCACATCAAGTTATAAAGAACGAGAATCAACACAGTCGATCAAAACACATTGATATCAGATTTCATTTTATCAGAGATATCATCGAGAAGAAAGAAATTTGCGTTCAATATCTTTGTACGACAGATATGATAGCTGATATTTTGACAAAGAATTTAGGGAAACAAAAACATAATTTATGTACACATGGATTAGGAATTATTGATATAAATAATACAAATAAAAAATCTGTAAGTGTTCGTTGAGGGGAAGTGTTGAGAAACAGAGTTTTTCTTTAATGAACAACGCATACTTATATATTTTTGTAAAATATATATCCATGGAGATAAAATAAAATAGAGTTGTAGTTTTTATTTAAACTGATAAATGTCATAAAATATATTATATTATTCTGTAATAATTTTGATGTATAATAAAGGAATATTGAACAGAAATATATTTTAACACTTGTTTTATACCTTCGCCATTAAGAACGTGACCTAAATATTTGGTTTCTGGTTTAAAAAATTTACACTTACTCGGTTGTAGTTTCAAGTTTGCTGGTCTCAACCTGTCAAATACTTCCTTTAGTCGTTTAAAATGATCCTTAATTCCGCTATTATTAAAAACAACTACATGATCCATATATACTAAGAATCTTTCACCTGTTAGTCCTGCTAAGACGCTATTCATAAGTCTCTGGAATGTACTGGGTGCATTCGCTAAACCGAACGCCATTTTTATGAATTGATAATGTCCACCATCAGTTGTGAACGCCGTTTTCTCTTTATCTTGGTCCTCTACCTCAACTTGCCAGTATCCTCATGCCAAATCCAGTGTTGTAAACAGTTTTGCATCCCCTAACTGGTCCAAGGTCTCTTGCATATTAGCAACAGGAAAATAGTCCCTTTTTGTCACTTTATTTATACCTCTAAAGTCTATGCAGACCCTGATTTTGCTTTCGCCATTTTCTGATTTTTTTTGGTACCATAACCACTGTCGCTGACCACGGTGAGTTCGACTGCTCAATAACCCCTGCTTCAAGCATCTTGTCCAGCTCCGTTTTCAATTTCTCTTTTTGACTAAACGGTACTCTGTATGGTGCTTTTGCTATAGGCTGTGCATCTCCCGTACTTATCTTGTGTTTTATATTATGTGTGCATCCTAGTTTGCTGTCTTCCCATAGAAATACATCATCGTATTACGGAAATATGATCATATAAGTAGTACAATCAATAATTTAGGCTGGTTAAATATGTCTAACAGACGTAAACTTCATTACGCTTGTTTTGTTCATAAAATATTGAAAACTGGAGTACCAAATTACCTTTTTCGTCAACTGAGGCCCCGTGACTCAATTCATTCCCTCAATACGCGGTTTAAATTTCAATTACACATCCCCAAATATTCTACAGCTAGATTTAAATCTTCTTTTTCGTACTATGCCCCCTATTTGTATAACAATTTGTCACATGAATTAAAAAGTCTAAATCTGGTATCATTCAAACGGACCCTGAGAAACATACTATTCAATGATCAGCTGTAACTCTTCATGTATTCAATTGTAATTTAATTTTCAATATCTTTGTAAATATTTACGTCATACATGTTAAACTTAATTTTTGTAATTTGTGTAACAGTTTTACTTATGTAATCAACTGTATCAATGGTTAAGTGGTAGAACAGCGCAAGCTGAACTTCGCCATTGTGAAATAAAAAGAAATTTATTATTATTATTATTATTCTCTCAATAAGACCAGTAAATCTTGTTTTATATCTTCTGACAGATATTATAACTGTAATTGTTTCTCAATATTGCGCGTACCCTTATTTTTGTGTATTCCGTATACATCAATTTTCCTTAAATTGCATTCTGCATCCCTACATTCTTCTTTTACCTTCTTTCCATTGAATAATTCTGCGTTTTCACAATCGTATTTTTCTGAATAACCATTTCCTTGTTGGTTATATTCACAAGCTTGGTAGGTATTTCTTTTTGTGCTTTAGCTAGCACCCTTGCTGCCATAACGCCATGTATTTGGATCTCTACTGGTTCCATCAAAATATCGTGTTCCGTATTGCCCAGATTCTGAACAGCTGTACACATTATTTCGCAGTTTGGTCAAATCGTAACTGTATCCTTTAACTTAACCAATTCACTCGTTTTTGTGTCGGTTTTTTCTTGTTTTAGGGTACTGATTTCCGACTTCTGAATTTTTGCGTTTATCTCTCTCATTTTTAAAGGTTTCTCAACTACGCTACTTGGCTCCGTGACGTTATCGAGCATTGTTTCCCCTTTTGCTGCTGTCAGCACTTCTTGGTTCGAGTTGTCCGCTAACAGTTTTATACGCATATTACCTAACGTTATTTCATCCGTGCCGTAGTCTATGCTGGCTTTAAAACATTTAAAAAAATCACGCCCCAAAAGATCGTCTGCTTCTAACTTTATGATGTCTGAAGAAACCACACAATTAAATGCAATATTTGAATTTTCAAAACAGAAATTTACATTTGTTGTTCCGTAATATACTATCTCGCAACCTGATATTGATATTATGCTCCCACATTCTCCGCTTCTATTTTCCCCTTTGTGAATTTTGTTTTAATTAATGAAACAGCTGAACCTGTATCTACTAACAGTTTTAAAATTTTATTGTTTACCAATGCTAACACAAAATTTGGAATATCTTTTAATTTGAAATCTGAATTTGGACTAATTTGTGTAATTACTGTTTGTTTATAATTTTAACCCGAATATACTAATACCTCCCGCGACGGGGCGCATGCGAGAGGGATTGCATGTTTAAATGAGACGTATTAGACTGATAGCGTGAACTCTCTGTGTACCTGTTTTTGTTTTCTTCTCCTCGATATCCATTGTTCCAGTTATATCTATTGCTTCTTTCTGGTGGTGGATCTCGATATCTATGTGTATTGTTGTAGCTTCTGTTGTAATTGTTCCTGTTTGTTTTTTTTCAAAATTCTGCAATGTTGTGGCCTGGCTTTCCACAATAGTTACACGTTTCTATTCGTTTGTAATCTCTTTTAAAATGGCCTGTAGCTCCGCAATTATAGCATTTTTTCACTTCCTTGCCGTTAGTTGTTCTTCTGTCTACAGCTCCGATTTCTACATTTTCCATTTTTACTCATGCTATTTCCATTTCTTCTCGTTCAGCCATCGTTACCGCTCGCTCGAATGTGAGGTCATCTTGGGAGTCCATGATGGTTCTAATGTATTTACGGATTTCTTGACGTAGCCCTATTTTGAATTGTTCTAAACATATCTTCGCCACGATTCTTCTTCTATATTTTCTTCCGATATCAGTTCTTTCTTGAGTTTTCTTAGTTTTTGTGCAAAATTTTGGACGTTTTCACCGATCTTTTGTTCGCAATTCGTCAAGTCGCGATAGATCTGGCCTGGTTATCGTTTTTTCAAAAATCGCTCAGTCAATACTTTACTGAATTGTTTTAATGTTATCGCTTTACTGTGTAATTTTGGAGTCAACATGTAAAAGTCAAATGCGTCGTCTTAAGTCTACTGTGTTCGTATTCGACCAATTCTCAATTTCCGCCCGAATTTTAAGTTTGGCGAAATATTCTGAAGGATTTTGCCCTGTAAAGTTATCTAATACGTTCGCTGCCACACTGTACTGAAACCTGTTTGCAGCGAACATTGTGTCTAGTTCTGTTTTAATCGCCGTCTGTATTGTGGTTCGGTCCGACGCGCTGCTACCTCCCGATATATCCCCGGGTTTACCCATGTTATAATAAGTAATAAAGACGTAAAATACCAGACACAGAAAATAAACAACGAAAACTTATAATACTTGGCCTCCGCGAATGTAACATTTTCTTTTTGTTCACCCTGATCTGACACGATATCCCAAACTGCTGCCACCAATTTGTAACCCTCCTCGTTATGACGAGAGTTAGCAAATTTTATACGGGTTTTTGTCAGATTGAAGTATTAAAGTATAAAAGTATAAATATATTTAATAAATAGGTTTTACATACGTTCTACACAGCACTACTCGATACACACTTGATGTGTTGACTCTATACTATTTACACTCTTTTCTGCTGGCCCAATTGGTCAGCCCTCTCACACTAACTATCCCGAGTATAATATTCTATCCTTATATATGTATAATATAACAATGCTAAGTCAGCAAAATAAGTATTATACTCCACTATAATGTTTATATATTACATATCACGCTATGACCCAGTTATTGAAGTTACTTAATATGTATGTCTTAATTATGCTGACTTTGACTTTTTACACATATATGGTTGTATATGGTAAGTAGTTCTTCTAGGTTTCGTCTGGAAGTTGTTTTAGAATCTCGAATGAGATGTTATCAGGTCCAAGAGTACTTTTCAGCTTTGATTCTCTGATGGCTGAGATTAATTCTCGCATGATATTGCGTCGTTTAATGCGCTGTTCTCATCTTGTATATTTACTGGTGATTTTTCGTTTTCTTTTTTGTTTTGCAAGAATTTGTCGGAGTAGTGCTTGTTGCTAGAGTTTGTTTCAAAAGTGTTCACGAGGATATTTGCTATTTCCAGAGGTTCTGTATTTTTTTTATTGTTATCAATGATGACTTTTGTAGAGTAAGTGTAATCTTGGTTTTTAATTTTTATTATTTTATTCCAGACCTCTGACACTGGTGTTTCTGCGGTGAGACTTGATATATAGTTTTGCCACGAATTATTTTTGCTTTTTTTGATGATGAGACGTGCGTTGGCTCTTGTTTTCTTGTAGGCTATTAAGTTTTCTATGTTCTGTTTTTTTTTTTGTATTTATTGAAAGTTTTTTTTGTTTCTTTAATTGCATTTTCACAATCAAGGTTCCACCATGGTATATTTTTTTGTTTCTGGTTTTTTTGTAGCCTCTTGCTTCTTCTGCTGCTTTTTGTATATAGTTTACTAATTCGTTTACAAGTGATGTTGTATTTTGTGTGTTTGAAAGTTTGAATGGTTTCATTTTCTCTTTGAATAGTTCCCAGTTCACTTTTCTGAAATTCCATTTGTAGTTCTCTGGCTGGGGTTTCTGTGTAGTTATTAGTGACGATAGTTTTAGCAGGTGATGAGCGCTTCCGAAGGAGTCTGAGATAACTTCAAATGTTAAATTTGTTGCTATAGAGGGTACACAGAATGCAAGATCTATTGTTGAGAAAGATCCGGTTATGCTACTAAAATGTGTAAATGAGTTATCATTAAGTAGGATGTGATTTTTAAAGACTTCTTCAATTATTTTTCCTCTTCTATAGGTATTGGTTGAGCCACATATTGTGTTGTGTGCAGTTAGGTCTCCTAGAATTATGTGGGGGGTTGGGATTATTGATTCTATATCGATTTTACTTGGATTTTTGTCTGGTGGTATATACAGGTTGCAGATTGTGGTTTCCTTTGGAAGTTTTAGGTTTACTGCCACTAGTTCTAGATCTGATTGTATCTGTATTTCTTGTGATGGAATTGAGTTGTTTATAAAAATTGCTACACCGCCACTAGCAGGTGTTGTGTTAGTTCTATCTTTCCTATAAGTATTATTCTATACTTTTAAGTTTCACTATAACCTCTTTTTTTTGTAAGCCGTATTAAAAGTTATGTTTCTATTTATTTTTTTTTGCAACCAGACACAGAGCAAATCATATTACTTATCTGTATAAATAGTGGTTAATTAAATTTCAATTACCAGTATCAACATAAATATCATAGCAGTAACTAAACATTAAGAGTGCTGTGAAACACTTGATTCGATATTATCTTGTTAACGATCCTTTAAAATTAAATGAAATGGTCATTATGTACTTAAAATATATTGGATTAGTAATAAAATCCGATAATAATCTGTAATATAAAATTATCAAAAAAAATCACAATACGTAAATTGCACCAATTTATCACATCATCGATAGTTTTTTGCCATCAGATAGTATACCGCTTAGTATTAATCGCCAATACATTTCTTCTTTGTCCGTTAGTACGGTGGTGTGGATAGCGATATGAAATTCAAATCCGGAGATCCCGAGTTCGAATCTCACTCAAACTAAAAATTATATGAACTACCACATTGCGATTCGGTGAGTATTGACTCTGTACTGTAATTGGGATTAAGTTCCTGTTGTACAGTGTAACATAAGTAAATAAATAAATATATTAGCACAAAGTTTTCCTAGCAAACATGTGAGGTCAGACATGAAAACAAATAACACCCTAACGTTAGATAGTTAGTTCTAAGTTTTTTTATTTTGTCGCACTTCTTTAAGAAAATAGTATTTATGTTTTTTTTTTATATAATTGTAAGAAATAGCAATGTAATGTTTCACATATAGACACGTTATTAATGAGAAAACCGTATTAGTTAATATTTTAATGCTATTTACAACATAAAATAATATAAATACAAATATAGAATTAAAAAATTATGCGTATTATAATAATTTAAAACATTTGCACTGTAACGATAATGTACAATGATGCTAGTGTTGAAATTCAATATTAATATTGTAACGTTTATTACAATTTCGGGTTCGGTGAAGTTTATTATTAAATAAAACACTAGCAATGAACACACTAACAAAATATTTATTTAAAACGAAAATAATGTAGTATAACTACTAAGACATATATTTATTTACAACACGCAATTACATTCACATTAAAGTATTTAGCAACGACTTGCACTGTTCACACTTCAAATACAGAATGAATCTTGCCGGGCCAAACTGTCCTTTATATACTGGAACAAGATTTTCTACACTATTCCAGAACTTCTGGAACACTGTACAAGCATGACGCAGAGCGATCAAGTTCGGACTTGTCTATTGCGTATGAGACAACAGTGAACGCGCTGTAGACTATGACGCATCGACTGTTCCAGACGGAAAAGAGCCGTACTCGCTACACTGCCCCCTCCTTAAGGATGTTTCGTCCCGAAACTTTTCTGCGCCGTGCCGATATCTGCACGTTGATCCCCGCGAGCACCGTGACGTTTGGTGGAAATAACAGTCTACTGTTCTTTTCACTACTGTTGAACCACAAGGATTATAGCTGCACACCAGGATCTTAATTCCCGTATATTGAAAAACAGTTTCCAGCATGTTTCTTATAATTCTCCTGCTCAATTCATCAAGGCCACAGCCTAGCTTTAGTACAGCTATTTTTAGAATATCTTGATCGAGCAGCACACCTCGTAGATCAAATAGAGCGTCCCAGACGGCGCGATAAGTTGGTTTGTCGTGGAACAGATGTTTTGTTCACCAGGTACAAAATGCTTCTGTTTCGGCTCGACTGTTTGTCGGCTATCTGTAGCACTGTGCCGACACATGGATGTTGTTGCCGTAATTCTTCAAGTTAGCTGACATCTGTAGATCTTGTGCCACACAATGCGTCAATGAATATTCTGTCGGCACTTTGAATAGGTATCCCTGTTGTACTTTGGTGACACCATTTCGTACATTATGACCCGTAGAATAGGAGGCCATGAATTCGTCAAAGGTGGTTTCCGGGTCTCGCACATTAATTCGTCGAGCTCGAGCTTCATTGGAGTCACCATCGTTGTTGTCACCGCGAAAGGAGCCAATCGATTGAAATGAATTACTCTTGGTTTTCCTCCATTCCGTTTCCGGATTCGATAGATGACGTCATTTATTCGCTTCAGTACCTCGTAGGGACCTTCCCAGGAGTTTTGTAGCTTTGGGGACATTCCAGGGCGACGCTGTGGGTTGTATAGCCAAACCAGATCCCCGGCTTGATATCCACCATTCTCAGCCTTGACATCATATTAGTCTTTCATCCTGTCACTAGCGTTCTGGACGTTGGAGCGTACTTGCTCATGGATGTCGTTCTTCTTCTTCACCAGCCAAATTTTCACCTGGCTTTCATGGACGGATGATCGATAAGCTAACAGGAACATTGGTAGAAGACAATCCCAGTCTCTTTGGTGGCCGGAGACAACCTTGGAGAGGTGTCTATTGATGGTTCTGTTCATGCGTTCGACCATGCCATCTGACTGTGGGTGTAGAGCAGTTGTTCTTGCTTTTAGAATGTTCATTACCTCACAGATCGCTTGGAACAGAGACGACTCGAAGTTGCTACCTTGATCCGAGTGTAGTTCCAACGGTACCCCGAATCGGCAAATCCACTGGTTTACAAGTTCTTCTGCTACTGTAGCGGCTTCTTGATTTGGCAAGGCATAAGCTTCAATCCATTTGCTAAAGTAGTCCATAGCGACAATGATGTATTTATTTCCTTTGTCGGATTCTGGAAATGGACCAGCCATGTCGATTGCGATTCTTTCAAACGGGCTCCCAACATTGTATTGACGCATAGGAGCTCTCCGACGTCTTTGCGGCCCATTG
The DNA here is from genome assembly GCA_947425015.1 of Pterostichus niger. Lineage (NCBI taxonomy): Eukaryota > Metazoa > Arthropoda > Insecta > Coleoptera > Carabidae > Pterostichus > Pterostichus niger. The sequence continues at coordinate 14,727,373 of OX380337.1, forward strand.
CTTGCGGCGCAAACTACGCACCACTCTTTTACGTTCTCTCGACAATTAACCCAGTAAAATCACTCACGCAGCTTCTGAACTGTCCTCGTTACTCCTAAGTGTCCTCCAGCAGTTCCATTAGAATCTCCTTCAGTACCTCCGGTACTCTTTTCCTGGGGATTATGATCTGCATCTTTTGCTCCGTAGCATCAGGACCTTCCAGGATGCGTTTCAGTAGTCCCTCTTCTATAACAATGGAGTCCCACTGTGCCCAGTTAGATTTTACGGTTTTCGAGTGTCGTGAAACATCTTGCCAAGTTGGTTCTTCCATTCCAGTATGTATTTCAATTCCGGATCATTTTCTTGGTCTTTCACAACTTCTTCAGTCAGCCAATGGTCGTCTATCACTGTGGTCCGTAAAATTGGAGCAGACTTCTCCTCCACACGGGTACAGTGTTTGCAGTCTCCTAAGCATGGTCGTCTTGATAATGCGTCGGCGTTACAATGACTAATTCCAGCCTTATGCTCGATGATGAAGTCATATTCCTGTAGCCGTTCGATTCATCTTGCTACCTGCCCTTCCGGATTCTTGAATTGTAACAACCACTTTAACGCAGCATGATCAGTCCTCACCAGGAATTTCCTTCCATACAGGTATTTGTAGAAGTGTTCAATGGCTTTAACTACTGCCAATAATTCTCGCCTGGTGACGCAGTAGTTACGCTCCGGCTTCAACAGAGTTTTGCTGAAGTAGCCGATGACCTTATTTTTTATTATTTATTATTTTATTATTCATAAATAATAAATCTAAAAAATATTTTGCCTTATTATTATTAAATTTTTATTTAGAAAATAAATATTTAGTACGTAAAAATGATTTTGACAATTTATTCTGACATTGACGTATAAAACGTTAAACATTTGTTCATCACTTGTTTTTAATTCCATGGCTATTACTATTAAATTGAAATTACGTGAGTTTTCAAATTTAATTTCTGCAGTAGTCAAAATGAATTTTGTTTATTGACTCGGATGTAGAATTTTATGCTTTACAACATTTATTTGAAATATTTTTTCCTAAAATAATTAGGGAAGCAATGCGCACGGAAAAACTGATTTGCCATGTTAAACGCCTATGTTTCACTTTTCGTGTTACACCCGGTATATATATATATATATATATATATATATATATATATATATATATATATATATATATATATATATATATATATATATATATATATATATATATATATATATATACAGGGTGAGTCTGGGAAGACGCCCCCCCCCTTTAACTTTTTTATTATGAGTAATAGAAAAAAATGGTTTATATGAAAGTTTTATTATTTTAAATATACTACTTGATGGCAGATGTAGATATTTTTTATAAAGTCAGGTTTACAAGATACGACTATCAACTTTTATTTTTTAAATAGCAACCTATAATTATTTTACTAAAATAAAAACCGCCATTTTTTTCTCTTTTCAACGGTGTATTAGTTTTTATTAATGTATCTGAAAAAATTCGAGAAAAATAAGGAAATTGAGAAATACTAGAAATAATTTTTATACAAATATTATAGGTGGCTATGTGAAAATAATTTGTTTTAAGTTGTTTTTGTTACTGAATTTGTTGCTTTAGTTTGTTAAGTTGTATAACACTGTTACATTTTGTTTATATATATATATATATATATATATATATATATATATATACAAAAATATCCCCAGGAATATCGTGCAGTCCTATAGAACCAGAAATAATATATATATATATATATTGTTCGACCGAGAGGCAAATGAGAGCAGAAAGTGAGGCAGAGTGATGCAGTGCTGGAAGGAGAAGGTACGGACGTTCTTCACTTCCAGGAGCTGCTCTGGAAGACTAAACACAAGGATTGGTAGCTCTTTGCTGAAGGAGAGACAGGATAATAGGGGCAGGCCCACAAGTAATGCGTCAGGGAGTGACAAAGGTAACTGAAGTCACGTGGTCTAATCAACAAAGAGAGGGAAAGATAAGCTGGTGCAACAATGTAAATGAAAGAGAGCCACAAGAGGGATTGAATTTCCAAATAACGCAAATGAAGGTGCCTGAAGGGCTGAACAACCTGAGGCGAATATGGGAATCAATAGGTAGATTTTGCAGACACAAACTAGGAACTATTTTAATACCCAAAAATATCCAAATACTATACAATAGCAAACAAGAATAAATAACTGTAAATAAACCAAAATTACATAATTGAATCAACTTATAGCCAAACAACGAGGTGGATTGATTGTGCGATGATACAAATAAATAAAGCGTACTTACGATACAGTAGCAAATACAAATTATTTAAATTTATACTTAGTGACAAACAGTTTGCTGGTAGCAATTCAAAATCTTTCCCAATTGGAATAACAGTAAATGCGTATGCGGGAAGCTGAAATAATGTTTAATATTAGCACTAAACACTTGAGCGTAATTATTTAAGCGTAAAAAAGCGAATTGTGTAAAAACACGTGGCCTATAGAGGCGTACAGGTTAATAGAAAAAACGTGCGACTTGGTGCACAGCGAAAGCGAGTTACAATACAAGTCAGATTTACAATAATTTAACAGCGAGAAATATAACTAAAACTAAAGTTAGTTGGTGGCGCTCAATAGATTATATATATATATATATATATATATATATATATATATATATATATATATATATATATATATATATTCGAAAATATCCCCAGGAATATCGTACAGTCCTATAGAACCAGAAATAATACGAATGTCATCCTGTATTGCGATTAAGTAAATTTAAATTTAGTGATGTTGACACCATATGTCTTCCTTGTACACGTATTAAACTATAGATATTTTTTTAATTGCACATATTTGCCATTAAATCTTTAATTTTTTTATTTTTTGTTCTAATCCATAGCAAAGTTAATGAAAAAAAAAACAAAAAATATAATATTTAAATTTAGATATCTCGCTTACGCAACAGGCTAATTTAACAATTCCTAATGTTCTAGACGCAGAATTTAATTCTCTAAAACTTTTATTTGCAGCATTAATTTCTAAAATCATAATAATTCCATTTTTGTCAAACTGTTAGTAGCTCCATGTAATGTATCACTTCCGGTTAGTTCCTTTTAACCAAAATCTATTATGTTATTTCCATTGATATAGTAGTCTTATATACCAAATTTGAAAAGATTTTGATTCTATTTTGATATAGTTTTTCAATAAAATATATTATAGGCTTCAAGGTAAGTACCACTTCCGAAAGTTATATAATGACCAAAAAGGGAGGTGCACAACTAGATGTTATAGCAGTTGTAAATACAAAATTTTAACTTTATACGGCTTACCGTTTTTGATTTATGCGAGATACATACGTACGTACAGACGGCACGACGAAATTAGTCAAATGGATTCAGGGATGGCCAAAATGCGTATTTCCGCTGAAATCTGAGAACCGAAAATTTTCGCGATTACACTATTTCCTTTACTTCGTACAAGGACGTAAAAAGAGATATAAATTAAGTGCAAAGCGAAACCGCGGATATCCCAAAAAAAGATTACATGTAGTTTATCACTCAGTTATGAATTATAGTCCAAAAATCCGGAACCTAATATGAGCAACGAAGAAAATTAAGATGCGAAAAAAATATTATTTAATATTATTAAAAATGCTGACCGAAATTATATTTTCCAACACACTATTGGCGAGTTTACTGAACAGCTTTGGAAGAAAGAAATGCGAAAACATGTTTCCGCCTCGCATTTTGGACAGATTTGCAAAATGCGGAAAGCAACATCCACAGCAGCGAATATAGTTTAAAATATGTTGTATAATTAGTTTACCGGTTGTAAAGCAACAAAATATGGTATTAGAAACGAAAGTAAGGCTATCGATATCCTGGAAGGCAAGCTTAAAAAAGCGGCTTTTTGATCCTGAACGACGAATTGGCTGTGATACAACCTGTGAAATCATTTGTCCCTAAAGCGCACGAGTCATGGCAGTGATTGAAGCAGTAGAGGAAAAATTATAAAATTTGTAGAAATTAGAAATGGCATGATAAGTGAAAAAAAATAGTTATTTGTGAAATAAGAGCGTAAAGTGATTCTGGTAACTATTGAAATAAGCACGCATTTAATATCTTTTTCGCGCTTTGCCATTGGAGACGCGCATTTAACATCTTTTTCGCATTGGAGACGCGCGACAAAGATATTTTTTGATTGTTTCTCAGAAAATGTCAACCTTACGATGACAAATGAGAGCGTAATTGTCATCTTTTCATAGCAAACGTAAAAAAATGATATTTTTTATGTAATTCTGTATTTTGGGAAGACATAATGATTCCAAAACTAGTACATTTTTATCCAAATTTTTGTTGCACAAATTAGTTGATCCTCGATTTCATTTCTCTTGTTTAGATCACATTCGTTAGGACTATCGTCAGTTTTCAAACTATTTTTAACAAAAAAATATTCTGTGACCGTAGTGGAAAAAGTTTATGGTTACCCCGCAATAAGTATATACCTGCTTCCAAACCATTGTAGCTGCGAGAGCACAAGATGTTAATTAGGTTGCATAGTTTTGTACATTTCGGATTTAAAACATGAAAATATGATGTAAAAATCGAAAACAAATATAGAGTTTTCTCTTGAACGTGACATTTAAAAAAAAATTGACTGACAAAAAGTTTCCTTTTTTCATATACAAATTATATATTGAAATTCCCTGTAGTCTGTGAAAAGTTTGATAATGTCCAAACACAAAAATAACTGTATCTTGTTTATTACAACTTGATAAAAAATGCATGAACCGAAGTTACCTGCAACTTCAATATTTGTTTTTACAGCAGAAGATACCTTCTATACCATAGCTGTCCAACTAGCGATCTATGGATCACTTCTGAATATGATATTATAGAGTACCTTTTATAAAGGTATAATTATATTGTATATGTTGAAATATATAAAACTTTACTTATTAATATATATATATATATATATATATATATATATATATATATATATATATATATATATATATATATATATATATACATATATATATATAGGAATTGTAGTAGTCCTTGGGATCAAATCATGAATCAAAATATTTAAATGTACCTATATATAATACGAGTAATAATAATGAACAATAACCATCATCAAAGTAAATAGTAAGTAAAATAAAACAAATTAGCATAATACACATAAAATAATTGTATATAGAAAAATAAACGATAATTATACATTAACTATATGAGCCTGGGTTTGTATTGCTGATAGAATTCGTACTAGCGCTACCTACTGTGAAAATCTAAATAAAATTTAATCATTTAGCAGGTTTATGTGTACCAATAAATTTAAACAAGATATTTATCATTTAAAAAAATATCTTCATGAAAATTACACTGAAAATATATCTTGGCATTCAAAACATTAATTTTTTTTATCATAAACTTGAAGACTATACAGTGCATTGTTATTACGGAACATTACATTAATTACACAATGGCTAAATCTGTTTGTTGTCCTGTATATAATGTGGTGTATAAATTTTCCTACTAATAAATAATTTTAAAAGATTTGAATATTACACTATATCGCCATCTATTGGGTAATAGTTTGAATACGTAACCACTATATTTTGGTTCGTATCTTTGCTAAATCCGCCATTTTAGGTATTTTCATTTTATAGTGTTTCATAATTATACATCTGCATAAAGCTATGTGCTCGCTAAGAAATGTTTGAATATTAGAGAGTTGCGTGCGTACCCTAACCTTGGGAACCCTTATTGTTCGGCTACATAGAAATGGGAATATAAATTTTACACGTTATAAGTCTCGTAACCCCTAGAGACAGAGTTAAGTAAACAGTTCATTACGATTCAAATGTACGTAAAAATTGTTAAACAATATATACAATACTGCAACTACAACTAAAATAAGATCATCGCCACAAATCACTACTATTTTGGAGTTTCTCGGGAATTCGGAATATGTCCATAGTTCAGCGGGACGCGGACAACTACGTCCACAGCGGGACAACCCTGCACAAATCTGGATGTCCGGTAACCCTGATTGCGGTTTAGAAAGAGTGTAGTTTTTTTTCCACGACGGGCCATAAAATATGTTATTTACGATGCGCAATTTGTCACTAGATGACCCTTCAGTGACAGTGAAAGAGTAAGGATAGGTGTACAAGTCCTACTCAAAACATCTCATGATTTATAAATTAACAAAAGACAAATGTTTATTGTTATATCATAACCTTCTGACCTGTAAATATTCAAATAATGGATTTCCAGATATCTTTTCTAAATCAGCATGAGTTAACGACGAATATTTCTATCCTCAAGTTTACCGGTTATTTTTATCGATGGAAAAAGAATAGCGAGTTTTGCACCTACATAAGTAATTTTGTATTATATTGAAAGTTATTAGTAAATAAAACATAATTATTTCAGTATACGAAAAATTAATTTTGAAATTTATCTGTTCTGAATGACTTATGCCATAAAAACAAAAGTTTTGTCAGAGCCGAATTTCCTAGCAGGGTCTAAATAGGTGTTAATTTTAAAACGTGACAAATTTATGTTTAAATATGTTTCATGCTTTAAACCGTAAATATTATAAAAACTGTATTGTTTAAAAATAATGTACTGTTATTGTTTTTCATTTCTTCGCTTTTTATGTTTCAGGTCAACGTAAATAAATAGTGCTGTTATTTGACTGCTCCTTATTATAATATAGTATATTGGAAACAGATTAATTTGTTCTATTAGTTAGCATTTTATTTATAAATTATAAGAGTTAAATGTAGTACAACCAAATACATTGTTTATGATAAAGTGAATTTATTTATTTTAAATATGCAAAATATATCTTGATATTTACATATCTCTAATTTTTTTAATAAAAGAATATAAGATATTTTTAATACAATAGTGTCAATAAATGATGACACAGTTTTTAAATCATGACTCGTTAATATTTAAAATACATAATTATTAACAAATTGTAACATATATAAATTGTAATTTATCGATAACCATTTCTTACGATGCCATTTATATGTATTGATGGTACTCTGTACAACATAATCTTATTCTTAATTAAAGTATATACCCGGGACTCACCGAATCGGAGTTGTACTATATTTAACTTGAGTTGAATTTCGAGATTTTTGCAATCGAATCCCGTAACACTAACCACACTACTATACTACCGGATATACATCATATTATTAGCTAAATAATAGGAGAAACTTTATACTTTCACTAAAGTCTTAATTTGCGTACATAAAATTTGTTATTGAAATTATCAAATTAATACATTTTTAATTTAATTCATCATTGAGGCTGCAAAAATTTTGAAGCTTACAAGCGGCAAAATGTTAGATTCAGCCCTGTATTTCGTTCAGTATACATGTAGTGTCAAAGTTAAGGAGGGGATATTATTTGTAAATATGGATGTCTACAGACTTTAATTATGGGAGAGCGGATTGAAATTTTTGAATGAGATGAAGAGCGGAATTCAACAGTACGGATCGGTAAAACAGCCTACCATTACTCATACAATTCATATTTCATATAAGTAATATATTTTGAATATAAATAATAAAAAATATCATATTACTAAAAAAATATATAAAACTGAAAGTTACTTTGCTTCTTAAACCAAATTAAACTTCAGCTATCTAGTAGGGGGTCAATCGATCCCTTCAACCTTTTTCCTGTCGGGCACTCATTCTTTTAAAGTATAGTTGTTGCTACCCAATATAGAAGTATTTACGTTTACTTAAATAATTATTTTAATCTTAGGTAGCAAGACTAAGTAACAATAAAACCGTATCACATTATTAATTGTAATAGTTCCAGAAATTCCCATTTCTATGTAGCCGAACAATAAGGGTTCCCAAGGTTAGGGTACGCACGCAACTCTCTAATATTCAAACATTTCTTAGCGAGCACATAGCTTTATGCAGATGTATAATTATGAAACACCATAAAATGAAAATACCTAAAATGGCGGATTTAGCAAAGATACGAACCAAAATATAGTGGTTACGTATTCAAACTATTACCCAATAGATGGCGATATAGTGTAATATTCAAATCTTTTAAAATTATTTATTAGTAGGAAAATTTATACACCACATTATATACAGGACAACAAACAGATTTAGCCATTGTGTAATTAATGTAATGTTCCGTAATAACAATGCACTGTATAGTCTTCAAGTTTATGATAAAAAAATTAATGTTTTGAATGCCAAGATATATTTTCAGTGTAATTTTCATGAAGATATTTTTTTAAATGATAAATATCTTGTTTAAATTTATTGGTACACATAAACCTGCTAAATGATTAAATTTTATTTAGATTTTCACAGTAGGTAGCGCTAGTACGAATTCTATCAGCAATACAAACCCAGGCTCATATAGTTAATGTATAATTATCGTTTATTTTTCTATATACAATTATTTTATGTGTATTATGCTAATTTGTTTTATTTTACTTACTATTTACTTTGATGATGGTTATTGTTCATTATTATTACTCGTATTATATATAGGTACATTTAAATATTTTGATTCATGATTTGATCCCAAGGACTACTACAATTCCTATATATATATATGTATATATATATATATATATATATATATATATATATATATATATATATATATATATATATATATATATATATATATATATTAATAAGTAAAGTTTTATATATTTCAACATATACAATATAATTATACCTTTATAAAAGGTACTCTATAATATCATATTCAGAAGAGATCCATAGATCGCTAGTTGGACAGCTATGGTATAGAAGGTATCTTCTGCTGTAAAAACAAATATTGAAGTTGCAGGTAACTTCGGTTCATGCATTTTTTATCAAGTTGTAATAAACAAGATACAGTTATTTTTGTGTTTGGACATTATCAAACTTTTCACAGACTACAGGGAATTTCAATATATAATTTGTATATGAAAACAGAAAACTTTTTGTCAGTCAATTTTTTTTTAAATGTCACGTTCAAGAGAAAACTCTATATTTGTTTTCGATTTTTACATCATATTTTCATGTTTTAAATCCGAAATGTACAAAACTATGCAACCTAATTAACATCTTGTGCTCTCGCAGCTACAATGGTTTGGAAGCAGGTATATACTTATTGCGGGGTAACCATAAACTTTTTCCACTACGGTCACAGAATATTTTTTTGTTAAAAATAGTTTGAAAACTGACGATAGTCCTAACGAATGTGATCTAAACAAGAGAAATGAAATCGAGGATCAACTAATTTGTGCAACAAAAATTTGGATAAAAATGTACTAGTTTTGGAATCATTATGTCTTCCCAAAATACAGAATTACTTAAAAAATATAATTTTTTTACGATTGCTATGAAAAGATGACAATTACGCTCTCATTTGTCATCGTAAGGTTGACATTTTCTGAGAAACAATCAAAAAATATCTTTGTCGCGCGTCTCCAATGCGAAAAAGATGTTAAATGCGCGTCTCCAATGGCAAAGCGCGAAAAAGATATTAAATGCGTGCTTATTTCAATAGTTACCAGAATCACTTTACGCTCTTATTTCACAAATAACTATTTTTTTTTCACTTATCATGCCATTTCTAATTTCTACAAATTTTATAATTTTTCCTCTACTGCTTCAATCACTGCCATGTCTCGTGCGCTTTAGGGACAAATGATTTCACAGGTTGTATCACAGAAAATTCGTCGTTCAGGATCAAAAAGCCGCTTTTTTAAGCTTGCCTTCCAGGATATCGATAGTCTTACTTTCATTTCTAATACCATATTTTGTTGCTTTACAACCGGTAAACTAATTATACAACATATTTTAAACTATATTCGCTGCTGTGGATGTTGCTTTCCGCATTTTGCAAATCTGTCCAAAATGCGAGGCGGAAACATGTTTTCGCATTTCTTTCTTCCAAAGCTGTTCAGTAAACTCGCCAATAGTGTGTTGGAAAATATAATTTCGGTCAGCATTTTTAATAATATTAAATAATATTTTTTTCGCATCTTAATTTTCTTCGTTGCTCATATTAGGTTCCGGATTTTTGGACTATAATTCATAACTGAGTGATAAACTACATGTAATCTTTTTTTGGGATATCCGCGGTTTCGCTTTGCACTTAATTTATATCTCTTTTTACGTCCTTGTACGAAGTAAAGGAAATAGTGTAATCGCGAAAATTTTCGGTTCTCAGATTTCAGCGGAAATACGCATTTTGGCCATCCCTGAATCCATTTGACTAATTTCGTCGTGCCGTCTGTACGTACGTATGTATCTCGCATAAATCAAAAACGGTAAGCCGTATAAAGTTAAAATTTTGTATTTACAACTGCTATAGCATCTAGTTGTGCACCTCCCTTTTTGGTCATTATATAACTTTCGGAAGTGGTACTTACCTTGAAGCCTATAATATATTTTATTGAAAAACTATATCAAAATAGAATCAAAATCTTTTCAAATTTGGTATATAAGACTACTATATCAATGGAAATAACATAATAGATTTTGGTTAAAAGGAACTAACCGGAAGTGATACATTACATGGAGCTACTAACAGTTTGACAAAAATGGAATTATTATGATTTTAGAAATTAATGCTGCAAATAAAAGTTTTAGAGAATTAAATTCTGCGTCTAGAACATTAGGAATTGTTAAATTAGCCTGTTGCGTAAGCGAGATATCTAAATTTAAATATTATATTTTTTGTTTTTTTTTTCATTAACTTTGCTATGGATTAGAACAAAAAATAAAAAAATTAAAGATTTAATGGCAAATATGTGCAATTAAAAAAATATCTATAGTTTAATACGTGTACAAGGAAGACATATGGTGTCCACATCAGATTTTTTGTAATTAAGTTTGCTATGGATTAGAACAAAAATAAGACAAAAATAAAAAATTTAATGTCAGATATGTGCAATTAAAAAAATATCTATAGTTTAATACGCGTAAAAGAAAGTAATGTGGTGTCCACATCAGATTTTTTTGTATACTTCAGTGTATATTTGCCAACTTTACTCCCATACCTAATTGAATTTTTTCATGAAAATCTTCTTTCGAATTCTAGTAAACAACAGCCATATCACAACTACTAATTTATTGACAGCCAATATTATCTCTAAATATTCAGTGTGAATTTTATTTTCTATGCCACAAATGTTACACTTGAATTTAAAAATACTTTTAAAAAATTATTTATGTCGAAATAAAACACTCGAAATCAAGATATTTTATAGATTTTAGATCATTGAAAGATTATTGTATATCCACGATTCATCTACCGCAAATTTCATCGTCATTCATTTTAGAAGATTCTACTTCTATTACAAAATTCTCCGATAAGGAAGACTGAAAAATAAATGAATACAATAGTTATTTGTGTATTAAGAGCTTAAAATGATCCTTTGTTACTCGAGCAATAGTGTGAGGAACAAAAATACTTTACGCTCGTAATACACACATAATTTTTTCTACGATTGTATCTCAAAATTATTAAAAAACGTATACGTACTGAAAATAAATTCGTTCTGTCAACTGTCAATATATCAAGTTTCTGTTTTGTTTATATCCCTGTAACTATTAAAATAAGCACATATTTAATAAACGCGCATTTAACATCTTTTTCACGCGTTGTCATTGGAGACATTTTTCGATTGTGCCACAGAAAACGTCAACTTCACGATGACAAATGAGAGCGTAATTGTCAATTTTCATAGAAATCGTACAAAAATTATATTATGTTACCGATTGAGACTTTAAGGACTGTGGTACAGTGGTGAATTGTATATAAGTAATATCTACGTGATGTTATTCTTTAATATTTATTTAAGCAAAACAATTTCTCATTTCTGTACTCGAAATAATTTGAAAATTTTGTTATGTATATTGCGTACAGTTTATTTATTTTAATTTCTAATCTCATCAATATTTTAAGAAATGATAATTAATACAAAATAACTTATGTGCAAATTCATCTAAAACTTAAATGTATCATCTGAGTTATATATTTCGGAAATCAAAGATAACACAACGAATATTTGAATACACAATAACATCGTTGTAAAAAAAATTCAACCCCTAATAAATAGACCCTCGGCCAGAAGACCATGGTTCCTAGAACAGCAACACGGCAAGTTGTTGGATTTAGCGGATGTATAAGATATAGGGGCAAATACGAAAATTGTAATCACTTCGGAGCGGCCTTAATATAAATAACAAAACAAAAATTAAATCAAACAAATTCTTATTATTTGTCAAAGTCATTCCTGCAGACCGGACAACGTTGTCGCAAGCAAAACAGTTCATCTCTACACCTCTTCAATTTGAATATTTGTTTCCACAGAAGAAAATACCCTCCATATTAGTGCTGTCCAACTAGCGATCTGCGGGCCACTTGTAAGTCAGCACGAGGAGTATAGAGTCTCGCGAAAATAATAAAATTTAAAAAATAATAATATTTTTTTTATGAAGGTAAAACTATATTTTTTCTTTACAGTTAAAAGTTTAAAGATATATACAAGCATAATCATTATAAAACCTTACTAATTACTTTTTATATATTTAAGAATTGTAGTAGCCGTTTGGATTGAGTCAAAATATATACATATATATATATATAAGTTATAGTGTTCCACTCATCACCAAACTGCTGACATAGACACCTTCCCCCGAACGTGACATTAGTAATATGTAAAGTTATATAGTATGTAGATGTAATAATGTTAGCCAGTTCAGATTCAGACTTAGAAGTAGAAACACATGTAATTGTAATACTTAAATAAATCTTTTTTAAAAACTAAGTTGGTGGTTTGAGAAAGTTAAGTGGCGCAGTCCTGGTAGGATAGTCAATACAAATTAACGAATATAATTTGTTTCACATTGTGATTAAATTGGCTATCGAACAAGAAAAAAGAAAAAAGAAAAATCAAAACCTTTCCGAACCACACCAACCAGAGCAACTCGAGACTACACCAGAAGCCAAGATTCGACATCCGTAACCATCTGAACGAACATCAGAGAACTTCGGCCGTCATTCTTAACCCCGTGGACGACTTCAGGGCACATGAAGTGGACACTAATATTTCTGTAAGTCATACATGTCATTTAGAGACACTATTTTTATTAATTCTGAGTCAAGCTCAAATTCAGAATCTGAACCAGATCTTGAAGATTTTATTGAAACTAATTTAAATACAAATTTTATTATAAGACAACCCCAATTTACAATGGCAGTGCCAGTTCTAAAAAAAGAATACCTTGATATGCTGCCTGAATTTCATGGCGAACGTGAATTATTACCTCGTTTTATTGATATTTGTGAAAAACTTGTAAACAAATTTTATATTGTCGCCGACCCAACAGATTTTCAAAATGAATATCTGATGAATAGTATAATAACAAAAATTAAGGGCGACGCTGCAATTAATATTGCAAGTTGTACGGTCAAAACATGGGACGATTTGAAAGATGCATTATTGAACGCGTTCGCAGATAAACGTGATTGGTTTACATTAAATATTGAAATGACCGATCTTAAGCAAAATTCAAATGAAACTGTTTTCGATTTTTACGGAAGATTGCAGCACATTTTAAATTTACAAATTTCTTATATTTCAACTCATGCTACAGCTGCCGTAGCTCTTGTCATGAATGATTATTTCCAAAACTATGCTCTACGCATATTGCTACGCGGTTTGAAGGAACCTATCGGTCAGCTTATGAGAGCAAAAAATCCTTCAGATTTAAATTCCGCGCTAGGCATGTTAGCGAACGACTTTCAATTTGAACATATCTCCAAACCATCTAAGAGCATTAACTCAAACAATTTCAAACCAAATCACAAACCACCTACACACAACATAAAGCATTTCTCTCCTAGACCAACACATTATACAAATCCTTTTCCTAATAATTCCAACCCATATAACAGAGCTCCAGTACGTCCTAATAATCAACAAATGATTACACCACGAAATAATATTCCACACAATAACCAAGGCCCATCTACCAGCCAAAATTATCCAAAACCTACTCCAATGAGTATTTCCACCCGAAACACTCAACAATCCCGTTCTCAACCGAATCCGTTTCACCAGAGACAAAATCAGGTTGGACAAAGGCCCTTCGGACAAAACCAATTCAGATCAAATTTACCTAAGTACGTAGCAGAAGAACTATTTAATATTGAAGACATAGAACAAGCTAATAATTTAGAAAATTATGATTGTGACGAACAAGAACAACTTACTGACCAAAACGAAATAAATAACGATAATATTCCTGATCAATCCGCTAACTGTTTTTTAGGAGAAACAGCCTCGGACATCGACCCTTTCCAACAATCGAACTATTAAATCTTACTAACCACCAAAGCAAACTTCCTTTCATTATAACCCCCGAGCATAATTTAAAAATTCTCGTTGACACTGGAAGTACTAAATCCTTCATTAAACCAGACATAGCACATAAATATTACAAGAATTCCATTCGCAATGACCCGTTTCAAATTACCACTGCTCACGGCACGTCCACTGAGCTACACAGTACAAGAGTTCCCATTTCAAAGATATTTAATAACAAAGATAAGAAATTGTCACATCTTAAGTATCATCTTTTTAACTTTCATGAACAATTCGACTTACTTTTAGGCATGGATAATCTAAAATTATTAAAAATTCTAATTGATACACATAACGATTTAATTATAACACCCAATGCAAAAATCAAAATTCAATTTCATAAATCATTAAATGATTCTAATGTAAATAATATATCAGTTATAAATAAGAATATTGTAGAACCAAATTCTGAAAAGATTATTAAAATTAAAGTTGATATAAAACAAGGAACTGTATTAATACCCCAAATAAAAACGACACATTTGAGAATACCAGAGTGCATTACGGTCGCAGATAACTACCACGCATTATGTTCAATTGTTAACACTTCTGACCAGGCAATAAATTTTAATCTCTTAAAACCAATTATCGCAGAAAAAATTGATAATTATGAAACTTATACCGGTCCAAATTTAAACATGACACACGTTGAGAAAACTAATTTTGATTTTTCGAAAATAAGAACAGCACATATGAACTCTGAAGAACGAAATGCTGTGTTAAATTTACTTAAAGACTATCCCGACATATTTTATTCTGATGATCAAAAATTGACTCTTACCAACCAAATAAAACACAGTATTAAAACTCAAGATGAAATTCCAATTTACACCAAATCATATCGATACCCCAACGTACATAGGGAAGAAGTAAGAAATCAGGTAAACAAAATGTTAGAACAAAACATCATCAAGCCTTCCAACTCCCCGTGGTCCTCCCCTATTTGGGTAGTTCCCAAAAAGATTGATGCATCCGGTAAAAGAAAATGGCGCATAGTCATAGACTACCGAAAATTAAACGAAAAGACCATAGGTGACAAATACCCACTTCCAAACATTACTGACCTCTTAGACAAACTCGGACGTTGTCAATATTTCACTACACTCGACTTGGCATCGGGCTTCCATCAAATAGAAATGGACAAACAAGACATACCTAAAACTGCATTTAATACTGAAGACGGACACTACGAATTCTTGCGAATGCCGTTTGGTCTAAAAAACGCACCAGCGACATTTCAGCGAGTTATGGACAACATTTTACGCGGACTTACACACGACAAATGCCTCGTTTACCTCGACGACATAATTGTGTTTAGCACTAGCCTTCAAGAACATTTGCTTAACTTAAAATTAGTATTCGATCGACTTAGAAAATCTAATTTCAAAATTCAAGTTGACAAGTCGGAATTTTTAAAAAAAGAAGTAGCTTATCTCGGGCACATCGTTACACCCGAAGGCGTGAGACTGAATCCAGATAAAATATCAGCCATCTTAAATTATCCTATACCGAAAACTAGTAAACAAATTAAAGGTTTTTTGGGACTTTTAGGCTATTATCGGAAGTTTATTAAAGACTTTGCAAAATTAACCAAACCTCTCACAAAGTGCTTAAAAAAGGACGCAATTATTGACATAAACAACCCTGAATACAGACAATGTTTTGAACTTTGCAAAAATTTACTGACTAATGAACCCTTACTCCAATACCCAGATTTCGAGAAAGAATTTAATCTGACGACTGACGCAAGCAACGTAGCGTTAGGTGCCGTGTTATCACAAGGCAGCCTTGGCAATGACCTTCCTGTAGCTTACGCCAGCAGAACACTCAACGAGACCGAGACAAACTACTCAACAATAGAAAAAGAACTTTTAGCTATTGTTTGGGCGACCCAATACTTCAGACCATACCTTTTCGGACGCAAATTCAAAATTTACACAGACCATAGACCGTTACAATGGCTAATGTCACTAAAACAGTGTAGTCAAAAACTAATTCGGTGGCGCCTCAAACTTGAGGAGTACGATTATGAAATAGTATATAAAAAAGGCAAACTCAACACCAATGCCGATGCACTTAGCCGCATCCCACCAAAAGACGACGACGTAACCCAAAACACACCAAAAATTTTCGATAACGATTCACCTTTAATTATATATCAGGATTACTTAAATAATAAAAATCAAAATTCTAAAAATATCATTATAGAAGTAACAGGTGATTTATTTAATGCACCACCAGATTCTAGTCTAGCTCATTGTGTAAGTAAAGACTTACAAATGAAATCTGGAATAGCAGAAAAATTCAAAATTAAATTTAGTAACGTTGATAAACTCCAAGCACAAAAACCACAACTTCATAATCTAGTCTATCTAAAATATCAAAATAAATATTTAATTTATTTAATAACAAAAGAAAGATATTTCAACAAACCTACTAAACAAGGTTTATTTTATACACTTTTAAAATTAAAAGAATTCTGTTTAAATAAAAAAATAAAAAATTTGAGCATTCCTAAAATTGCTTGTGGCTTGGACGAATTAAATTGGCATGAAGTTAAATCAATGATAGAGTACATTTTCCAAAATACTGATATAATGATAACAGTTTTCGAACTTCCTGAAATTTCTCGAATTCAATTAAATATAAATGAATCAGATAACATTGAACAATTAAACAAATATATGGAAAATTTTTATAAGGAATTAGAAAAGACTAAAGATAGGAATAACGATGACGATGCACAATCCCTAGCAGTTGAAGTAGGTGACGCGCAATCTACTCAGATAAACGATGACGACACTCCAAGCGAAAGCGATATCACAGTACACTCTAACAGAGAAAACCCCATTATCGGAATCCCGATTGTAGAATGCCCAGTTAATTATGGGAAAAATCAAATAATAATATCAGAAGTCGAATATAACCCTAAACCCCCTAAAATACTTAAATTATATAATCAAACGAAACAAAGGATTCTAGTTGAATTTTCAAAAAACAATTGCAAAAACGAAATGATAACATTCCTTAAAGAATACATTGTTCCTAAGGTAAAATATCACATTTATTTCAAAAATGAATTATATGTAAAACTAAGCTTAACACTTCAAAATTACTTTAAAAATTCTGAGATAAAACTTGTTAAATGCACTCAATATCTAACTGACGTAATCGACGAAGAAGAAATCATACAAATTATAACAAATCACCATCTCAGTAAAACTAATCACCGGGGAATCGACGAAACAGAAAAACGTATAAAACAACAATACTACTGGCCTAAATTAAGGAAATCTATACAAACATTTATTAATAGCTGCGAAACGTGTCAAATAACAAAGTACGACAGAAAACCGTTAAAATTAAAATTTAACATCACACCCACAGCTACTAAACCTTTCCAAATTTTGCATATCGACAGCATTACATTAGAACACGTCAAATTCCTGACTATAATAGACTCATTTTCCAAATACGCACAAGCCTATAAATTAAACTCCGGACAAGGTATAGAAGTCGTTAATAATTTAGTTAAATATTTCACACACCATTGTATACCAGAACAAATCATTTCGGACAACGGATTAGAATTTAAAAACTCTGTCGTTAAGGAACTATTACAACTACACAAAATTGACATCCATTTTATAAGTTCGCAGCATCCTGATTCTAATGGTACGATTGAACGTTTTCATTCTACCCTCATCGAACACGTTCGATTGTTTAACAATCAAAACGAATATAAAACCGAACCCATTGAATCCAAAGTAAATTACGCCCTTTTGGCGTATAACAACACAAATCACTCAGTCACAAAACTCAAACCATGTGAAATCATTACCGGTCACCTAGATACAGAATCACCCTTTAATATCGACTTAAATAAACAGCTTATAAATAATTATATAGAAAATCATAAAAATAAAACAAAATTACTTTACGGAACAATTAACGATAAATTAAAAGAGAACAAGGAAAAAGTGATTGGTAAATTTAATGAAATTAGAGAAAATTTACCCGAGATATCGGATACAGTATATGTCAAAAATAAACAAAAACAGCAAAAAACCAGAAATAAATTCAAACGCGAAAAACTATCTAAATTAAATAAAACACTCAAAACTGGCAAATTAAAGCCAACTCATGGTAATACAGTAGAAAAAATACATCTTTCTAACATAAAACGACCTCGACACAAAACTTATCAATTTGAATCACTTCCAGGCTGTTCGCATGCGGGCGAGGAACAATCATAAGAAACATAACAGAAAACATTGGAATCCTTCCCATCAACCTAGGTCCTGCCAAGCTTGAAAAAACTACACACACATTCATACACTACTATAATCTCAAACCTCTTCTAGATCAGTATGCTAGTTTAAACACACAATACAAAACACTAAAATCAACAATTTCCAACAACACGCAGTATCTCCATGAACTCAATAATTACGATAAAATATTAGAATTCATCAGAACCAGCATAGACACTAAAATTACAAACATCGGATTACACGCTAGTCACCGAAATAAACGTGGCCTCATAGATGGATTGGGAACTATTTTCAAATCCTTAACCGGAAATTTGGACGCCGAAGACGGTAAAAGATATAATGACATGTTAGCACATATGCAAGAAAATGAGCATAATTTAGAAAATCAAATTAAACAAGCGTATTCAGTAAACCACCAAATTATCACAAATTTTAATAAAACAGTTATTGACATTCAACATAATGAAGAAATATTAAAATCTAAAATTTTACAACTTTCAGAAATAATAAATAATATGCATATCCAAGACATTCTTTATGCCAAAAATATTTACGACCAACTAATTATACTATATAACTCGGTGCTCAATATCCTACAAGATGTTGAGAACTCTATTACCTTCTGTAAATTAAGAACCCTACACCCGAGTATAATACACCCTCTTGAATTATTGTCAGAACTTAATAAAATATCTAAATTCTATCATGCACAACTGCCATTCGAACCTAGACAAGAAAATTTACTTGATTTTGAATCCTTATTAAAAATTAACTGTAAAGTGAAACCTACACAAATAATTTATTTTATTTCCACCCCAATCAACTTTGAAAAAAATTTCGAATTATTTTATTTATATCCTATTCCAACAAAATATGGTTCAGATTTTGTTACAATCATTCCAAATACAAAATATCTTCTAAAATCGGATAAGGAAATTATTCCTTTAAGTGACATGTGTGTACGAGCAAAAATATTCCAATGTCCTAATAAATATCATGCCCACTTTTCTTCAACCTGCGAGGAAGAAATATTCCAAGAGCAGACATCAAACCACTGCCATTACACAAAAATAAATTTAATAAAAAACCACATTGAAGTGATTCCAGAACTCAACAAATACCTAGCCGTCTTTCCTAAGGAAGAAAATGTAGTAATTAAATGCCTACAAGAAACTAGCATCAAACCATTAGTGGGAATCTACTTAATAAACAATGAGGATAATTGTGAAATTTACTTTAAAGAACAAAAATTGGTATTTTCAAATAAAATTCAAGGACGACCATTACTATTACCTAAATTAAACTTCAAAATTCAAACACAACATATTACAAACTTCTCCATTAACCTAAATCCATTAAAACTCAATGATATCTCCTTTAACCCAATGGTCCCTATAAAAGAAGAATCCATCAACATTCATATTCCCAGTATTTGGTCTCTGTTGCTGTATATCATGATTGCAATCACCGCCGGCTACTTTTCCATAAAATGGATAAGAACAAAAAGAGCTGCACGATCCAGCTCAAGAAGGACATCACCCGAAATTCAGCCAGAGGACATCGAACTTCAACTTCCAGGGGGAGCTCAATTCTAAGGAGGGAGGAGTTATAGTGTTCCACTCATCACCAAACTGCTGACATAGACACCTTCCCCCGAACGTGACATTAGTAATATGTAAAGTTATATAGTATGTAGATGTAATAATGTTAGCCAGTTCAGATTCAGACTTAGAAGTAGAAACACATGTAATTGTAATACTTAAATAAATCTTTTTTAAAAACTAAGTTGGTGGTTTGAGAAAGTTAAGTTATATATATATATATATATATATATATATATATATATATATATATATATATATATATATATTTAATCGGACATTTTGGTTGACACAACAACGATCAGCAAAGTAAAAAGAAAAACTAATTAAAATAATACACATAATATAATTGTATATAGAATAGACAACCAACGACGATAATATATAATTAATTGTCTGTTCTATATACAATTATATTAGGTGTATTACTTAATTTGTTTTAGTTTGTTAATCGTTGTTGTGTCAACCGAAAATGATTTTTTTTAAATCGACAGTCTACATCTAGTAACGTATGTATTTTTAATGAAAAATTTATTTTGATTATCGATTAAACAATGATGACAGGCCGATTTATAATTGAAATATGCTAAATATGTAAATGAATAGATGTTTTTATACTATACAGCGTGTAACTGCAATTGTGTTAAATATATTTTTAAACAAGCGAAGGCGATGCTGCCTTCATTTCTTATAGATTCGTTGTTAGAGAAGTGGGAGTAAGTGAAGATTTACGCAACAGGTGTACAGGAGCGAATTGATGGATGTTTGTTGCGTGATGATGGATTTCGGTTGTGAGGAAAAAAAGAGTTCGTATGGAGGAAGTGTTAATGTGGTCGAAACAAGTATCGTGTGTCAGGATGAGAATGTTGATGTGCACTGATGTTCTATGAATATTTCAGGGGTTCGTGCTGCCCCATTGAATGGGATATAGCGTGATGTTATGTATGTATGTATGTTCTTATCCTTAGTAGTAAGTATATGCGGAATATAAAAAAACAATTGTTGTTTGTCAAAATAAAGTTGAAACATCACTTTTCTTTCGTGTTGAACACAAGTTTTTTTTTCAAATTAAGAAAAAACCGTTTATTTGAACTTTAAGTACACTCAGGGAAAATATTAATATAAAGATAATATTTTATTTGTTTTAAACTATTAGCATACTTTTGTATGAAATCACTTTAATTAGTAAATATACACAAAATACATTACTCTAATAATATTGTTAATTAAATTTTAAAATCTAAAACTACTGGTATATAAACTACATGGAAACATAATTGCAAATAGTTTATGTGAATCGTTACATAATAGTGAACGAAATATTATGTACATTAAATCATATTATTTCACTTGATAATAAATATCTATTGAATGAAACAATAAGTATCTCTAACGTATTTTTTTTTAAATCGTAGCTCTTTTTGAAAGTAACAGTCTATTGTTTTAATTGTTTAATCAGTTGGCATCTTCATCATGATTACAGAGAGCTAGATATTGATGTAGGCAAACAAGTTTCTTGTGTAGTAGGCATTTCATTCTATTCAATCATATTTCTATAAAAATAATTTTTAAAAAGCAATATTAGCAGCATCAATATAAAAAATGGATGCCTTACCAAATTTTAAAATCTACAGAAATGGTCACAAATTTCTACAAAATTGTTTCGAGTACATTAATATATAGATTTTAAATTTACAAAAAAACAGAAAATTTTATTCGAGCTATAATACAATGTGCAAAAGTTTGAATATGTAACCACTATATTTTGGTTCGTATCTTTGCTAAATACGCCATTTTAGGTATTTTCATTTTATGGTGCATCATGATTATGCATCTGCATAAAGCTACGTGCTAGCTAAGCAGTGTTTGAATATTAGAGAGTTTAATTGCTACCCCAAGGTTACGACTTTTAAGAAAGTGAGGATTACATATCAATATTAAAATAAATAAATATATCATCATGCCTTTTACCCATTACTGGGTGTGGCACTCTGCCTAAGCAGATCTCGGTACGTGATATATTTTTTCGCGTGAAGTGCGGCTACCAGCCGTCAAATCACGGCCCCCAAAGATATTAGTGGAGGGAGAGCCACAGCGGTAGATTTTTTAATTGGTGAAAATTGTTTGTCGCCTGTGAGGATCGAACCAGGGTTCTCAAGATCCACAAGCCGACTCGATACCACTGAGCCACCTACCCCATCCATATCAATAATAAAACTAAATATTATAATAATTATAATAATGCCAAAATACCTAATAAACAAATACAAAATATTTATAAATAAAAAATAAATATGTATCAGCAGTGAGTATATAAAAAACCTATTTCTCATGTTCTAAGTATTTGTATATATTTATACATATAATATAAAGAACCATGTATTTCTACTTAATTGTACTCGTATTTAGTTTTTTGATTATTTTTATAGCGGACCAACTACTACGGTCATATGCCAATATATGTCCTTTTGAAAATGGCCGACACGGGCGGGATCCGAACCCACAACTTTACGGTCAGGCCTCAACACGCGCGACCATCACGCGGGACATTTAGTTTTTAGTTGATGTAAATAGTGTTTGTTAAAGAATAATAATTTTTTATAAATATTCTGTATTTACTTAAAAAATGCAGGAAGAAGACAAGTTGCACAACAACCTAATAGAAAAAAAATCCAGTCCGCGCCAACGTAGACCGATATATTGGTTTATCTTTGTTACTGTGTATTTCTTGTAATTAATGCAAATTCGTCTATTTATGTAGGATGTTAAACAAGAGAGATGAATCATTTCCACCAGTGACATTTGTTATATGATCCTCGCCCGATTCACGTGCTGACGCTCTACTCTAGATTTAGAACTAATGTAGCAGAAATTTTAATGCCCGATTTATCAATAAATTGATAAGTAGATGTTAACTTACAACAATATAAATAATATGTATTGTCCTATATTAAACAAGCAATTAATTATGACGGAAACATAACAGTTGAATAAAAACAAAGCATAAATAAAGTAAATAAAAAAATTTGTCAATAAATCATTCAAAACTAAAAAGAAATAAATGTATAATGTTATAGTCACAAGTGGCTGCATCCTCTAAAACACAAAAATCTGAAAATTTATTAGTTACCGTAGTAAAGTTCGTTATTGTATCAAAATCAAAATAATAATTTTTGCGCAATTTTTGACTTCATGCGCTTCAGGCTGATGTTTCAACTGCTCACGATTGCTAGCTACATCACTGCTTTCTGCATGTGGCTCATATGTATGTATAGCACATGACAAAACTCATCTCTGGCCTGTGCTTATACAGGTTGTTATATTTTAATAGACGCAGCAAATATCTCGCTTATTTATCAACTTAGCAATTTCTTTCATATAACATGATTTATACAGCAACATGCAAGCTAGTTGATGACGGATGTACATTCATGATATCATTTCCGGTTTCTTAGTAATTAATATCAACTTTGAAATTTCAAATGGAACATACTATATTTTTTTACAAATTTGAAAAGTGCATCAAATTTGCTTTATAATCACGTAAAATAATCCATATGTTATATTATTAAAAAGTAAAATGGCGGGCACTTTATTATACACCTAATCGGAAAGAGAATAGTGAGCCATGACTGTGGCTTAAAATAAAACAATTAACTAAAACAATTTTATTTATTATTATTATTAAACAAAATAAATTTTTTTTGTCATAATAATACAGAAAATAAGAATAGGGAACACTTAATAACAACAAAATGATTTTATAACAAATATTCAAAATGACTCCCAGCCTCTTCAATTCATTTTCTCCAGATATGACTACTTGATTTTTGTATGAGGCTACGTGAAAGATTTTGTTTGTAATGAACCATTAAACACATTAAACGAACTGAACAATAAAAATGAAGCAGCAATTGAATCTTTATCTGCTGACCAAATAGAAAGGTTTACTTATTCTGTTTCAAAACATTGTGCATAAGGCATTGAAGAGACTGGGAGCCATTTTGGATATTTTTTCTAAAATCATTTTGTTGTTATTAAGTGTTCTTATTTTCTGTATTATTATGACAAAAAAATATTATTTCGTTTATTAATACTAAATAAAATTGTTTTATTTCAAGCCACATTCATGGCTCACTGTTCTCTTTCCGATTAGGTGTAAACAAAGTGCCCGCCATTTTACTTTTTAATAATATAACATATGGATTATTTTACATGATTGTAAAGCAAATTTGATGCACTTTAAAAATAATATAGTATGTTCCATTTGAAATTTCAAAGTTGATATTAATTACTAAGAAACCGGAAATGATATCATGAATGTGCATCCGTCATCAACTAGCTTACATGTTGCTGTATAAATCATGTTATATGAAAGAAATTGCTAAGTTGATAAATAAGCGAGATATTTGCTGGGTATATTAAAATATAACACCCTGTATACCACAATATCTCTAAGAATTTTTTTATTGGTATAAATTACCCCTGGCTGCTATTGTCAACATGTCAGGTGACTACAGCTATTTTTATTCATTTGTCTTTGTTCAGAACATTACTCGTTTCGTCCGTGTCAACGTGATATACGATGTATAAATGGTAGGATTTCATTTATGTTCTCTATACAAACAGTTAATTTTGATTTACCAGATAAAACTTGAAATATGAGCAAGAAAATTATTTATTAACAGAATTATATTATTTTATACCGCGGAAATTAAAAATTATTGATTAAGAGATTTGGAGGAATTTATCGATGGATTCTTAATTCTTTTAACAATTTTAATTTACTTTATAATTTATAATAAAATATTATTTTCAAATATTCAAGATTACATTAAATGTAAGTTAATTACGTAATAATTTCGGATAGGTACAAACAAAGAGCACTTAGAATCAAATAAATGCATTCTTTATATCTTCTTATGACAGCAAGCGAGTTTCTTTTAATTGGTTAAATTGTAAATGCTTCTTAAATTAAATGCAAAAAAGTAAATAGTTTCTTCCAATAAAACAAATAGAAAAAAAATTATATATAACCAAGTATCCAAACATAAATATAAAACACACAACCATATAGATTTTTTTCTTTGAGCACAATAATAGAGTGTTTCTTGTTGTGACCACAAACTGTGACGCTGTTGGACATAGTTAACAAAATTAAATATCGAAATGAAATTTTGAGTAGATACGGACTACAAGAACGATTCTATATAACTGCGATGGTTAATTTCGCATGCGATGAACCTTTGTTCTTGCTCGTAATGTCAGTTGATTTTGCAGACTCGGTACTAACTTTGTGAATACAGGCTTCAACACAATGCATAAGAAGTCTATAGTGTGAAAAATAGTAAAGATAAAATTTAACTTGTAAATTTTAAACGGAATAAATAAAATTTTAATTTATATATATATATATATATATAAGTTATAGTGTTCCACTCATCACCAAACTGCTGACATAGACACCTTCCCCCGAACGTGACATTAGTAATATGTAAAGTTATTTAGTATGTAGATGTAATAATGTTAGTTAGTTCAGATTCAGACTTAGAAGTAGAAACACATGTAATTGTAATACTTAAATAAATCTTTTTTAAAAACTAAGTTGGTGGTTTGAGAAAGTTAAGTGGCGCAGTCCTGGTAGGATAGTCAATACAAATTAACGAATATAATTTGTTTCACATTGTGATTAAATTGGCTATCGAACAAGAAAAAAGAAAAAAGAAAAATCAAAACCTTTCCGAACCACACCAACCAGAGCAACTCGAGACTACAGCAGAAGCCAAGATTCGACATCCGTAACCATCTGAACGAACATCAGAGAACTTCGGCCGTCATTCTTAACCCCGTGGACGACTTCAGGGCACATGAAGTGGACACTAATATTTCTGTAAGTCATACATGTCATTTAGAGACACTATTTTTACTTCCTTGTACGAAGTAAAGGAAGTATTGTTATCGCGAAAATTTTCGGTTCTCAGATTTCAGTGGAAATACGCATTTTGGCCCTCCCTGAGTCCATTTTGACTAATTTCGTCGTGACGTCTGTACGTACGTATGTACGTATGTACGTACGTACGTACGTACGTATGTATCTCGCATAACTCAAAAACGGTAAGCCGGAGAAAATTGAAATTTTATATTTAGGACTGTTATAACATCTAGTTGTGCACCTCCCTTTTTGGTCATTATATAACTTCCGGAAGTGGTACTTTACTTGAAGCCTATAATAGATTTTCATGAAAAACTATATTCAAATATAATTTAAAACTTTCCAAATTTGGTATATAAGACTACTATATCAATGGAAATAATATAATAGATTTTGGTTAAAATACACTAACCGGAAGTGACACATTACATGAAGCTGCTAACAGTTTTCCTTGAAAAAAATGGTATTATTTTAATTTTAGAAATAAATGCTTCAAATAAAAGTTTTAGAGAATTAAATTCTGCGTCTAGCACATTAAGAATTTTTAAATTAGCCTTTTGCATAAGCGAGATATCTAAATTTAAATAGTATATATTTTGTGTGTTTTTTTTAATTAAGTTTGCTATGGATTAGAACAAAAAATAAAAAATAAAAGATTTTATGTCAAATATGTGCAATTACAAAAATATCTATAGTTTAATACGCGTACAAGGAAGTCATGTGGTGTCCACATCAGATTTTTATTAATTCTGAGTCAAGCTCAAATTCAGAATCTGAACCAGATCTTGAAGATTTTATTGAAACTAATTTAAATACAAATTTTATTATAAGACAACCCCAATTTACAATGGCAGTGCCAGTTCTAAAAAAAGAATACCTTGATATGCTGCCTGAATTTCATGGCGAACGTGAATTATTACCTCGTTTTATTGATATTTGCGAGAAACTTGTAAACAAATTTTATATTGTCGCCGACCCAACAGATTTCCAAAATGAATATCTGATGAATAGTATAATAACAAAAATTAAGGGCGACGCTTGTAACATTACGCGTTCTTATTTACAAATATTGAACACGCTGTTCACGGCACAATTATAAAAGTACGGTGTTACCGAACTTGTTCATGTGTACCGATTGTAATTTTAACGATGATCTAACATAAAATGTCTTCATCGTGATACTAATGCCTTCAGAAGGCAGCCGTTTACAAATAGAATGAATCCCGACAATGAATTCATACTGTGTGATCGTCTAGTGTAAAACAATATTTTATAGCCCTACGTTGTGTTTAAAGGATTCTATAAAACAATGTAAAATGACTTACGTTGTGTATAATAAATGTAACCCTTATTAGTTCGTAATACGAAGTAGCTGTCAATATTGGGGGAATTCGGGAAAGGTTGAGTTGAGTGAAAGATGTAAATTCCTTCCAAAAGACATGACGGTGACGTCATACCTTGTGCATTTATTGAAAAACCAAGTAATCAACAAACATTAGTTATTATTTGAATTTAGAACGAACAGAGTGACTTGAACACAAAGTTCTATCGTGAACTCAATAGTAATATAGCTCTCTGGTATTTACCTTACGCAAGAGGGAAAAACACGACAAAAAACCTCGAGCAGAGAGACAAATCCAATCATCAAAATATTCTCAAAATTAATGAGAATGTTTCTTAAATAGCAAAATTACATACGTTAATTATAAATCATTCAAGTCGCACAGAGGTGATATTTCCAGATCCATCACAATAATTTGTCAATGCATAAATATCTTTGTTTAATCATTGTTAAGTCGGTGGATCAGTATTGTTGCAATCGTTGTAGTTAGGTTGGCCCTGAGGCAACGACGAGTGGAGGGTTTCCCTAAGTTTCCTTTATAGGTAACCATTGTCCACTATGGGGGGTTTTCCTAAGTTTCCTTTATAGGTAACCATTGCCCATCTGGGTGGTTTCATTCAACGGTAACCAGTGCCCAGTGTTGTATCGTTTTGCAAACAATTAGCAAGGAATACTTGATCAGTAAAATAAATATAATCAATAGAATTATATCATTGTGACAGTCTTTCCATACCAAATAATAATAACTTTTATTGCCACCCTAGTAAAAGAGTAACAGCAATTAAAAATGATGTATGTCACCAAGCTCAAAGTTGGGTAAAAAGGTAGGTTCTCCCTTGCCCGGTTGCCGATGGCACCGAGTGGTGAGTTGCAGGGTGATAGCGTGCCCGGATGCCGATAGCACTGCATATCGAGTTAGGAAGGTGTCACCCGTGCCTGCATAAGCTAGCACTGATAGTGACGGTTGGAGGGTGATAGCGTGCCCGGATGCCGATAGCACTGCAAATCGATTTAGGAAGGTTTCACCCGTGCCTGCATAAGCTAGCACTGATAGTGACGGTTGGAGGGTGATAGCGTGCCCGGATGTCGATAGCACTGCATATCGATTTAGGAAGGTTTCACCCGTGCCTGCATAAGCTAGCACTGATAGTGACGGTTGGAGGGTGATAGCGTGCCCGGATGCCGATAGCACTGCATATCGATTTAGGAAGGTTTCACCCGTGCCTGCATAAGCTAGCACTGATAGTGACGGTTGGAGGGTGATAGCGTGCCCGGATGCCGATAGCACTGCATATCGAGTTAGGAAGGTTTCACCCGTGCCTGCATAAGCTAGCACTGATAGTGACGGTTGGAGGGTGATAGCGTGCCCGGATGCCGATAGCACTGCATATCT
The DNA here is from genome assembly GCA_947425015.1 of Pterostichus niger. Classification (NCBI taxonomy): domain Eukaryota; kingdom Metazoa; phylum Arthropoda; class Insecta; order Coleoptera; family Carabidae; genus Pterostichus; species Pterostichus niger. The sequence continues at coordinate 14,756,363 of OX380337.1, forward strand.
ATTTAGGAAGGTTTCACCCGTGCCTGCATAAGCTAGCACTGATAGTGATGGTTGGAGGGTGATAGCGTGCCCGGATGCCGATAGCACTGCATATCGATTTAGGAAGGTTTCACCCGTGCCTGCATAAGCTAGCACTGATAGTGACGGTTGGAGGGTGATAGCGTGCCCGGATGCCGATAGCACTGCATATCGAGTTAGGAAGGTTTCACCCGTGCCTGCATAAGCTAGCACTGATAGTGACGGTTGGAGGGTGATAGCGTGCCCGGATGCCGATAGCACTGCATATCTATTTAGGAAGGTTTCACCCGTGCCTGCATAAGCTAGCACTGATAGTGATGGTTGGAGGGTGATAGCGTGCCCGGATGCCGATAGCACTGCATTTCGATTTAGGAAGGTTTCACCCGTGCCTGCATAAGCTAGCACTGATAGTGACGGTTGGAGGGTGATAGCGTGCCCGGATGCCGATAGCACTGCGTATCGATTTAGGAAGGTTTCACCCGTGCCTGCATAAGCTAGCACTGATAGTGATGGTTGGAGGGTGATAGCGTGCCCGGATGCCGATAGCACTGCATATCGATTTAGGAAGGTTTCACCCGTGCCTGCATAAGCTAGCACTGATAGTGACGGTTGGAGGGTGATAGCGTGCCCGGATGCCGATAGCACTGCGTATCGATTTAGGAAGGTTTCACCCGTGCCTGCATAAGCTAGCACTGATAGTGACGGTTGGAGGGTGATAGCGTGCCCGGATGCCGATAGCACTGCATATCTATTTAGGAAGGTTTCACCCGTGCCTGCATAAGCTAGCACTGATAGTGAAGTTTGGAAGGTGTCACCCGTGCCTGCATAAGCTAGCACTGATAGCAAATCGTGTAGTTTATATACTCTAGTTGTCCTCTTGTCCCGGCACCCCGATGGTCTAAGGTGGGTGCAATCTCTTCACCCCGTCTCCAAAGGTGGCGTGGGTTCCCGTCTCTCTCCGCCTCGGATGGTGTCAGGCACTGTTTAATATCTTTCACACCCTGCTGAAACAAAGAAGGTCCATACGTGTCCATATCGTCCAGATTTCTAAATATCATCAAACTAGGTTTTGTTCCAGGGCCGTACATAAAATTCTTACCCGGGGATTATATGAGAACCAAACAATAATATATTTGCGAATATTCTCGCTGGAACTTTTGTATCTGTTTATGATATACTTCTGCAGTTCGATTACCTAGTTTACTGTTATTACTTCATAATTAATAAAGAGATAATATAATCATAATTTCCCTATAACTTTGCATACGCCACTGGTCGAAGTAAGGTCTGCGGTGCTGCGCGTATCTCAGCCGGTGCGAAGCGCGGGCTAAAGTAAACAAATAAACACACAAAAAATGCATCGTCTGTTCAACTATTAATTCCTGTATACAAAACTAGACAAAAATTCAAAAGTACAGTTATGGCCATAACATGATACAACATTTAAATGTATTAAATAAATTTGATATAGAAGCGTACCACTTCAATCTCCCCCAGATGTTTATAAGGAGCAACAATCAATCACTTAGGTTGTTTATTTGTAAACATCTAATATACAGCTGAAATAAACAAATTTATAAAACATATAGTTCTCTTCTGCAGTCAGAGAACTATTGTTACTCAATCACATTCATTATAGTATTTATAGTTCTGAAAGAAATTCAAGACATATTTATGGCAATATGAGATTAAATTATCTGCCAGCTCTGCATCATCGGACCTGAGAGAAGAGAATTTAGATTTAGCCTTCATAGATTATTCTAAACTTTTGTTAATATTTTGAAATGTTACAAAATAAATTTGTATTGGTGATATTTTTATTGTTGTATTATAACATAGTTTACAATATCAATTCGGTTTATATTTAAGAATTAACAATTCACAGATAAGTACAGACAAAACTTCCAACAATGTTTATTTGTACGTCCGGCGTTAGTGTCTAGATCAGATGAACATATTTTTATATCTACCTATTACTGTGCAGACTAAAAGATGTATTTTCTTTTCTTTTTCTGTTGTCTTCTAATCTCTCGTAGATTATTTTATTTATCCTGTTCAGTTTGGCAATATTTCACCACGGTTTACACTTCACTTTTACACCTTCTTAGAAACTTTTATCTACACAGTTTTTCACTAATTTCATTGTTTGCATGTATTTTCAATTTATAAGATTGAAGATCATATTTACATCATCGTCTGTGTATCGGACGATTTTTTCAATGCTCAGCTCCACTAGTTCCGCACCTGCTACGGAAGCCCTTTCCTAAGTTTGTTTATGTTGTAGTTTCATAAAAAAAAAAAATCTCTCCTCATGGAATTCCAGTGAACTTCAATAGTTGGAACTATATTCATCCCTTGTCTCTGTCGAGTTATGTCTTGATAGTTTAGGATGTTTAGTATTTCACAAATTTAATTTTTTTTTTACAGCTAAGTTGATTTCACTTCTATTACATATTCGCCAACTTTGTATCACTTTTTTTTTTCCACCAAACCATTTATCACCTTACTTTATACCATGTTTGTATTAATTCATTATTTCACTAATTCACTCCAAATAATTTGAAAAGATAGTTAACTTATATTTCCCTGACTTTAATTCTCCCCCTTCTCTACCTTCTAATCACTCATTTTAATATATTATTATTTTGTTTCTCGTCATAGTCCATACTGACATTATGGTTGTTGTTTGTTTATAATTTCTGATATGTTAAATCGCAATTCTCCTTTTTGTATTTTGTTTAAAATGTCTTCCATATCTTTACCCAATCTTTTGGTAGTCACTGGTGAATGTTTAGGTTCCTCAGTTGCACTCTCGATAGTTTTTTTTTTTTTCAAATGATCTCTTTTTTCGTTTTTACAAATTCATTGAGAACTTATTTTCACTATTTTAATTTATTTATTTCACTAATTACTTTACTTAGTTTTACTCTGAAGTTTTTATTTTATTTATTTATACTTTTTAATAGTTAATTTTATTTAAATATTTAATTGATTTCATCAATTGTTATTATTATTTCCATTAGCTGCATTGTATGAGCATCGCACTTGTTGTGTTGTGCAATACTTTGAATAAATATTCGTAATTCCATTTTATTTTCGATGAAAGATTCTCCCCCATTTTATGTTTCAAAATGCCATTGATTTTGTTTTCTCGTATTTATTGCCAACTTGCAAACCTGCTTTAGTCTTTGTTTAGAATCATTTCATTTTCCTTTCGTTATTTTGCTGTCATACTAGATTTTTTCTTAGTATTTATTTTTCTGTCTTTCTCTCTTGCTTTTCCTTGCTTCCTATGTTCCTGAGATAATGATAGTTGTATATTTACAATTTCTGGTTTAATTATTTTTATATCGTTATCCTCTTTATCCAAATTTCTCCATATCATATTTGATATTGATGATTTCGCAGTATTTGTTTAAACAATGTTATAACTTTGTATTATTTATTTATTTTTTTGATTATTATTATTATTATTTAATACACCTTTGTTGGTAACAGAATATCCGAAATATTTGTTCACTTCCGAAAATATTCACACTGCGCGAGAATATCGTTGTGATAATATTTTATGGCGACGTATACTCGTGGCCACGAGATTTCAACCCGATCCAAAACGGTCCATGGACTTAATTCTAACAATGTAAACCAGTAATGTTCAATCGTTTCTTTACTACAACGTGAGTAATTAAAACGAATAACAAAACAATTCCAAGTCATTTATTCCTCTCTTCCACACTTGACACATTAGAAAATAATGTATCCCACTCCCGATATTTCGACACTGTTCGAATTGACACTCAAATTGATGCTCCCGATCTTTCGATACTGCTCAAATTAACACTCAATTAATTTCGAATTTATCTAAAATCCATTCCAGTATTAAATCATGTTTCACTCCAATGTTTACTAATATGCTTAATAAACCAGTGATACTCATTACTTTCCTTCTCCCCCGATTGACAGCTTTGAAAACATCGTATCCTGGTCACGGCACCAATTGTAACATTACGCGTTCTTATTTACAAATATTGAACACGCTGTTCACGGCACAATTATAAAAGTACGGTGTTACCGAACTTGTTCATGTGTACCGATTGTAATTTTAACGATGATCTAACATAAAATGTCTTCATCGTGATACTAATGCCTTCAGAAGGCAGCCGTTTACAAATAGAATGAATCCCGACAATGAATTCATACTGTGTGATCGTCTAGTGTAAAACAATATTTTATAGCCCTACGTTGTGTTTAAAGGATTCTATAAAACAATGTAAAATGACTTACGTTGTGTATAATAAATGTAACCCTTATTAGTTCGTAATACGAAGTAGCTGTCAATATTGGGGGAATTCGGGAAAGGTTGAGTTGAGTGAAAGATGTAAATTCCTTCCAAAAGACATGACGGTGACGTCATACCTTGTGCATTTATTGAAAAACCAAGTAATCAACAAACATTAGTTATTATTTGAATTTAGAACGAACAGAGTGACTTGAACACAAAGTTCTATCGTGAACTCAATAGTAAAATAGCTCTCTGGTATTTACCTTACGCAAGAGGGAAAAACACGACAAAAAACCTCGAGCAGAGAGACAAATCCAATCATCAAAATATTCTCAAAATTAATGAGAATGTTTCTTAAATAGCAAAATTACATACGTTAATTATAAATCATTCAAGTCGCACAGAGGTGATATTTCCAGATCCATCACAATAATTTGTCAATGCATAAATATCTTTGTTTAATCATTGTTAAGTCGGTGGATCAGTATTGTTGCAATCGTTGTAGTTAGGTTGGCCCTGAGGCAACGACGAGTGGAGGGTTTCCCTAAGTTTCCTTTATAGGTAACCATTGTCCACTATGGGGGGTTTTCCTAAGTTTCCTTTATAGGTAACCATTGCCCATCTGGGTGGTTTCATTCAACGGTAACCAGTGCCCAGTGTTGTATCGTTTTGCAAACAATTAGCAAGGAATACTTGATCAGTAAAATAAATATAATCAATAGAATTATATCATTGTGACAGTCTTTCCATACCAAATAATAATAACTTTTATTGCCACCCTAGTAAAAGAGTAACAGCAATTAAAAATGATGTATGTCACCAAGCTCAAAGTTGGGTAAAAAGGTAGGTTCTCCCTTGCCCGGTTGCCGATGGCACCGAGTGGTGAGTTGCAGGGTGATAGCGTGCCCGGATGCCGATAGCACTGCATATCGAGTTAGGAAGGTGTCACCCGTGCCTGCATAAGCTAGCACTGATAGTGACGGTTGGAGGGTGATAGCGTGCCCGGATGCCGATAGCACTGCAAATCGATTTAGGAAGGTTTCACCCGTGCCTGCATAAGCTAGCACTGATAGTGACGGTTGGAGGGTGATAGCGTGCCCGGATGTCGATAGCACTGCATATCGATTTAGGAAGGTTTCACTCGTGCCTGCATAAGCTAGCACTGATAGTGACGGTTGGAGGGTGATAGCGTGCCCGGATGCCGATAGCACTGCATATCGATTTAGGAAGGTTTCACCCGTGCCTGCATAAGCTAGCACTGATAGTGACGGTTGGAGGGTGATAGCGTGCCCGGATGCCGATAGCACTGCATATCGAGTTAGGAAGGTTTCACCCGTGCCTGCATAAGCTAGCACTGATAGTGACGGTTGGAGGGTGATAGCGTGCCCGGATGCCGATAGCACTGCATATCTATTTAGGAAGGTTTCACCCGTGCCTGCATAAGCTAGCACTGATAGTGATGGTTGGAGGGTGATAGCGTGCCCGGATGCCGATAGCACTGCATTTCGATTTAGGAAGGTTTCACCCGTGCCTGCATAAGCTAGCACTGATAGTGACGGTTGGAGGGTGATAGCGTGCCCGGATGCCGATAGCACTGCGTATCGATTTAGGAAGGTTTCACCCGTGCCTGCATAAGCTAGCACTGATAGTGATGGTTGGAGGGTGATAGCGTGCCCGGATGCCGATAGCACTGCATATCGATTTAGGAAGGTTTCACCCGTGCCTGCATAAGCTAGCACTGATAGTGACGGTTGGAGGGTGATAGCGTGCCCGGATGCCGATAGCACTGCGTATCGATTTAGGAAGGTTTCACCCGTGCCTGCATAAGCTAGCACTGATAGTGACGGTTGGAGGGTGATAGCGTGCCCGGATGCCGATAGCACTGCATATCTATTTAGGAAGGTTTCACCCGTGCCTGCATAAGCTAGCACTGATAGTGAAGTTTGGAAGGTGTCACCCGTGCCTGCATAAGCTAGCACTGATAGTGACGATGGGGAAGGTGATGTAACTTTGAACTTACTGACATAGAGTCAGAGTGGAGACCCCGGAGAGTCTCCTCGATTGAGGCAAATCGTGTAGTTTATATACTCTAGTTGTCCTCTTGTCCCGGCACCCCGATGGTCTAAGGTGGGTGCAATCTCTTCACCCCGTCTCCAAAGGTGGCGTGGGTTCCCGTCTCTCTCCGCCTCGGATGGTGTCAGGCACTGTTTAATATCTTTCACACCCTGCTGAAACAAAGAAGGTCCATACGTGTCCATATCGTCCAGATTTCTAAATACCATCAAACTAGGTTTTGTTCCAGGGCCGTACATAAAATTCTTACCCGGGGATTATATGAGAACCAAACAATAATATATTTGCGAATATTCTCGCTGGAACTTTTGTATCTGTTTATGATATACTTCTGCAGTTCGATTACCTAGTTTACTGTTATTACTTCATAATTAATAAAGAGATAATATAATCATAATTTCCCTATAACTTTGCATACGCCACTGGTCGAAGTAAGGTCTGCGGTGCTGCGCGTATCTCAGCCGGTGCGAAGCGCGGGCTAAAGTAAACAAATAAACACACAAAAAATGCATCGTCTGTTCAACTATTAATTCCTGTATACAAAACTAGACAAAAATTCAAAAGTATAGTTATGGCCATAACATGATACAACATTTAAATGTATTAAATAAATTTGATATAGAAGCGTACCACTTCACGCTGCAATTAATATTGCAAGTTGTACGGTCAAAACATGGGACGATTTGAAAGATGCATTATTGAACGCGTTCGCAGATAAACGCGATTGGTTTACATTAAATATTGAAATGACCGATCTTAAGCAAAATTCAAATGAAACTGTTTTCGATTTTTACGGAAGATTGCAGCACATATTAAATTTACAAATTTCTTATATTTCAACTCATGCTACAGCTGCCGTAGCTCTTGTCATGAATGATTATTTCCAAAACTATGCTCTACGCATATTGCTACGCGGTTTGAAGGAACCTATCGGTCAGCTTATGAGAGCAAAAAATCCTTCTGATTTAAATTCCGCGCTAGGCATGTTAGCGAACGACTTTCAATTTGAACATATCTCCAAACCATCTAAGAGCATTAACTCAAACAATTTCAAACCAAATCACAAACCACCTACACACAACATAAAGCATTTCTCTCCTAGACCAACATATTATACAAATCCTTTTCCTAATAATTCCAACCCATATAACAGAGCTCCAGTACGTCCTAATAATCAACAAATGATTACACCACGAAATAATATTCCACACAATAACCAAGGCCCATCTACCAGCCAAAATTATCCAAAACCTACTCCAATGAGTAATTTCCACCCGAAACACTCAACAATCCCGTTCTCAACAGAATCCGTTTCACCAGAGACAAAATCAGTTTGGACAAAGGCCCTTCGGACAAAACCAATACAGATCAAATTTACCTAAGTACGTAGCAGAAGAACTATTTAATATTGAAGACATAGAACAAGCTAATAATTTAGAAAATTATGATTGTGACGAACAAGAACAACTTACTGACCAAAACGAAATAAATAACGATAATATTCCTGATCAATCCGCTAACTGTTTTTTAGGAGAAACAGCCTCGGACATCGACCCTTTCCAACAATCGAACTATTAAATCTTACTAACCACCAAAGCAAACTTCCTTTCATTATAACCCCCGAGCATAATTTAAAAATTCTCGTTGACACTGGAAGTACTAAATCCTTCATTAAACCAGACATAGCACATAAATATTACAAGAATTCCATTCGCAATGACCCGTTTCAAATTACCACTGCTCACGGCACGTCCACTGAGCTACACAGTACAAGAGTTCCCATTTCAAAGATATTTAATAACAAAGATAAGAAATTGTCACATCTTAAGTATCATCTTTTTAACTTTCATGAACAATTCGACTTACTTTTAGGCATGGATAATCTAAAATTATTAAAAATTCTAATTGATACACATAACGATTTAATTATAACACCCAATGCAAAAATCAAAATTCAATTTCATAAATCATTAAATGATTCTAATGTAAATAATATATCAGTTATAAATAAGAATATTGTAGAACCAAATTCTGAAAAGATTATTAAAATTAAAGTTGATATAAAACAAGGAACTGTATTAATACCCCAAATAAAAACGACACATTTGAGAATACCAGAGTGCATTACGGTCGCAGATAACTACCACGCATTATGTTCAATCGTTAACACTTCTGACCAGGCAATAAATTTTAATCTCTTAAAACCAATTATCGCAGAAAAAATTGATAATTATGAAACTTATACCGGTCCAAATTTAAACATGACACACGTTGAGAAAACTAATTTTGATTTTTCAAAAATAAGAACAGCACATATGAACTCTGAAGAACGAAATGCTGTGTTAAATTTACTTAAAGACTATCCCGACATATTTTATTCTGATGATCAAAAATTGACTCTTACCAACCAAATAAAACACAGTATTAAAATTCAAGATGAAATTCCAATTTACACCAAATCATATCGATACCCCAACGTACATAGAGAAGAAGTAAGAAATCAGGTAAACAAAATGTTAGAACAAAACATCATCAAGCCTTCCAACTCCCCGTGGTCCTCCCCTATTTGGGTAGTTCCCAAAAAGATTGATGCATCCGGTAAAAGAAAATGGCGCATAGTCATAGACTACCGAAAATTAAACGAAAAGACCATAGGTGACAAATACCCACTTCCAAACATTACTGACCTCTTAGACAAACTCGGACGTTGTCAATATTTCACTACACTCGACTTGGCATCGGGCTTCCATCAAATAGAAATGGACAAACAAGACATACCTAAAACTGCATTTAATACTGAAGACGGACACTACGAATTCTTGCGAATGCCGTTTGGTCTAAAAAACGCACCAGCGACATTTCAGCGAGTTATGGACAACATTTTACGCGGACTTACACACGACAAATGCCTCGTTTACCTCGACGACATAATTGTGTTTAGCACTAGCCTTCAAGAACATTTGCTTAACTTAAAATTAGTATTCGATCGACTTAGAAAATCTAATTTCAAAATTCAAGTTGACAAGTCGGAATTTTTAAAAAAAGAAGTAGCTTATCTCGGGCACATCGTTACACCCGAAGGCGTGAGACCGAATCCAGATAAAATATCAGCCATCTTAAATTATCCTATACCGAAAACTAGTAAACAAATTAAAGGTTTTTTGGGACTTTTAGGCTATTATCGGAAGTTTATTAAAGACTTTGCAAAATTAACCAAACCTCTCACAAAGTGCTTAAAAAAGGACGCAATTATTGACATAAACAACCCTGAATACAGACAATGTTTTGAACTTTGCAAAAATTTACTGACTAATGAACCCTTACTCCAATACCCAGATTTCGAGAAAGAATTTAATCTGACGACTGACGCAAGCAACGTAGCGTTAGGTGCCGTGTTATCACAAGGCAGCCTTGGCAATGACCTTCCTGTAGCTTACGCCAGCAGAACACTCAACGAGACCGAGACAAACTACTCAACAATAGAAAAAGAACTTTTAGCTATTGTTTGGGCGACCCAATACTTCAGACCATACCTTTTCGGACGCAAATTTAAAATTTACACAGACCATAGACCGTTACAATGGCTAATGTCACTAAAACAGTGTAGTCAAAAACTAATTCGGTGGCGCCTCAAACTTGAGGAGTACGATTATGAAATTGTATATAAAAAAGGCAAACTCAACACCAATGCCGATGCACTTAGCCGCATCCCACCAAAAGACGACGACGTAACCCAAAACACACCAAAAATTTCCGATAACGATTCACCTTTAATTATATATCAGGATTACTTAAATAATAAAAATCAAAATTCTAAAAATATCATTATAGAAGTAACAGGTGATTTATTTAATGCACCACCAGATTCTAGTCTAGCTCATTGTGTAAGTAAAGACTTACAAATGAAATCTGGAATAGCAGAAAAATTCAAAATTAAATTTAGTAACGTTGATAAACTCCAAGCACAAAAACCACAACTTCATAATCTAGTCTATTTAAAATATCAAAATAGATATTTAATTTATTTAATAACAAAAGAAAGATATTTCAACAAACCTACTAAACAAGGTTTATTTTATACACTTTTAAAATTAAAAGAATTCTGTTTAAATAAAAAAATAAAAAATTTGAGCATTCCTAAAATTGCTTGTGGCTTGGACGAATTAAACTGGCATGAAGTTAAATCAATGATAGAGTACATTTTCCAAAATACTGATATAATGATAACAGTTTTCGAACTTCCTGAAATTTCTCGAATTCAATTAAATATAAACGAATCAGATAACATTGAACAATTAAACAAATATATGGAAAATTTTTATAAGGAATTAGAAAAGACCAAAGATAGGAATAACGATGACGATGCACAATCCCTAGCAGTTGAAGTAGGTGACGCGCAATCTACTCAGATAAACGATGACGACACTCCAAGCGAAAGCGATATCACAGTACACTCTAACAGAGAAAACCCCATTATCGGAATCCCGATTGTAGAATGCCCAGTTAATTATGGGAAAAATCAAATAATAATATCAGAAGTCGAATATAACCCTAAACCCCCTAAAATACTTAAATTATATAATCAAACGAAACAAAGGATTCTAGTTGAATTTTCAAAAAACAATTGCAAAAACGAAATGATAACATTCCTTAAAGAATACATTGTTCCTAAGGTAAAATATCACATTTATTTCAAAAATGAATTATATGTAAAACTAAGCTTAACACTTCAAAATTACTTAAAAAATTCTGAGATAAAACTTGTTAAATGCACTCAATATCTAACTGACGTAATCGACGAAGAAGAAATCATACAAATCATAACAAATCACCATCTCAGTAAAACTAATCACCGGGGAATCGACGAAACAGAAAAACGTATAAAACAACAATACTACTGGCCTAAATTAAGGAAATCTATACAAACATTTATTAATAGCTGCGAAACGTGTCAAATAACAAAGTACGACAGAAAACCGTTAAAATTAAAATTTAACATCACACCCACAGCTACTAAACCTTTCCAAATTTTGCATATCGACAGCATTACATTAGAACACGTCAAATTCCTAACTATAATAGACTCATTTTCCAAATACGCACAAGCCTATAAATTAAACTCCGGACAAGGTATAGAAGTCGTTAATAATTTAGTTAAATATTTCACACACCATTGTATACCAGAACAAATCATTTCGGACAACGGATTAGAATTTAAAAACTCTGTCGTTAAGGAACTATTACAACTACACAAAATTGACATCCATTTTATAAGTTCGCAGCATCCTGATTCTAATGGTACGATTGAACGTTTTCATTCTACCCTCATCGAACACGTTCGATTGTTTAACAATCAAAATGAATATAAAACCGAACCCATTGAATCCAAAGTAAATTACGCCCTTTTGGCGTATAACAACACAAATCACTCAGTCACAAAACTCAAACCATGTGAAATCATTACCGGTCACCTAGATACAGAATCACCCTTTAATATCGACTTAAATAAACAGCTTATAAATAATTATATAGAAAATCATAAAAATAAAACAAAATTACTTTACGGAACAATTAACGATAAATTAAAAGAGAACAAGGAAAAAGTGATTGGTAAATTTAATGAAATTAGAGAAAATTTACCCGAGATATCGGATACAGTATATGTCAAAAATAAACAAAAACAGCAAAAAACCAGAAATAAATTCAAACGCGAAAAACTATCTAAATTAAATAAAACACTCAAAACTGGCAAATTAAAGCCAACTCATGGTAATACAGTAGAAAAAATACATCTTTCTAACATAAAACGACCTCCACACAAAACGTATCAATTTGAATCACTTCCAGGCTGTTCGCATGCGGGCGAGGAACAATCATAAGAAACATAACAGAAAACATTGGAATCCTTCCCATCAACCTAGGTCCTGCCAAGCTTGAAAAAACTACACACACATTCATACACTACTATAATCTCAAACCTCTTCTAGATCAGTATGATAGTTTAAACACACAATACAAAACACTAAAATCAACAATTTCCAACAACACGCAGTACCTCCATGAACTCAATAATTACGATAAAATATTAGAATTCATCAGAACCAGCATAGACACTAAAATTACAAACATCGGATTACACGCTAGTCACCGAAATAAACGTGGCCTCATAGATGGATTGGGAACTATTTTCAAATCCTTAACCGGAAATTTGGACGCCGAAGACGGTAAAAGATATAATGACATGTTAGCACATATGCAAGAAAATGAGCATAATTTAGAAAATCAAATTAAACAAGCGTATTCAGTAAACCACCAAATTATCACAAATTTTAATAAAACAGTTATTGACATTCAACATAATGAAGAAATATTAAAATCTAAAATTTTACAACTTTCAGAAATAATAAATAATATGCATATCCAAGACATTCTTTATGCCAAAAATATTTACGACCAACTAATTATACTATATAACTCGGTGCTCAATATCCTACAAGATGTTGAGAACTCTATTACTTTCTGTAAATTAAGAACCCTACACCCGAGTATAATACACCCTCTTGAATTATTGTCAGAACTTAATAAAATATCTAAATTCTATCATGCACAACTGCCATTCGAACCTAGACAAGAAAATTTACTTGATTTTGAATCCTTATTAAAAATTAACTGTAAAGTGAAACCTACACAAACAATTTATTTTATTTCCACCCCAATCAACTTTGAAAAAAAAATTCGAATTATTTTATTTATATCCTATTCCAACAAAATATGGTTCAGATTTTGTTACAATCATTCCAAATACAAAATATCTTCTAAAATCGGATAAGGAAATTATTCCTTTAAGTGACATGTGTGTACGAGCAAAAATATTCCAATGTCCTAATAAATATCATGCCCACTTTTCTTCAACCTGCGAGGAAGAAATATTCCAAGAGCAGACATCAAACCACTGCCATTACACAAAAATAAATTTAATAAAAAACCACATTGAAGTGATTCCAGAACTCAACAAATACCTAGCCGTCTTCCCTAAGGAAGAAAATGTAGTAATTAAATGCCTACAAGAAACTAGCATCAAACCATTAGTGGGAATCTACTTAATTAACAATGAAGATAATTGTGAAATTTACTTTAAAGAACAAAAATTGGTATTTTCAAATAAAATTCAAGGACGACCATTACTATTACCTAAATTAAACTTCAAAATTCAAACACAACATATTACAAACTTCTCCATTAACCTAAATCCATTAAAACTCAATGATATCTCCTTTAACCCAATGGTCCCTATAAAAGAAGAATCCATCAACATTCATATTCCCAGTATTTGGTCTCTGTTGCTGTATATCATGATTGCAATCACCGCCGGCTACTTTTCCATAAAATGGATAAGAACAAAAAGAGCTGCACGATCCTGCTCAAGAAGGACACCACCCGAAATTCAGCCAGAGGACATCGAACTCCAACTTCCAGGGGGAGCTCAATTCTAAGGAGGGAGGAGTTATAGTGTTCCACTCATCACCAAACTGCTGACATAGACACCTTCCCCCGAACGTGACATTAGTAATATGTAAAGTTATTTAGTATGTAGATGTAATAATGTTAGTTAGTTCAGATTCAGACTTAGAAGTAGAAACACATGTAATTGTAATACTTAAATAAATCTTTTTTAAAAACTAAGTTGGTGGTTTGAGAAAGTTAAGTTATATATATATATATATGTATAAATAAATTAAGAAATATATATATATATAAGTTATATGGTGGAATAGTGCTGACATAGACAGTTAATATTTAAGAACGTGACTTTATGTAGAATTATCATATTACATTATACGTAGTTGTAGTTTAGCCATGAAATATTATTGTATGTTTTAAGTTAGTCTAAGCTCAGAATTTGTACAAGTAGGAACGTCTAAAGTAAAATAAATACTTTTTAAAAACAAAGTTAATTTGTTTAACCTTATAATTGGCGCAGTCGGTAGGATTGGCCTTAACAAATTAGTGAAAATAATTTGGATCACCTTTGTGATTTATTTGGCCAACGAACAATATTTTTGTGTTAACGAAAATAACACTTCGTGCGCGTAGTGAGTTAAAGTATATAACTAACTAACACGCATCTTAAAAGACTAACATAAAACAAATTAACTAAAGTTCCTGAGCGTCCTCACTGTGCTGAGTGCAAATCAGACAACGAGAACGTCAACCTTGCAGCGTCGATCAGCTGGACGGCATCTCCGATTCCAGAGGCACCTGCACCCGACCTAGACAAGACTACAGTTCCAGGAACTCATCAAGCGATTTCAACGAATATGTAACCGTCACTGATACTGCTACTGTAAGTACCACATGTCATTTAGAGGTCTAAACGTAATAATAAATTCAAGCGAAAGCTCAAATTCTGAATCTGACTCAGATCTTGACGATCTTAATTTAAATCCAAATACCTTAAATAATGCTTCAATTATACTAAGACAACCTATATTAAACATGGCAACCCCAGTCTTAAAAACAGAATATCTGGATATGGTGCCAGAATTCTTCGGTGAAAGAGAACTTTTACCAAGATTTATCGAAATCTGTGAAAAATTAGTAAAACGATTTTATAATCAAGCAGATCCACAAGATTTCCAAAATGAATATTTAATGAGTACAATATTAGCTAAAATAAAAGCAGCGATAAATATTTCTAGTTGTTCCGTCAAAACATGGGAAAACTTAATAACTTCACTTATAGATACGTATGCGGACAAAAGATATTGTTTTATATTAACAATAGAAATGACCGAACTAAAACAAGGCGCGAACGATACGGAATTTGAATTTCACAATAAAATACAACATATTTTAAATTTACAAGTATCGTATGTAGTAACAAACCACCCGGCTACTGCAGCAATAATGACCGATTTCTTTAGAAATTACGCCCTCAGAATTTTATTAAAAGGTTTAAAAGAGCCAATAGGGCAACTCATGAAAGCAAAGAAACCTGCTGACCTAAACGCTGCTCTGAGTATGCTTACTAATGACTTTCAATTCGAAAATCATTCCAAGCCATCTAAAAATGTAACGCCTATTCAAAAACCATTTCAAAAACAAAATAATCAAAATTTTAGAAATAACAGATCTTTACAACTAACAAGTGTACCACAGAACACTAACTACACGTTTAATAAACCGCCGACATATTTTAATAACCAACAAACAGCGCAGCGTAGAACTAACTTTCCTACAATGATTAGAAATACTAATCAACCACTCCCCAGACCTACACCAAAGAGCATATCCACACGAAACACACAATTCAATGCTCCCAGACCCGGACCTTCCACTCAAAGACAAAATTTCATAAGTCAAAACAGACAATTCTTTCCAAAAAATATCGCGGAAGAACTTTATAACATAGATCAATCAGAAATAATAAATTACACAGACCAACACAATATTGTAGATCAACCAGAGACACAAGATTATACGATGAATGAATACCCACTCGATGATAACCCAGAAATTACAAATGAAACAAACATATCAGATCAAAACGAACATTCTTTTTTAGACGAAATGGCCTCGGATCAAATACTTCATACTTCCAATTAATGAATTTAACAAATAACCAAAGCAAGCTACCATTCATTGTAATTCCAGAAAATAATTTAAAAATTTTAATAGACACTGGAAGCACGAAATCATTTGTAAATCCCGACATTGCATTCAAACACTACAAACACGCTATCAGTGCAGACCCGTTTCAAATTACAACTGCACACGGTTCATCTACCGAGAAATATAGTACACAAATTCCTATCTCAAACGTGTTTAATCTCAAAAACAATCCAAAACCAGCGTTAAAATATTATCTTTTTAAATTTCATAATCAATTTGATTTACTACTTGGCATGGATAATATGAAAAAATTAAAAATTTTAATCGACACAGTAAACGACATGATAATTACTCCACACAGTAAAATAAAAATTCATTACCATAATTTTAAAGCTACCCCAGACACAAATAATTTAACAGTAAATCAAAAATATCGTAATAATGGCATAATAGAACCAATGTCTGAAAGAATCATTAAAATAGAAGTTAACAAAGAAAAAGGTAATATTCTAGGTCCAAATATTAGAACAAAAATTTTATTAATTCCTGAATGTGCAACTGTAGCAAAAAACTATGAAGCTATGTGTACAATTATTAACTTGTCAGAGAGCGAAGTTAAATATCAATTTAAAACTCCAATTATAGTAGAAGCGTTAGACAATTACGAAATTTATACAATGAATGCAGACTGAAATTTAAACCTCACACAAACAGAAAAAATTAAATTCGATGAATCAAAAATTAGAACTGATCATTTGAATAAAGAAAAAGAAATTGCAATCTCAAAATTAATCAAACAATACTCGAATATTTTTTATTTAGAAAATCAAAATCTATCTTTTAGTAATCAAGTAAAACATATAATCAGAACTAAAGATGAAGTACCCATTTATACGAAATCATACCGATACCCCCATATTCACAGAGAGGAAGTTAGTTCCAAAGTAAATAAAATGCTTAATCAAAAAATAATACGACCTTCTAATTCACCATGGTCTTCCTCGATTTGGGTTGTCCCCAAAAAGCTAGACGCATCGGGCAAACAAAAATGGCGAGTAGTCATTGACTACCGCAAACTAAATGAAAACACCATCGGAGATAAATATCCCATACCTAACATTACTGACTTGCTGGACAAACTCGGAATATGTCTATATTTTACCACCCTGGACCTCGCGTCGGGTTACCACCAAATTGAAATGGACAAGAATGACATACCTAAGACAGCTTTCTGCACGGAAGACAGACATTACGAGTTCTTACGAATGCCTTTCGGGCTAATGAACGCACCCGCGACTTTTCAACGTGTCATGGACAATGTTTTGAGAGGGATAACTAACAAAATTTGCTTAGTATATCATGACGATATAATTATTTTTAGCACAAGCCTAGACGAACATACCGGGTGGAACATCATACCTGTGTACATAGGCGATTAACATGAATGTCGTACATAAGCGAGCTGCCTATTTGTGATTAAGGCGCACTTATCCACGATAGCTTCTCTCAAAGAATTAATATTTGGGTGGCGTTGTGCTAGGTGTTAAATCAGGAGATCTGTCAAACGTCAAGCATCTATCTATTTTTGTTTCACTTCCATGGCTATTTGATATTTTCAACGTAATTTTAATATTTTTTTATTTAATTTCTGTCGTTATAACACATGTAAATGTAATTCTGTTTATTGATTTAGATGCAGAATTTTATGCTCTACAACATTTATTTGAAGCATTTTTGCCTAAAATAATTTGGGGAGCAATGCGCACAGAAAAACTGTTTTTTCATGTTAATCGCCTATGTACACAGGTATGATGTTCCACTCGGTATAATCAATTTAAAACTAGTATTCGACCGATTAAAAGAAGCCAACTTAAAATTTCAATTAGACAAGTCGGAATTTAAAAAAAAAGAAGTTGCGTATCTCGGACACATTGTAACCCCTCATGGCGTTAAACCAAACCCAGATAAAATTTCAGCTATTCTAAATTACCCATTACCTACCACGACAAAACAAATCAAGGGATTTTTAGGACTTATT
This sequence comes from Pterostichus niger, assembly GCA_947425015.1. NCBI lineage: Eukaryota > Metazoa > Arthropoda > Insecta > Coleoptera > Carabidae > Pterostichus > Pterostichus niger. Next base: position 14,774,386 of record OX380337.1, read on the forward strand.
GGATATTATAGGAAGTTCATAAAAGACTTCGCAAAAATTACCAAACCAATGACAAAATTTCTAAAAAAAGACGCGATCATTGACATTAATAATTCAGAATATAAACAATGATTTGAGACATGTAAACTATTACTAACTAACGAACCGTTATTACAATATCCAGACTTTGACAAAGAATTTATCTTAACATGCGATGCGAGCAATATAGCACTCGGTGCCGTCTTATCACAAGGTAAGATAGGCAGTGACCTGCCAATCGCTTACGCTAGCAGAACGCTTAACGAAACAGAAATTAATTATTCCACGATCGAGAAGGAACTTTTAGCAATACACTGGGCAACAAAATATTTTCGGCCGTATCTTTTTGGAAGAAAGTTTTCAATTTGCACTGATCACAGACCATTACAGTGGCTGTTTTCCCTTAAGGATTGTAGCCAAAAATTAATACGTTGGAGATTGAAACTCGAAGAATATGATTACGATATTATTTACAAAACAGGAAAATTAAATGCAAATGCAGACGCCCTAAGCCGAATTCCGCGAGAACCCGATGGCAAAATTCAAAATTTATTAAAACAGTACGAACGCGAATCTGTCCTAGCACAATACCAAGACTACCTAACGAAAAAACAAACAGACAAACCGACCCACACAAATATCATCGAAGTAGTTGGGAACTTATTTAATGCACCGTCAGACAACAGTCTCGCACATTGCGTCAGCAAGGACTTACAAATGTTAAAAGGAATTGCTAAACAATTTAAAAACAAATTTCAAAATATTGACAAACTAAAATCTCAGAACCCTCAACTTCATAATTTAATTCATCAAGAAAATAATCGTTTTATAATATATCTAATAACAAAAGAAAATTACTACAATAAACCAACAAAACAAGACATTTTTTATACACTACTAAAATTAAGAAGCTTTTGCTTAAAAAATAAAATACAAAACCTAAGTTTACCCAGAATTGCTTGTGGACGCGACCAACTAAACTGGAACGATGTTAAATCAATGCTCGAATATATCTTCGACAAAACAACCATACTAATTACAATCTTTACCTTACCAGCTAGTACACTCCCACGCATAGAAATTAATACAAACGATGCAGACGAAAACATTAACCATTTTCAAAAATTCATGGATAATTTTAATAAAGAATTAAGTAATAAAAATTCTAATAATCAAGATGATAATCAATCTTTAGTTGTCGAAGTGGGGGATGATATTCAAACTGTAAATGTAAACAACGAACAACACAATGATAACGATAGTGACGTCACAGTTCATTCTAATCAAGAGAACCCAGTAATCGGCATACCTATTGCTGAATACCCTGTTAATTTCTGAAACAATCAGATAATCATATCTTAAGTAGAGTTCAACCCTAATTCACCAAAAATTCTGAAACTTTTTGAGAACACAAAACAAAGAATGCTGGTACAATTTTCAAAATCAAACTACGAAAAAGAAATTATTCAATTCGTACCAAAAGTTAAATATTATTTTTTATTTTGAAGACGAATTATATGAAAAATTATCTCTAGTTCTCCAGAAATACTTCACACATTCACAAATACACATGGTTAAATGCACACAATATCTTACAGACGTCACTAACGAAGAAGAAATACTAGAAATCATAAATAACTACCACACGGGAAAAACAAACCACAGAGGTATTGACGATACAGAGGCACGCATTAAACAGAGGTATTACTGGCCAAAATTAAGAAAAACGGTTCAAACGTATATTAATAACTGTAAAACATGTCAACTTACGAAATATGACAGGAAACCCCTAAATTAAAAATTTAATATAACACCGTCAGCAACAAAACCCTTTGAAATTGTGCACGTAGATACGATAACACTAGAAAACTCTAAATTTTTAACAGTAGTTGACTCATTTTCCAAATTCGCACAGGCATATAAACTTAATTCCGGACAAGGTATCGAAGTAGCTAATAACTTAATAAAACATTTCACGCACCATGGAATACCGGAGCAAATAATTTCTGATAACGGACTAGAAGTTAGAAACTCAGTAGTTAAAGAACTTTTAGACATACACAAAATTCACACCCACTTCATTAGTTCACAAAATCCTCAATCTAACAGAATAATAGAACGTTTCCACTCGACACTCATAGAACACATTAGATTGTTCAACAATCAGGCAGAATTTTCGAAAGAAACAATTGAAGCTAAAGTAAACTATGCTCTTTTAGCATACAATAATACAAATCAGAAATCATATCCGGTCACCTGGAAATGAATTCCCCCTTCAATATAGATATTGATAAACAGCTTGTTAATAACTACATGGAAAATCATAGAAATGAAACAAAAATTTTATATCAAACTATTAATAACAAAATTTTGCAAAATAAAGAAAAAATAATTAGTCAACGTAATGAAACCAGAGAAGAATTACCAATAATTCCTAAAGAAATTTTCGTAAAAAATAAACAAAAACAACAGAAAACAAAAAATAAATTTAAATTCGAAAAATTAAATTAATTAATAAAAATTTAAAAACTGCCAAATTAGAAACTAAACACGGGACACAATAGAAAAAATCCATCTCTCTAATAAAAAACGTCCTAGACAAAAGACTTATAAATTTAATACTCTTCCAGGCTGTTCACATTTGGACAAGGATCGATCATCAAAAACATAACCGAAAATATTGGATTACTACCTATTAGACTGGGACCGGCTAAATTAGAAAAAACAACACACACACTCATCCACTACTACAACCTCAAACCCCTTTTCGAACAATATGACAACCTAAACAACCAATATAATGACCTAAAGACAACGATATTTAATAACTCTAAATATTTACATGAACTTGAAAATTATGTGAAAATAATACAATTTATTCGTACGAACATAAATAACAAAATTGATAATATAGAATTTCATACAAATAAAAATAGAAACAAAAGAGAGAAAGAAGACGGTAAGAGATATGACAAAATATTAAATCACATGCAAAAGAATGAACACAATTTAGAAAACCAATTAAAACTAGCATACTCGGTAAACCACCAAATTATAACAAATTTTAATAATACCATTTTGGACATACAACATAATGAATCTATTCTGAAATCCAAAATACTACAACTCAGTGAAATAATAAATAACATGCATATTCAAGATATTCTTTTTGCAAAAACTATTTACGATCAATTAATAATCCTATACAACTCGATCCTAGATATCCTACAAGATATCGAAAATTTCATTACCTTTTGTAAATTGAGAACATTACACCCCAGTATAATACATCCAAATGAATTATTATCAGAATTACAAAAAATCTCTAAACATTATAAATCCCAATTACCTTTTGAACCAAACTCCGAGAATATTTTAGAATTTGAATCACTACTAAAAGTAGACTGTAAAGTTGAACTATCCCAAATAATTTACTTAATATCAATTCACATTAACTTTGAAAAGGACTTTGAACTGTTTTACTAGTACCCTATACCAACAATATACGATTATCCCTAGTGCAAGATATTTTCTAAAATCTAATACTGAAATAATGCCTCTAAATGACATATGCACTGCAACCAAGGTTTATCAGTGCCCCAATAAATTCTACAACCACCATCAGTCATCATGTGAACAAGAAATCTTACAACAACAGTCCTCTACCCAGTGTCACTATTCTAAAATTAACATAAAAGAAAACCATATCGAAGTAATTCCGGAAATCAATAAATATTTGTTAATATTCCTTCACGAAGATAAAATAACGCTAAAGTGTTTAGACGAAGTAAATATCAAAACTTTGCGCGGAATCTATTTAATAAAAAATGATAAAAATTGTGAAATAATATACAACCAAAAAAATTTATATTTTTGAATAAAGAACAAGGACAACCAATAATTTTACCAAAATTAAATTTCGCACTTAAAACTTCGACATTAACAAATTTTTCAATAAACCTAAACCCTGTGAAACTAGAAGACATTTCATTAAATCCTGTAGTAACTATTCAAGAAGAAGCCATTAACATCAATGTGCCAAGTGTATGGACTGTTTTGTTATATTTGTTAATAATAATAAATGGACTGTACTTTCTAATAAAATGGATAAAAACCAGGAAACGAAGGAAACCAACCATCAACTTAAAACCGGAAGAACAAATTGAGCTACCAGGAGGTGCTCCTTTCTGATAAGGGAGGAGTTATAGGGTGGAATGGTGCTGACATAGACAGTTAATATTTAAGAACGTGACTTTATGTAGAATTATCATATTACATTATACGTAGTTGTAGTTTAGCCATGAAATATTATTGTATGTTTTAAGTTAGTCTTAGCTCAGAATTTGTACATGTAGGAACGTCTAAAGTAAAATAAATACTTTTTAAAAACAAAGTTAATTTGTTTAACGTTATAATTTATATATATATATAAATTAAAAAATTCGTCTACGATAACAATTTGTTACACCACAAAGATGTAAGTGTTTCATGTTTATTTAATATACCTGGTGTCTATTTTCTGTTATTATATAGGAAATACAATGATGAATTTTTAATTTGGTAATAGCTTGTTATTATTTATTTTAGAACAAACAAATGTGCAAATATAAAACATGTTCTAAATTAAAAGTACATCTAATGAGACAAAATTATTAATATATTTTCTTGTCATTAAATATAAATAAATTAAAATTATAATTTTTAAACTGCCTATAAAGTGTCAATAGAGTATTATATAACGAGCATATAATGTGGGTTATAATTATATAAGAATGAAACATTTTATGTGCAACTACTAAATCCGTGGTGAACAACCTTAGCTCGAGTCAATTTAGAATTTTAAAAATTTAGGCGAGCCACATATATTTGCACTTTTAATATTTCAATTGTAAATGCCCAACAATCTAAATTTATAAAGTGTTAAAGAAAATATACATTTATTTTTTATCAAACTTAATACAAAAGTAATTAAAAAAAATAATAAAAACAAACGAAATACGAGAAAACATATTTTAAAGTGAAACCTGACATTCCATGTCTTCCGCTTGTTTGTTGTACTCTGGTACGTCCGGTGTTCTAGCTAAGGTCATGCAGTCATTCAGATGTTCATACGTTATCCTGGATCTATTTCTTGATTTTAAAATGGATATTTTCTTTCATCTACATTTGTTTAAAAATCTGTTTGTAATTATTTTATTTTTAATAGTAGAAAAGATTAAAATTCAATTATTTATTTACATTCTAAATTAGTAGCACTTTTATATATCATACTTGTAATTTATTGCGCTATATAAAACATATGCTGAATTTTAGGAAATTCGAAACATCTAATTTTGATATCATTTTCAGCAGAATTTTCAGAAAAGTATTTGTCAATTTCTGTAAGTAGGTATTGGACCGACTGAGCGTGAGAAAATTTTGCTTGCCGTCGAAAACTGAATGACCGTAAATGTAAACAAACGCGCAAAAAATGCAACAATTGTGATTCCAAGAATTGATACACAATTGGTTCGATTCCCACAGCCGACAAACATATTTCACCAATTTAAAAATCTACTCCTGTGGCTCCCTCACCACTAATATCTTTGAGGGCCGTGATTTGGCGGCTGGTAACCGCATTTCACGCGACAAAATATATCACTTACCGAGATCTGCTTAGGCAGGGTGCCACACCCAGTAATGGGTAAAAGGCGTGATGATATATTTATTTATTTTATTTTATTTTCCAATATTTAGGCGAACTTTTTAATGAAACAGTGCTTTACATACTTCTAGTAATACCCCCGCGTGTGTTTTAATTTCACTCATAGTAAGCCCCCCACGTGTGCGGAATCTTGACCTATAAAATTTTTTGAAAAAAGCACAGCTATGACTCCAGCAACCACAACTTTTTTGACCTCGATTGACCCCGCTGCAGATTTGCAGTTGAATAAAATCACGATTCCTATTTGGTGACCTTCACAAACAGGTTTGAGGTAAACAAGATTTGCAGTTGCTTCTGCAAATAGATTAATTAAAACATAAAATAATAATAGACGGAAAGTAAACTGAAGCAGGTATTACACGATATAAAAAAGGTAGTAGATGGAACTTGAATGAATTTTTGTTTTATAGACATTATGACATACTTATTATAAGATATAATTATTGTAATAATAAATACTCTTTATATATATATATATATATTTGAATTATTTTATTTATTTGCTTACAGACAGGATTAGGATAATTAAAACAACAATATTATAGTTGACACATTTTTATTAACATTAATTAAATAATTTACATTATTACAAGAAAAATTATTACTTAATTAATTGTGTAATGTCTCCATGCTAATGTGTCTGTAGAATTGTGAATTAGATATCTTTTATCATCATTGGCAGATAAAAGCGTTTTTATTTTGAATTTGTGTATACATCGTATGATTTTTCGATTTAAACAAATTTTGTTGAACATAAAACGATTTGTTTGAATTTTCGTATTTTTAAAATCTTCAAAAGTAATTTGATATTTTACGTGAGTGTAAATTTCTGTGGCATTGATATTTAATATGTCAATGTAAACTATCTTTTAATTTATAAACTTTGTTACATACATTACATGGAAAGTTGGTCACCATGTAAAAAATGCTTCTGTTTTGGCTCGACTGTCTGTCGGCTATCTGTAGCACTGTGCCGACACATGGATGTTGTTGCCGTAATTTTTCAAGTTGGCCGAACTTTACCTTAGAAACCACGGCGATTCCTCGAGACATCTGTAGATCTTGTGCCACACAATGCGCCAATGAATATTCTGTAGGCACTCCCTGTTGTCCTTTGGTCACACCGTTTCGTACTTTATGACCCGTAGAATAGGAGGAGATGAACTCGTCAAAGGTGGTTTCCGGGTCTTGCACAATAATTCGTCGAGTTCGAGCTTCATTGGAGTCGCCATCGTTGTTGTTACCGGCGAAAGGAGCCAATCGATTGAAATGAATCACTCTTGGTTTTCCTCCAATCCTTTTCCGGATTCGATAGATGACGTCATTTATTCCCTTCAGTACCTCGTAGGGACCTTCCCAGGAGTTCTGTAGCTTTAGGGACATTCCACGGCGACGCTGTGGGTTGTATAGCCAAACCAGATCTCCGGCTTGATATCCACCATTCTCAGCCTTGACATCATATTGATCTTTCATTCGGTCACTAGCGCACCGGATGTTGGAGCGTACTTGCTTCCGAAGTTCGGTGATGAAATCTTCGCCAGCTTAATTTTCACCTGGCTTGCTGCCGAACTTCAAGTCGCAGGGTAATCGCAGTTCATGACCAAAGACGATGCTAACTGGAGTCTGTCCTGTTGTTTCATGGACGGATGATCGATAAGCTAACAGGAACATTGGTAGGTGACAATCCCAGTCTCTTTGGTGGCCGGAGACAACCTTGGAGAGGTGTCTATTAATGGTTCTGTTCATTCGTTCGACCATACCATCTGACTATGGCTGTAGAGCAGTTGTCCTTGTTTTGCGAATGTTCAATAGCTCGCAGATCGCTTGGAACAGAGCCGGCTTGAAGTTTCTACCTTGGTCGGAATGTAATTCCAAAGGCACCCCCAAAACGGCAGATCCACTGGTTAACAAGTTCTTCTGCTACTGTAGCAGCTTCTTGATTTGGCAAGGCATAAGCTTCAACCCACTTGCTAAAGTAGTCCATGACCACTATGATGTATTTATTTCCCTTGTCGGATTCTGGAAATAGACCGGCCACGTCGATTGCGATTCTTTCAAAAGGGCTCCCAACATTGTATTGACGCATTGGGGCTCTCCGACGTCTCTGCAGTCCGTTGCTTGCGGCGCAAACTACGCATTTCTTGCACCACTCCTTTACGCCGTCTCGACAATTAACCCAGTAAAATCGCTCACACAGCTCCTGTACTGTCCTCGTTACTCCTAAGTGTGCTCCAACAGTTCCATCATGAATCTCCTTTAGTACCTCTGGTACTCTTTTCCTGGGGATTATGATCTGCATCTTTTGCTCCGTAGCCTCAGGACCTTCCAGGATACATTTCAGTGGTCCATCTTCTATAACAATGGAGTCCCACTGCTCCCAGTACAATTTTACGGTTTTCGAGTGTCGTGACGAAATCATATTCCTGTTGCCGTTCGATCCATCTTGCTCCCTGCTTTTCCGGATTCTTGAATTGTAACAGCCACTTCAATGCAGCATGATCAGTCCTCACCAGGAATTTCCTTCCATGCAGGTATTTGTTCAACGGCTTTAACAACTGCCAATAATTCTCGCCTGGTGACGACAGAGTTTTGCTGAAGTAGCCGATGACCTTCTCTTGTTCATCTTGAATTTGCGATAGGACGGCGCCGATGGCTACATTGCTAAACTCTGTATCCAATATGAAGTCCCCGTTGGGTAGAGGATAACTCAGGACTGGTGCTGTTGTTAGGGCTCGCTTGAGGTTGCCGAAAGCGTCTTGGCAGTCTTCTTCCCACACAAATTTCCGTCCTTCCTCTGTGAGTCGTGTCAGTGGCTTGGCAATGTTGGTAAAACCAGAGACGTATCGCCGGTAGTACGTGCAAAGACCAAGAGAGCTTCGCAATTGATGTTTGTCAGTTGGTAGTGGCCATTCTTTTACTGATCGGATCTTCTGTTTGTCAACGGCTATTCCATTTCCAGACACAATATGTCCCAGGTACTGCACTTCTTTGTGGAAGAGATGACATTTCTTTGGGCTAAGCTCAAACCGGAACTTCGCAGCCTCAGGAATACCTCCTCCAGATTTCTCATGTGGTCGTCGAATATTCTTCCGACCACAATAATATCGTCAAGGTACACCAAACAGGTTTTCCAAGATAGCCCTTGCAGTACCATTTCCATGAGTCGTTCAAACGTGGCAGGGGCATTGCAGAGCACAAACGGCATTACTGTAAATTTCCACAGTCCGGCACCGACAGAAAACGCAGTTTTCTCTTTATCCGTTGGTGCCATGCCAACCTGCCAGTACCCAATTTTCAAGTCTAATGTTGAGAATATTTTCGACCCAGCCAGCGTACCCAATGTGTCATCTATTCGGGGCAACGAGTAGCTATCCTTCTTCGTCACGTTGTTGAGTTGACGATAGTCCACGCAGAATCGTGTTGACCCATCTTTCTTCTTTACCAACACCACTGGTGAAGCCCACGGACTGCTTGAGGATTCGATGACACCTTCTTTATTCATGTCTTGAATAATTTTCTCGGTTTCCTCTCTCTTGGCCAGTGGTAATCGTCTTGGTACTAGCCGAATGAGGCGTGCATGGCCGATGTTTATTTGATGCTGGACTATGTTGGTTCTACCCTTGGTCCCACAGCTGGTGTCGAAAACGTCTTGATATTCTGTTATTAAATTTCTCATTCTGATATTCTGGTCCTGGTTTAATTCTTTGCAAGATGTTGACAGTAGATTTGTCAGTTCTGCAGGAAGCTTCTTTGGTGGATTTTGTGTAACGGATGTTCGTCTGCTAATCGAAGTTACCGATGAACAATGTCCTAAGATAGTACCCTTCTTTAGTGTAACTGGATAATAATTCACATTCATTACTCGAACTGGTACTACCTTTCCAGTATGTATGAGAGATTTTCCAACCAGTATTCCTCGAGTAGTTGTTTCATTATGATTTCCAGCTTCTAACATCATGGTACATCCGGTTGAAGTTCATGTTCCAGGTGGGCATCCACAATCATTTCACTTCGATTTAACACGGCCGTATCTTCAGCTAAGGTCAGACGTACTGTGTCTTCTCCTCGGGGATGTAAAACAATCTCTTCATCATTGATCTTTAGTATTCCGCGTTTAAAATTTAGTTCGACGCCATTTGCGTTCATGATGTCCATTCCGAGAATACATTCGTCTTCAATGTCAGCTACCAGGGTACGGTGTTTAATTCGTGTATTTCCGATGGTAATGGTAATGTCTGCTTCGCCATGGATGGTAGCCGCGGCTTCTGTTGCTGTGCGCAGTCGCCATTTTGTTGATTCAATCGTCCTCGGTTTCTTGAGAGTATCAGGTCTAATGATGGTTTTTGTCGCACCTGTATCAATCAGCAAGGTATGTGGTTTCCCGTCGATCAACCCATCCACAATGATGCTATTTAGTCTAGGTTGTAGGGATGCGACATGTCCAGTTAGCTTCAGGGCATCTTTATGATGGATCGGCGTTCGCCCCCTTGCGTCGACCCGCTTTAGTTTTCCGCTGCCTTGTTCTTTATTTGTTCCCCGCAGCGGCTTCGCACATGCCCTAGCTCACCGCAGTTCCAGCATCGAAGTTGTCTCTTCTTTGGCAACATCTCAGTCATGACACGCCGTGCTGTTTCCTCCATAGACTCATTATGATTCTCCTCCACGCCCTCTATTGTGCGAATATTTCCTTGTCGTCTTGAAGCGTGTTCTGCCGCCTCGAATTCCAATGCGCTGGCCAAGGCAACAGACAGGTTACTCGAACGAGCCAGAATCAGGGCCCGCTTGGTTTCTTTATCTCGGAGACCATCAATGAATCCTTGCACAGCCAGTCGTTCCAACACACTATCTGGGGTGTCAGGATATGCTAGGCGAACTAGACGAGCGATATCAAATTCAAATTCTTGTAGACTTTCGTTTGATTTCTGACATCTATTTCTCCGCTGCAAGTGATACACTTGCTGCAGATGTGCGTGTCCATAACGCATTTCCAAGCGTTTAACTAGTTGCTGATAGTTCTGACGCTCTTCTAGAGGAATTGTTTGCAAAATATCTACTGCGTCACCACGCAGCGCAATGATCAAGGCCGTTGCCTTCTTAGATGGTGACCACCCATTGGATACTGCCGCAGCTTCGAATTGGGCGGAATAATTAGGCCAAGATACCTTGCCATCAAACTGTGGTGGTTTCATGTGGAATCTACGCAGTGATTCTTTCCCCTCTGTTACTAAATCTTCAACTTTCTTGTTACTTAATGGCTGGTCACTAGATGGAGTTTTCTGAATCAAGTCGTGAATTTGTTGGACATTTGGCAGTTCGTGATTCAATGTTGCCAATCTTGCTTCGATTTCTTAAATTTTTCCTTAAATTTTTCTTCAAAATTTTTAGAATGTTCTTCAAATTTTCCAAATTTTTATTCAAAATTTCTTGAATGTTCCTCAAACTTTTCAAATGTTTGCTCAAATTTATTTTCCAAGCTTCTAGAATTTTCTTCTAATTTAGCTTCCAAGCTTGTTTCCAAGCTTCTGAAATTTTCTTCTAATTTGGCTTCCAAGCTTCTAGAACTTTCTTCAAATGTATTTTCCAAGCTTGTTTTCAAGCTTCTAGAATTTTATTCTAATTTGGCTTCCAAACTTCTGGAATTTTCTTCAAATTTATTTTCCAAACTTCTGGAATTTGCCATAAGTTCTTTTAGACTTTTGGAATTTTCTTCCATGCTTCTGTACATGGAGTCCAAGTCGCCCGAAATTTTAAATTCGTAAGTATCCGCTATTTCACCAGCTTCAATCAAAAATTGACGAAGACGCTCTTGCAGTATACTTTTCTTGCCTTTAGTGTCTAGATCACGTTCTTCTAATTCTCTTTTGCGATCAGTCACTTTTAAATCACTGAGATTCACCATTTTCGAACCCATTTTTATTTATTTCCACTTAAACTTCACTTTTAATTCACAAAACACAACCCCACACCTGACACCAATTTGTAATGAAAACACTAACAAAATATTTATTTAAAACGAAACTAATGTAGCACAACTACTAAGACATATATTTATATTCAACACGTATTTATATTCACAACAAAGTATTTAGCAACGACTTGCACTGTTCACACTTCGAATACAAAATGCCTCTTCCCAGCCGAAACTCTCCTTTATATACTGCAACAATGTATTCGAGAGCTTCTGGCACACGGTAGAAGCATGACGCAGAGCGAACAGGTACGGACTTGTCTATTGCGTCTGAGACAGCGGTGAATCGTGCAGCAGACATGTCGACTGTTCCAGACGAAACAGGGCCGTACTCGCTACAGTATTAAAGCTCGAGATTTGGTTAAGCCATGTAAAGAAAATTGTAAATATAAATACAGATGCAAATGCACTTTTATCAGGAGTTATTGCTGAACTCTATCATTTGTGTTTAAAACACCTTGCAAAAAGTAAAATATTGCAAAATTTTTATCGCATGTTTTGATTTTTGAAAGTGCTAATTATACCGCAAATGAAAGCATATTAAATGCTATATTGTTATGTTTAATATGAGCAAATATCGAAAATAGCCAAAGAAGGTTGCTAGCTGTTTATGGAAATTTCTAAAAAAAGGAAAACGACCAAGAAGTTAAAAAGATAATTTTATATTCTGGCCATTGCGATCAAGAAAATCAATTGTTACGTTTATTTTGAGCCTTCCTTCAAATTTAACTCTGTTCATTGTTTATTGTGTACCAGCACCTGGAATTTAATTATCGATTAATTATTGACCGATCAATTTTGATAATACTTAGCATCATTTAGATTTCTTTTTTGTAGTATTCCATTTAACAGTAAAACTTAGATTCAGCTTCCCTTGTTCTCATTGCTATTTTTGTAGGTTATCCACATTGTTTGTTTAGCTGTCAGACAATTAGTGGCCGTGCGCCGCGAAGTAGCTCTGCCGGTATTATTATCTGCTAGGTGCGCCTTTTTACCGGCACCATTCAAATTTAGGCGGAGACTGTCTTTGTCTTCGCGCATCTCGCTCTTTTTGCAGATTTTTGCAGGTTCGATTTGAACGAATTTTTTTCTTCGCACGTTTTTTTTCTGAGATGTGAGATTGATATCGGAAGTTGTGCTATATCGAATATATTTCGGCAAACTGGTTGTGTTTGCGAATGCCATTGTGGGATTTACCGATATAGTGCTGTTGAAGTGAATATAGATTGTATTATTCAGCGGAGTTAGTCCGGATAAAGTTTCCAATACGTAATCAAGACATATCTCTTTACTTAAAGCCGCCCAAGAACTCAGGTAAACATATTTTCTATGCGTTTCATATTGAATCTGCCTTTTGTCAACCAACATTATTTGTTAAGTATTTTTCCCCTATACATGGTCCTAATTGTAGTCTTTGTTTTAGGCTTTTACTTTTCTATTTACGTTTTACGTTTTACTTTACGTTCTACGTATAGTTCTACGTTTTTATTGTACGTTGTACGTTACGTTTACGTCTACCTGTTTACGTATTTTTGTGGCTGGACAGCCTGTTCGTTCCATTTTTGGTTCGTTCTGTTGCCTGGGAGTTCCTGATAGTCACTACCGAGGAATTAAGCCCAGCAGTTTGGGAAAGACCACGTGTAGCGGAAGTGACGCTACACGACGTGCCGCTGCCACGTGCTTGTCGCCATATTGGAACGGACGACTTGGACATCCGGTTGGCAGATCGAGCTGTTCCACTGCTGCCACACCCCGTTAGCGCCTAAGCGCCACTACAGCTAAGTCATAATAATTTATTCTTTATTTATTATTTGTTTAATTATATGATTGTGGTATTTTTGATTTGTGTGCCTTATGCTCACGAGATATTTGATTTAATTGTCGTCGTGATAGCTAATAGTAGATTCAGAATTATTGTGAAAAATCCAGTTAAGAAGATTTTGCGTAGAGTCATTAGTAGTGACGTTGTTGTCACTTATGAGGTGTGTCGCTCGTGCGACGTACTAGTCATTAGGGTCTGCGATTCTGTAGTCACGTTCAGTCAGACGCGCCGCGTAAAACGCATTCGTTGGCCAATGAAACGTCATACGTCGGAATACGCCAGCTCACTTAGCGCCATTTAGGTGTTGACTGTACAGCAGTCCTAGTCACTACTGTGGGACACAGCGCCCCGCCTTCGTTTTTGTTAGTACTAGTCGAACCGTTCTACCTTAAGTGGATTTACAATCCAGATTCAACTGTGATAGCTATCGTGTCAAGTGTAAATCTTTAGTTGCATAATATATTTAGTCATTCAACATTTTGGCCTGCCAGTACTTCGTGCACCCCTTGTATCCCTTTCCTGGGAAGTATCCCGATTTTTGTCGGTCGTCGTACGTCCGTTGAACCGATCGCGGCTCAGACCGGCTGGCGCCCTATTATCTACCGATCACATTCTCCGACTCACTCCCATCTTCACTGAGTTTAGCCGCGGTTCAACCGTTCCATCCGGGTTCATCATCCAGGGAGCGTAAGGTTGTTTGATTACTTATTGTGACACAGTTTTGCGTTACAACATCCAAATCCCAATTTTAATCAAATCATTAGTGCCTTGAAATAAACAAAAACCTAATGTGTACATTCGACAGCTACTGTTTTTATTTGACATATTGTGTTTGTATCTCAATAATATCAATACTAGTTTATCTGAAATGTATATCATTGAAGAAAAAATTTAAATAGTGAAGTGGTTTTATGGTAGAAACAGCTCCCGTCAAATATGTGCTTTATTTGCCGCAAAAAATCCGGATCGACCTATTCGAAGTCATACGTCAATACAAAGAATGATACAAAAACTTGAAAGGTCGGGAACATTATTAAAAGACTGTAAGTGTAGACGAAATAATAATGATCGGTACGAAAACGAAAACCAATTCAATGTACTGGCGTCTGTAATTGAAAATCCTAATATTAGTTTCAGGCAACTTGCGGATAATTTTTCGATTCACCACAACAGTATTCCGAATTTTGAAAAATAATAAATTTCATTCATGTAAATACCAATGCCACCAAGAACTGTTTGAAGATGATATGGAAAAGAGAAGCGCGTTTTGTTTCGAAATAATGGAAAAGGCAAATTAAGACGCGAGTTTATAATAAATATTTGTTTCATTGACGAATGCACATTTGCACTGCATAATGGACCAAATGTTCAAAACTGGAGAATGTGGGCTACGGCGAATCCACATACCGTTTTAGTTACTAGGACTCAATATCCTCAAAAAATTAATGTATGAGCAGGAATTCTTGGTCACCATATTGTAGGATCTTTGTTTTTAAGAGAAAACTTAACCGTGGAACGATTTTTACAACTTCTAGAAAAATAATTGTAGAAGACGACCGCGAAATTTGATTCCAAATGGATGGTTGTCCCACTCGTAATAGTGCTATGGTGCGGGAATTTTTGGACAATAGTTTTAATAATAAAGTGATTGGACCAAATTTTTCCATTAAATGGCCAGCTAGGTCACCCAATTTTTCACTATTCGATTTTTTTCTATGGGGTCATTTCAAATCTAAAATTTATGGTGGTCGGCGATTCGAAAATACTGAAAAATTAAAAGAAAGTATTCGAGTAGAATGCAATAAAATATCAGCCTAGCAATTATCAAATGTTAGACGGTAATTTTATGACAGATTAGGATACTGTTTAGCAGTAATTGGAAATATTTTTGAAAATTTATTATAATTGTTATTTATTGTTGTACAATATTAAATAAAATATGTCTTCTTTTTTGCTTTACTGTGGATATTTATTATAAAATGTCAAATGTATTTAATTGTAAGTATGTATTTGGTTTTTGTTTATTTCATGGCACTGATTTGATTAAAATTAACGTTTTTATTAAATTCATTTTTCCTGTTCCGGATAAAAGGAAATTATGAGTAAGGATACTATTAGATGCATAATTTTTTTCTCTACAAAAAACTATTAAACTATTTTGCTGAGAAACAATTGGGGGAGCAAATATTTAAACATTTCAAAATTAACATTGAAATCCCTATTGTGCGTTTTCCGACGAAACACCCTGTATATATTTATAGCAGAAATGCGTTTTTAGCATTTTCTTTAAATGTATGAATAGAATAATTTTGGATGTTTCGATTTTTTTATCGCAATGGCCAGAATATAAAATTATCTTTTTAACTTCTTGTTCGTTTTGCATTTTAAGAAACTTCCATAAACAGCTAGCAACCTTCTTTGGCTATTTTCGATATTTGCTCATACTAAACATAACAATATAGCATTTAATATGCAAGTACCCAATTTCCGCAAAACCCTATATATATATATATATATATATATATATATATATATATATATATATATATATATATATATATATATATATATATATATATATATATATATATATATATATATATATATATATATATATATAGATATATATATATATATATATATATATATATATATATATATATATATATATATATATATATATATATATATATATAGATATATATATATGTAGGGTTAGGTTTTCTGAAGTAGCAATGATTACAACTCAAGACACTTTAAATTAAACGAATTATTATTCAAAATATAGTTATTCTTACACAAAACGAAATTAACACAAATAATAAGTAAATTGAAGGTACATAAATAAAGAAAATATTACATAAACAAAGATACGTCTTCTCGCGACAGACCACTTGGTACTACTCTCTCTTTTTCTGTCTCTCTCCCTCTTCTTCTTTCGCAAAGCATGGGCGTACTAATAATCTTTTCCCACAGATCGGCTATCCTGACCTTCGTCCGCCTCGGACGTCGAATCGGATGAATCTTCATATGGACGCCATGGTTTCATTTGGTCGGCGCAAGTATTAGTATTTGTTGGTCCTTCTGTGTTACCAACCTTACGCACTGCGTAACGGTCGCAACCAGTAGATTTTACTATTTCGTATGGGCCAAGGAATTTTGCCTTTATCTTAGCCTTCGAAGCAAACTGTGTTCGCTTGATAGCAACCCACTCACCAATTTTATATCTAGCTGCTGGTTTTCTCTTTTTATTAAATTCTTTCTTATATTCCTCCTGGATCTTAATTATGGAACTTTTTGCTTCTTCTCTGCTTTCTGCTCGTTCTTCCTCAAACAGCTTTACACATTCTTCATCAATTAATTCTTTTATCCTTATTTCTTGGGTTGTTCTCATTTTGACCCCAATCATAATTTCAAATGGAGTTCTATCTATGCTTCGTTGATAGGAGTTGTTCAAGCATGTCTGCAGCTTATTTACATGTTTGTACCAATCTTCTGCTTTGTCGATAGTTAATTTAGTTAAAGTTGGTATAATTATCTGATTTATCCGCTCTACTTGGCCGTTGCTTCTAGGTACTCCTGTTGTAATTAGAATGTGCTTGATGCTTCTTTTTTCGCAATATTCCTCAAATAAGTTCGAAGTGAAGGCTGTGCCTCTGTCAGAAATTATTCTTCGAGGATAACCAAATATTACGCTTTGTATTTCGAGCTTGTCTATTACTTCTTGCGTCGTACTTGATTTAGTAGCATATAACCAGGTGAATTTGGTAAAGGCATCTACTATGGCCAGGATGTATTTGTAACCTTTGGCAGTTGAAGATAAGGGTCCTAAGTGATCTATATGGTATGTGTCCAGAGGGAGATCACCTTTATTGATGGGATGTAGGTATCCCTCTTGTTTTCCTCTTTTTCTTTCGGCAAGTATACACGGTATACAACTTTTTATGAGGTTTGTAATTTTTTCTCTTAATTTTGGAATCCAATATTCACGTAGTATTAGATCTTCCGTCTTTTTAATGCCAAAGTGACCATTTTCATGTGCTCCCTTGATGATTTCCTTTTGCATCTTTCGTGGTATAACTAATAGGGATCTTCCGTCATGGTGTTTGTGGAGTAATCCATGCTCAATTACGTAAGTATCATACGAAGTTGTCTTTAAGAGTTCCATTATTACTTTAATCTCTTCATCTTCTTGCTGTAAACTCTTAATTCTATCGCTTACCTCAGTCTTGATTATTAATGAGATGGCATTTCTGCTTAATGCATCTGCGTGCCTCATCTTGTCTCCGGCACGATGCTCTATTTTATAACTAAATTCTTCCAATAAAAGGGCCCACCTTGCAACCCTCGTCGTTAAATCCTTTTTCCTCATAGTCATTTCGAACGCTGAGCAGTCAGTCACGATTTTAAAGTCGATACCAAGAAGGTATACTCGAAATCGTTTTAAAGCTTCTATTATTCCGAGGACTTCCAACTCATAGCTTGAGTATTTTTGCTCGGCTTCACTTGTTTTTTTACTAAAATAGTAAATTGGGTGCATATGTCCATCGTTATTACTATCTTGCAATAATATTGCTCCGTACCCATACTTGCAGGCGTCTGTGTGTAATTCAGTTTTCTTTTTCGGGCAATAAATCTCTAGTACTGGGTTTTCTACTAAATGTTTCTTTAGTAATTTAAACGATTTTTCTTGTTCTGGGCCAAATATAAAAGTTGCGTTCTTTTTTAATAAATCGCTTAACGGCTTAGCTAACTGGGCATAATTTTTTACAAATTTCCTAAAATAACCAGTAAGTCCTAGGAAACTGTGGATCTGTTTCAATGTCGTAGGTCTTGGGTAATTAAGAACTGCTTTACTTTTAGCCTTTGATGGAGATATTTTATTATTCTCTATTTCGTATCCCAGATACTCAATTTTTGATTGTAGAAACTGACACTTGTTCCATTTTATTTTTAGACCATATTCCGACGCACGGTCTAAAATAGTTTTCAATTTAATTAAACCTTCTTTGCGATCAATAGATGGTATTACTAAGTCGTCCATGTATACCAATACTATTCCTTGATCAATAAAGTCTTTGAAAATACAGTTTATGAATCGCTGGAATGAAGCTGGCGAGTTACACATGCCAAACGGTGTTTTAAGAAATTCATATTGGCCTTTTGGAGTTACAAAAGAAGTATACTTCGTACATTCTTCAGCTACTGGTACGTGAAAAAAGCCATTTTCACAATCAAGAGTAGTAAATACTTTTGCATTTCGTAATCTATCGATTTGATCCTCTATTAACGGTAAGGGATATCTATCCTTTACTATTTTTTTATTAATTTTACGATAATCAACACATATTCTAGTAGCACCGTTCTTCTTTTTTACTAAAACTATTGGGCTAGCAAACTCTGATGAACTAGGCTTTATTATCCCATTCTCTAGCCACTCATTTATTTGTCTATCCACTTCTTTTTGCTCCGGTTGAGAGAGTCTTCGAGGATGCTGATATATCGGCATCTCGTCACTTAAGATAATTTTTGTTTGTATGTTTGTAAATTTAGTTGCTTTAGGATTATATTCGTCTATCAAACATTTTACATCTGTCGAAATGCTATCCAATTCGTTCTTGCTGTCACAATGAATTGTCATTAAAAAGTTTTCATCTTGCTTCTTTGGAATTCGAGTTATTTTCAAGCCGTCTGCCCTAATTATAACTTCAGCAGTATTTAACAATTCTTTACCTATGATGAAATTCACTGGGATAACATCATTAGCAACAATATGTATTGTAGTATAAAATTCTTCCTCGTCAATAATCATCTTGGTTTCAAAATGTCCTAAAGTCTTCGTTTTTTGTAATCCTAGCCCTTGTAGTGTTCTGCAACTTGGGTTTACTTGTGTGATATTTAGGCATTCAAAACAGCTCTTGGTGATGATGTTTAAATCACTTCCAGTGTCGACCAACCCCGATACGACCACATTGTTTATTGTTATTTTTTTATACATCTTATCCTCATGTTTTTGAACTGTACCATTGGTATTTATTCCAGAATGGCTAATTAACGATATATTTTCTCTTTTCTGTTCAGGTACAATATTTATTGTGCTTTTTGGAGCAATGTGTCCAAAACTATTGCATTTAAAGCATTTCAACCCTTTTCCCTTAGAAGGACAGTCTTTAGATTTATGGCCTTTGTCGCCACAAGAGAAACAACGCACTTCTACATTTTGATTTTTCTGTTCGTGAGTTTTGTTTACATTTAGTTTATTAAATTTATTCTTCATCATCTGGAAATCTTTTTTCTCAGGCTTCTCAATTTTAATTTTAGCTTTCATTACTTCATACAATTTTACTTTTGCTTTAAATTCTTCGAAATTCTTTGCACCATAAAGTATTATTTTATCATGGTGATCGTCAGGTATACCGTCAATGATATAATCAATTACGGCATCTGCTTCAATGTTTGCACGACTTCCTAATTCACGCATACTTAGCACGTACTCTTGTATAGACTCTTCCTTAGTTTTTCTTCTGTTCATTAACAATTTATGAACATCGGCAGTGCTGAGCTTCACCTCAAATTCTTTGCGTAATAGTTTTTTTAATTTTAACCAAGAAGTAATGCCTCTTTCGGCTTGAACTAACAATTTAGCTAATCCATTTAAGGATTTTTTTGCGAATACTAGCTTTTGCAAATCGCTCCAATTCATCAACTGTGCGATTTCTTCGAAATCTTCTAACCATTTGGTAATCGGATACCCATCTTTTCCATTAAATTGACGAATAGAATCTTCTATGTCACGAAAATTTATAGAAGCAGTCTCACCTCTTCTTGTTTTACCTTGCATGGTTTCAGTTGTCCTCTGAATTCGTCTTCGAGTAGCATTTGGTCTATCTTCTTTTACTTCTCTGTTTAATTTTTTATTTCTTCTTTCTTTATGGTCTTTAACGTCTTCTTCGACTTCATCATCTTCTTCATCTTCAACGTCTTCTTCGGCTTCTTCATCTTCATCTTCTTCATCGTCTTTGTCTTCTTCGTCTTCATCGTCTTCTTTAACTTCTTCGATTTTACTCAAAAAGGATAAAATTCTCTCTGCTAGGTCTTCTTTTGTGCCTTCGTAGTCTATATTCAGTATATGACATACAGAAATTAGATCTGCAGTATTTGTATTACTTTTTATTTCGTTTAATTTGAAATCGTACTCTTCTTCACCTGCTTCAAAATTAAATCCGCTGAATTTTTTTAATTTACTTCTGTTTAAACGCGCTTCCGCGTCGCCAAACACGATTGTGTATAAAACTTTGACGGATTTAGATTTACTATTTGTAATATTAAAATTCACGGCTTCGATATCGCTTAATGTTGTCATGATTTATCTTAGTTATTATTACTATTATTAAATTAAGCTGGTACGCCACTGTCTACTTCTTACTTCACCCCGCACGACGTACACTGGTTCGTTTACGCGCGCTTTTTAGTCAGCGTGTTGGTGGTTATTACGCAATTGTTATTATTTTAGAAGTATTTTCTTTCAGTTTTGTTTCAACCAAGAAACACACACACGAGCTAAACTTTTAAACACTCACTGACACAGCACGACAGTAACTTTGATCCCGGACGAGCCCCCAATTGTAGGGTTAGGTTTTCTGAAGTAGCAATGATTACAACTCAAGACACTTTAAATTAAACGAATTATTATTCAAAATATAGTTATTCTTACACAAAACGAAATTAACACAAATAATAAGTAAATTGAAGGTACATAAATAAAGAAAATATTACATAAACAAAGATACGTCTTCTCGCGACAGACCACTTGGTACTACTCTCTCTTTTTCTGTCTCTCTCCCTCTTCTTCTTTCGCAAAGCATGGGCGTACTAATAATCTTTTCCCACATATATATATATATATATAGATATATATATATATATATATATATATATATATATATATATATATATATATATATGTATATATATATATATATATATAAATATATATATATATATATATATATATATATATATATATATATATATATATATATATATATATACTAGCTGACCCGGCAAACGTTGTTTTGCCATATAAATTATTTCTAGTGAATATCAACGTGTGGGACCGAATACATGTAATTTTGTAATGAAACTCATTAAAGACTTTAATTTTTGTTTGAACACACGTGCTGTAATTTCATGACGATGTATTGCATTTTGTCCTGGCAATAGCAAAGATGTAATCTCCGGCCCTTTTGGATGACATGCAAACGTAATAAATAAACACGGTCGTCCGTATTCGCGCACGAAAGTCATAGCATCCTGGATGTATTCTTGCATGTGACGTGGACTGCCTATGTACGATGATGGTAGAATGATAGAGCTACCAATTTCGGCGATGTCGGCGTTGCTCACAATAGCGTCTCGCAAGTGAATGTATTCTTCAGCACGCAGCTTCTGTTGATTATATCGTAAGTATCGTAGTCGTTCGCTCTCTATCTTCACGTGCATGTCGACCATGAATTGTTGGCAAAGCTCACGGCACCGAAGAATGACGTTGTCCTAACCGCGTCTAATCATCAGACATACATACATACATACATACATAACATCACGCTATATCCCATTAAATGGGGTAGCACGAACCCGTCAACATTCTCATCCTGACACACGATACTCAATTCGACCATATTAACACTTCCTCCATACAAACTCTTTCTTTTCTCACAACCAAAATCCATCAACACGCAACAAACATTCATCCATTCGCTCCTGTACACCAGTTTCGTAAATCTTCTTCAGACGATACGCATAATAATCCTTCGTGCTAACGTTCTTGTTTGTTTCGGCTCCTGTAATAATATATTCATAAATATTAATTCAAATTAAGTATTGATGTTCAAAATTATGAATTAAGTTTCATAATGAATGAACGGGATACCGTTGTTTAATATTTATGCAATATCCGTCTTGTCCCTGAACTGAACGGTAAATTTGTAAAAATTTATGTGGTTGTTTGGCATTGGCAACAATGAGCTCGCCTTGTGATAAACATGGCCTTTGATTTTGAATGTTGAGATAAATTGTTGACCATTTGCAGCATTATTTTTAACGATTTCTGTTGCTTCAAACGATATCATTTGGAAACATGAATTGAATGTTCGAATTGACTTCAGGAACAGGTTAGAATCTGGATCCGTACCGATAAGTGAACCGTTAAATGGTTCAAGTGGTGTTTCAATTTCCGGTAGTTGCACTTTTCCTGACGCGCAACACATCCCGGCAGCCTCATTTTTTGAATTTAATTACAATGCGGACATTCCTTGTCCATAGCACCAATCCCCACTTTCGAATGAGCGTAATATTTAATATCGGGCTCGTACTCGAATGCTAGACGACGGAATGAATCGGATGAAAATGCTCGATGTACTTGTTGGCGTTGTTAGTCATTTGCTCTGCGTGTGTCAACTACAAATCAACGCGCTTGTCTTTGTTCTAATCGTCTTTGTTGATTTTGTTTAGCTCGTGCCTCTTGTGATTGTGATTCACGCAATTGCGCCATGTTCACACGCACATCTATTCTATCCTGTTGGATTTGTTCGTCTGTTCTTTGGGCTCTTCTATTTCGCATGTCTGTTGATCTAGTCGTCCGACGGCCCAAATCAGACTCTTTGCGTCTTGCTGGCTTTGTTCACTGTACAAAACAGACAAATAGATCAAATTGAAGTACTTAATGCTAGAAAACAGTATACTGATAATGTATTTGTACTTTTATTATTTCACCTACCTTTAACAATTATAAAATACGTATATATTTCTCTTTTAATTGAAAATGATTCCCAAAAATTGTGCACGCACTGAGTATTATAGTATTATTAATTGTCGTTTAATAATAAATAATAAATAAGAACTAATAAATATGTGAAAATATTCTGGAATGGTTTATACAGGTAACACAATGGTTGTTGTTGGCGGGAGCTCGTGACACGTGTTGAAAGCTATTGATTTATATGAGATCACTTAATTGACTGAACGTGAGAACTATCTTGAGCAAAATGGGAATAAATAATATAGCACTGCAAATTGATGATACATTTACTATGAGAATATACTTCATATGAGAGTTGCAATGAGAAAGTAAAATGATAAGTATAAGCGTCCCTGCTACGATCGACGCACAATCAATAATAATGGTCGAAAACGGTTTAGGCCCTAAACTTTAGTGAGTGAGAGAAAGCTTATTGTGTGAGAAAGACAGGAGACCGGGTTCGTTCTCATCCCTATTACCGGTAGACGCCTGGCGGGAATAACAGATAATCGACCGCTATTAAAAAATAGGGGTTGGTAGTAAAAAGGTGAAAATTCAGGGTTGTATGTATTTTTTAATGCCGAATCGTAAAAAAATTAAAAAAATTGTCCAAAAAATAAAATTTTTGGGGTGGACCACCTTATCACTTAGTTTACATCCTATTCTCAGGCCTACTGAATATACACACAAAATTTCATAAGAATCGGTCAAGCAGTTTCGGAGTAGTTTTGTTACAAACACTGTGACACGAAAATTTTATATATTAGATATATATGTATATATATATATATATATATATATATATATATATATATATATATATATATATATATATATAACTTCACTTTCTCAAACCACGAACTTAGTTTTTAAAAAGATTTATTTAAGTATTACAATTACATGTGTTTCTACTTCTAAGTCTGAATCTGAACTGACTAACATTATTACATCTACATACTAAATAACTTTACATATTACTATGTCACGTTCGGGGGAAGGTGTCTATGTCAGCAGTTTCATCATCATCGGCGATCGCTCACGAACGAGTATGATTTTTCCCTCAAGGATGTGTTCTTAAGTGGCTAATTAGCCCGATTCTGGACCCGCACACTCGGCCACACTGCCTGCATGTGTTTCCTGGTGGTAAGGATGGGGGTTGAGGTCCAGCTAGTTTTCTGAGTTTTCTCTCTTTCCTTCTTTGTCTTTTTTCAACCTCATGTTCTTTCCGATTTTGTTCAAATATAGTGCATCCATACCTGATTGCATGTCTCCACTCGTGTCTGTTCAGAGCAAGATCTTCCCATGCATCTATGTTGATATCGCATTCTTTAAGTTTATCCTTCAGGCCATCTTTATATCGCTTTTTAGGGCCACCTTGATTTCGCTTCCCGTTTGAAAGTTGGCCGTAGAAGATCTTTTTGGGCAGTCTGCCATCTGGCATACGCACAATATGACCTGTCCATCTAAGTTGTTGTTGTAGGATCATGGCTTCTATGCTTACCATCTCGGAATCTTGCAGCACGCTGATGTTTGTTCGGTGATCTTGCCAGACGGTTTTAAGGATCCTTCGGAGACATCGTTGATGGAATTTCTCCAGGTTTTTTATATGTCTTCGATGAGTTGTCCAGGTTTCACAGCCATATAGCAGGGATGGTATAACCACTGCTTTATATACTTGAAGCTTGGTGGATGTTCGAATACCTCGAACAGCAAACACTCTATTCTTCAGCCTTCCAAATGCTGCACTAGCACATTTCAGTCGATGTTGTATTTCAGAGTCAATGTTTGAGGTGTCCGATAAATGACTGCCCAAATAGGGAAAGTCGGAGACATTTTGCAGTGGTTCGCCTGAAAGAAGGATCTGTGGTGGAGGAATATCATTTATAGGTGGAGCTTGAAAAAGAATTTTCGTTTTCTTGATATTTACTTTGAGTCCCAATTTATTGTATGCCTCTGAGAAAGTGTTTAGAATAATTTGCAGATCCTCCTCTGTATGTGCAGCCACCGCGTTGTCATCTGCATATTGCATTTCAATAAAAGATGTATTGGAAGTTTTAGATTTGGCATTAAGTCTGGAGAGCCTAAATAGATTACCGTCCATTCTGTATTCAAGGTCAATACCAGAAGGCATGTTGTCTTTTACAAGGTGTAGTACTATGGCGATGTATATTGAGAATAGGGTTGGAGCGATAATACAACCTTGTTTCACACCTGTGTTCACCGGGAATGGTTGCCCTGTCGTTCCATTGCTAATAACCGTAGCGGTCATGTTGTTATGCAGTAGTTTGAGTATTGTTATGTATTTGGGTGGACAACCAATTAGTGATAGAATCTTCCATAGGGCTTCGCGATTTACTGAGTCGAAAGCTTTTACCAGGTCAATGAATGCAATATATAGTGGCCTATTTTGTTCGCGGCACTTCTCCTGCAATTGGCGGCATGTAAAAATCATATTCGAAGTTCCTCGATTAGGTCGGAAACCACACTGTGTTTCTGGCAGACAGTCCTCTGCTAGTGGCATCAGCCGTTTAGCAAGCACTCGAGTAATGACTTTTCCTGCTGTAGATAGTAGCGAAATTCCGCGATAGTTTCCACAATCGGTTTTATCGCCTTTTTTATAGATGGTAATGATTGATGCATCACGAAAGTCAGATGGAATTTCTTCAGCTTGCCAGATTTTGAGTATAAGTACGTCTAGTTGTTCTGTTAGTATTGGTCCCCCTTCTTTATATATTTCTGCAGGTATACCATCAGGAACTGATGCTTTGTTATTTTTTAGGGGTGATATGGCACTTTGGACTTCTTCAAGATTGGGAGGTAATACGAGTTCTTCTCTGCGCAGCTGTAGGATATTTTGGAAAATGTGCTCATCTACTTCTGAGTTTTGGTTAAGAAGGTCTTGAAAATGTTCGCTCCATCGGTTGGTAATCGATTCCTTGTCTTTTAGTAATGTAGCTCCATCTTTAGACTTTAGTGGGTTCATGCCTCGAGTACTCGGTCCATACACCGCCTTGATAGCGCCGAAGAAACCCCGTGTGTTATGACAGTCTGCGAGTTGTTGTATTTCATTGGATTTATCCAGCCACCATTTATTCTTCAATATTCGTGTCCTATACTGTACTTTAGATTTCGCTGCATGGAAGATTGTCCGTTTCGATTGAGATTGAATATCGTGTTGCCAAATCTGAAATGCCTTTCTTTTGTTGTCTATTAATTGTTTAATCTCTTCGTTGTTATCATCGAACCAGTCCTGGTGCTGCTTACGTTTATAACCTAACGATGTTTCACAGGCTGACAGGATACTTGTTTTAAGTGCAGTCCAGTGCTCTTCTATACTTTCAGGATATTCTGAGGGAATCTTATCGCTTAGAGCTTGTATAAGACCTTCTTTTTTTAAGGGATCGTTTAGTGTACTGGTGTTTATTGTACTCTTGATTTGCTTCTTTTAGATTCTCCTTTTGGAGCCTATTGTGATGCGCATTGTGGAGCATATTAATCTATGATCAGTCCAGCAGTCATCTGCTCCTGTTATAGCTTTTGTGAGTAGAACGTCTTTTTGGTCTCGCGCTCGAACTATTCCATAGTCGATTAGGTGCCAATGCTTTGAACGGGGGTGTTGCCAAGAAGTTTTGTATCGATTTCTCTGCCGAAAGAGGGTGTTAGTAATCACAAGACTGTGCTCTGCGCATTTTGTTAACAGAAGAGTACCATTTGCATTGGCATTTCCTACTCCTTCCTTGCCAATAATCCCATTCCAAAGGTTAGAGTCTCGTCCCACTCTAGCGTTGAAATCACCAAGGAGAATGATCTTATCTTCCTTTGGGATGCCTGATAACAGTGTGTCTAAATTGTCGTAGAATTGTTCTTTTACGACTTCATCTGCCAAGAGTGTAGGTGCGTATGCACTAATTATAGTGGCATGTTGGTTATTGGTTAGTAGTATACGAAGTGTCATGAGGCGTTCGTTTATGCCAGTAGGGAGTTGGTCTAGTTTGTTGATGATTTCATTTTTTATGGCAAAGCCGACTCCATGGAGACGCCTTTCAGTTTGCGATTTTCCAATCCAAAAGAAAGTATACCCTCCTCCGTGTTCTTTCAGCTGACCTTCATTAGCGAAACGAGTCTCGGACAGTGCTGCCAAGTCGATATTATATCGTCTTAATTCACGGGCGATGATTGCCGACCTTCTCTCTGGTCGGTTACTAGCTGCACTGTCCATTAGGGTTCTTATGTTCCACGTAGCAAATTTAAAAGGTATTTTCTTTTGCTTTGTTTTTACTTTAATAATGTCTTTGTTCTGGTTGTATCTTTGATCCGATTTAAATTTTAATTTCTTTAGCTTCTGACCGCAAGTGGTGAACCTACTGAACGCGGTTATCCAGCCGGTTGATTTTGAAGTTGACTATGTTTAGGACACCTTTTCTAGTCCCCTCCCCATTCAGGGTGAGCAGAGTGGATCCTGAATAGGACTGCTCAGTCGCGAATATAGCTGCCGCCACTTTTTACAACTTCATCCTAAAAAACGCAGCGACTGAATCACATATACGCCGCCCACGTGCCGGTTCATCGCTAGAGGCTCCCAGTCTTCACTAAACCTGCCCCCGTCACAACTTGCCGATCGCCGTAGGACTTTTTATTTTTTTGTTCTTGAGAGTGAATATTATTACCCTTAAGAAAACGCCTGTGCGTGACTTGGTTTAGCGTGTGAATGCTGTTGCACGTCAACATACGCACGGTTCTTGACAGTGCAATAGACCTGTGCCCAATAGCATGGAGACCAAGACGATTGGAGATATATGCTCCGCTGCAGCCTTCTTCCGCCCGTTTGGCCGTTGGACTTAAATGTGTCTCATCCGTCCAAACGACCGTTGAGGTCTTTCGGTTCGAAGCCGCCCCTCTGGGGTCAGACGTTTCTGTTGGGGATTCTCCCCTTGCTACTTTTGTTCCGCGCCGAGTATTTAAAACTCCTCGGAGCCCGCCATATCTGGCGGGGGTACCCCTATCCGCCACCTGGGGACGCGCCCGATGGGGGACTAGCAACCCCTCAGTTTGGTGGTGAGTGGAACACTATAACTCCTCCCTCCTTAGAATTGAGCTCCCCCTGGAAGTTGAAGTTCGATGTCCTCTGGCTGAATTTCGGGTGGTGTCCTTCTTGAGCAGGATCGTGCAGCTCTTTTTGTTCTTATCCATTTTATGGAAAAGTAGCCGGCGGTGATTGCAATCATGATATACAGCAACAGAGACCAAATACTGGGAATATGAATGTTGATGGATTCTTCTTTTATAGGGACCATTGGGTTAAAGGAGATATCATTGAGTTTTAATGGATTTAGGTTAATGGAGAAGTTTGTAATATGTTGTGTTTGAATTTTGAAGTTTAATTTAGGTAATAGTAATGGTCGTCCTTGAATTTTATTTGAAAATACCAATTTTTGTTCTTTAAAGTAAATTTCACAATTATCTTCATTGTTAATTAAGTAGATTCCCACTAATGGTTTGATGCTAGTTTCTTGTAGGCATTTAATTACTACATTTTCTTCCTTAGGGAAGACGGCTAGGTATTTGTTGAGTTCTGGAATCACTTCAATGTGGTTTTTTATTAAATTTATTTTTGTGTAATGGCAGTGGTTTGATGTCTGCTCTTGGAATATTTCTTCCTCGCAGGTTGAAGAAAAGTGGGCATGATATTTATTAGGACATTGGAATATTTTTGCTCGTACACACATGTCACTTAAAGGAATAATTTCCTTATCCGATTTTAGAAGATATTTTGTATTTGGAATGATTGTAACAAAATCTGAACCATATTTTGTTGGAATAGGATATAAATAAAATAATTCGAATTTTTTTTCAAAGTTGTTTGGGGTTGAAATAAAATAAATTATTTGTGTAGGTTTCACTTTACAATTTATTTTTAATAAGGATTCAATATCAAGTAAATTTTCTTGTCTAGGTTCGAATGGCAGTTGTGCATGATAGAATTTAGATATTTTATTAAGTTCTGACAATAATTCAATAGCGTGTATTATACTCGGGTGTAGGGTTCTTAATTTACAGAAGGTAATAGAGTTCTCAACATCTTGTAGGATATTGAGCACCGAGTTATATAGTATAATTAGTTGGTCGTAAATATTTTTGGCATAAAGAATGTCTTGGATATGCATATTATTTATTATTTCTGAAAGTTAATAAATTTTAGATTTTAATATTTCTTCATTATGTTGAATGTCAATAACTGTTTTATTAAAATTTGTGATAATTTGGTGGTTTACTGAATACGCTTGTTTAATTTGATTTTCTAAATTATGCTCGTTTTCTTGCATATGTGCTAACATGTCGTAATATCTTTTACCGTCTTCGGCGTCCAAATTTCCGGTTAAGGATTTGAAAATAGTTCCCAATCCATCTATGATGCCACGTCTATTTCGGTGACTAGCGTGCAATCCGATGTTTGTAATTTTAGTGTCTATGCTGGTTCGGATGAATTCTAATATTTTATCGTAATTATTGAGTTCATGGAGATACTGCATGTTGTTGGAAATTGTTGATTTTAGTGTTTTGTATTGTGTGTTTAGACTATCATACTGATCTAGAAGAGGTTTGAGATTATAGTAGTGTATGAATGTGTGTGTACTTTTTTCAAGCTTGGTAGGTTCTAGGTTGATGGGAAGGATTCCAATGTTTTCTGTTATGTTTCTTATAATTGTTTCTCGCCCGCATGCGAACAGCCTGGAAGTGATTTAAATTGATAAGTTTTGTGTCGAGGTCGTTTTATGTTAGAAAGATGTATTTTTTCTACTGTATTACCATGAGTTGGCTTTAATTTGCCAGTTTTGAGTGTTTTATTTAATTTAGATAATTTTTCGCGTTTGAATTTATTTCTGGTTTTTTGCTGTTTTTGTTTTGATTTCACATGGTTTGAGTTTTGTGACTGAGTGATTTGTGTTGTTATACGCCAAAAGGGCGTAATTTACTTTGGATTCAATGGGTTCGGTTTTATATTCGTTTTGATTATTAAACAATCTAACGTGTTCGATGAGGGTAGAATGAAAACGTTCAATCGTACCATTAGAATCAGGATGCTGCGAACTTATAAAATGGATGTCAGTAGTAAGATATGCCAGTCGATGCGAGACAGACAGGCATGTGTTAATGTGCCGGTCGGCGCCAGACAAACAGGTGTGCACGTGCGCGTGTGCATGTGTGGGTGTGCATGTGCATTATTTTGTTAGGGCGGCGTATCTGTTTGAAATCCAATTTTCTATGAGAAACGCCCGACATTTTTGTTTATGGGTGATATATTGCTAGCGGCGTATCTGTTTAAAATCAATAATACAATACATTCTTATTGTCTGAAATCTTTGGTCATTGTGACGTCCCGACTTCTTTGCTTTTAGTTTATGGGGTGATAAATTTCTGGCGGGATATCTGTTTAAAATCAATAATACAATACATTCTTATTGTCTGAAAACTTTGGGCATTGTGTGTAAAAGAGAAAACGTCCCGACTTCTTTGATTTTAGTTTATGGGGTGATAAATTTCTGGCGGCATATCTGTTTAAAATCAATAATACAATACATTCTTATTGTCTGAAATCTTTGGGCATTGTGTGTGTGTGTATGGTTTTAACGAAAAGAGAAAATCCTTAATACAATACATTCTTGTTGTTGTCTGAAATCTTTAGTTCTGGTCATTGTGTGATTTTAACGAAAAAGAGAAACGCTCCGCCATCAGAGTTGGCGTCGTTGTTGTTAAGCGGTATATCTTTCGCAAGTCATTCAAGTCGGGTCTAGTTTATGTGAAAAAATCTTTAGTTTACGGGTGAAAATCTGTTTGGGAAAATTTTTAATACAATACATTCTAAATGTCTGGAATCTTTAGTTCTAGTCATGATGATTTTAACGCCGCGACACTTCAAGTCTGTTTTAGTTTATGTGAAAAAAATTGTACCTGATTGAAAACGTTGTTAAGCACCACCACCGAACAGGGTCTTATATAAGCACGTAGGACAGAATTTCATCATTATACAGTTTGAACTTCTTCTCCTCCTGTATAGCTCGTGCAGTTTGTAGTTTTAGCTAGAAATCATGTCGCAGTTCAGTGAAAAACTTATTCCGCCGTCGGGAGTTACGAGTGTTTCAAAAAATAAAAATAAAATTCGTATATTGGATGTGAAGGTGTGAGACCTGCGTCGAATTTGGTGCCGCTGATGGAAGTCGTGGATGACATCCTAGTCGAGACGCCCGCAAAATCGACATCAACGTTTGAAGTCACTGCGGAGGTTCATCCAGTACCGCCGGAGCCCCAGGTAACAGAAGAAGACTTTGTAAAAATAATGACGGATTTACTTAGGGCTAAGGAAGAACTTCCGCTAAGCGACGCCGACAACACCGACGACCAGGTGCAGCCAGTTCAGAGGAAACGCGTTTACAGTATTTCCTCGGAGGAATCAACTATGGACCTAGAGGGGGGTGAGCCTTGCAGGAAGCAGCAACGAGCAAGATGCATCTCATCATCATCTTCGGAATCAGACAGCGAACCTTACGCGCAGCTGTTTAATTTTACGAAGAACGAGTCTGAGCTGGATCCTGCTCTGCTTAAGGAGGAGCATTTGTTCGTGGGGGAAGGGGCTGCGCAGCTAAATCTTGTCCTGGGGGCAGCGGCAACCACGAGTTTTGCATTCCCTGTAAATACCGATTACAGGGACAATAACGACAGACTCTTTGACGTCACCCCCTTGCCCCTGGACTCTAGACGTCGTACCTTCTTGGCTATAGGAGTCGACCCCAACCCTATCCCGCACGTATCAGTGAGGCTTGTAGGGAATGTAATTAAAAAAATTATTATAAATATTGTAGACATTAGTGCGCAGTGATGGGTGTTTTTTTTAAAGTGGACATTTCTAAATGCGCCGGCAAACGTATTTTTAATACCAGTAACATTGATTTTATTGTGCTGGAGAATAGACAGATATTGTGTAGTTTTAAAAATGTACAAATAGTTTTAAGTGAAGAGAACATTTTAAATTTAATTAGCTTAGAGAGAAGTATTAGTTAATTAATAAAACAATATAATGTAAGGTATAAATATATTAATGGTATATATAAAAAATTTGTACAAAACGTAGTTATTTATAGTATTAGAAATAGATTAGCATTACCAAAAAGTTTATATAAATACGTGATGCAAGAAAATGTTAGTTTTAAGAGATTATTTATAGAATTATTTAATTATTATTATTATAAGTTATTTAGAGATGTAAGTTGTGTAAACACATTTATTTTAAGAGAAAATAAATATATACTTTAAAAATACAAAATTTCTTTTTTTTTAATATCCTTATCTAGTTGAAATTTGCCTTTCCAGTTATAGATTAAATAAAATTTCTTTCATTGTATTGAATTTATAATAATACGTTAGTTTTAATGTTATAGAATTGATATAAAATACTAATTATCTATAGAGATTTTATAAAAGCCCCGTTTTATAAGTGTGAGGGGATGAAAAAGAAAACACAGGTATATATATTTTAACAAAAGACCGTAGATTTTCGACCTACATATAAAAGAATCCCCCGAGAAAGGAAAATACCAGTCAGGTAGACGCTGTTAGTGTTCTGTTTAGTATTTTGTATCGCTATGAATAATCAAGCAAATTTTGACGCTTTCTTTAGCATTTGCGAAGATTTCGTAGAATCTTCATTATCAGAGCAGGCAAATTACAATGCCTTTTTTAATTTTTGTGAAAATAGTAAAGGGTAAAAGAATCACCTTCATTGTGGAAGATCCTCCAGAGGGAAATAACCCTATTACATGGTTCCTGAAAGGCCTCCAAGATGTTGTTGAACATGTAATTAAAACCGTT
Source organism: Pterostichus niger (assembly GCA_947425015.1). Classification (NCBI taxonomy): domain Eukaryota; kingdom Metazoa; phylum Arthropoda; class Insecta; order Coleoptera; family Carabidae; genus Pterostichus; species Pterostichus niger. Next base: position 14,807,561 of record OX380337.1, read on the forward strand.
AGTCCAAATGACTATGTGGGATTTATATTTCACGCACCCCGACTGGAGAACGGGCCGGCGTGGTTAAGTTTTCGTCGTGCACATCAATTACATATAGATGTTGTATGGGATGCAATTCGATCTATTCTACAGAGTAATAAAAACGTGTTTGCGGATGCACAATTTACAATCGAATTAACCAGAGTATCAGCTCCCTCGGGTTCAAGGAGAATACGCGGACACGGACTAAATTATGCAGAATTGTGTCGTAAAAAAACGGGTATTATAGAAATAGACAATAAAGATAATTTGTGTTTACCGCGCACGCTTGTTGTAGCAGACTCATGGCTAAGAAAAGCCGCTTGTTTTAAAAATATAGTGAAGGACAAACATGATTTTCAAGGTACAAAAGCACGCGAGTTAGTGATAAAAGCGGGAGTAATTATAAATCATCATGGAGCAGGTATTCCAGAAATTACTGAATTTCAAAGATATTATAATGGTTATAATATATGTGTATATGAATATAATAGTCGTGGTGAAGTAATATTTGAAGGAGCAAGAGGAACAAATCTCCCCAGATTAAATCTACGTCACTATCGAAATCATTATTCAGTAATAAAAAGTTTAACTGCTGCATTTTCATGTAGATATTTCTGTGAACAATGTCACGTTCCTTATAGTATTAGAGGTGGTCATAAATGTGAAAATATATGTTCTTATTGTAAATATTCTCCCGCGTGCCTTCCTACCTTGAATTTTATATATTGTGATCTGTGTAAAAGAGTTTCGAGGACAAATTTGCTTCAACAATCATTTAAAATTTGTCTGTAGAAAAGTGCATAAGTGTACAAAATGTTTTAAGATATACAATAACAATAAAAATAGACAGCATGTGTGCGGTGAAACGTACTGTAAATTTTGTGAAACTTATAAAAATCCCGGACATTTGTGTTACATTTTACAGGACAAAACTACATTAAAAAGCAAAAGTTTATTTATTTATTATGATTTTGAGACTCGTCAGGAGAAACAGCTTGGTGATAATTTTTAACATGAAGTTAATTTGTGTGTAGCGCAGCAAGTGTGCACTGAGTGTTGCGACAACGAAGATATAAAACAAATATGTTTTGCCTGCGGCATTCGGGAACATATCTTTAAAGTTGAACCACTTGAACAATTTCTTTCTTATGTTTTATTACCCCGTACTTCTTTTTCTTCAATAATATGTATTGCACATAATGCTAAAGCGTTCGACTGTCAGTTTATTTTAAAGTTTTTAGTAGAAGAAAGACAAGTTAAACCTAAATTAACATTAAATGGATCAAAAATTCTTGTACTACCAATAAATAATCGATTCTATTAATTATCTTCCTATGCCATTATCTGCTTTACCGAAAGCAATGGATTTACCATCTTCAATAAAAAAAGGTTACTTTCCCCATTTATTTAACACAATTCAAAATAAAAACTATATTGGACCACTAGCGGGATCCGAATTTTACGGTGTAGATAATATGTCTACTTCTGTACGACAAAATTTTCTGAAATGGCATGCTAAACAAACACAGGAAAATGTTGTATTTCGCATGGAGACGGAAATAATTGAATACTGCGTATCGGACGTTGACATATTACGTCGTGCTTGCGAGCAATTTAGGAAAACTTTCATACAGGATTGCAAAGTGGATCCGTTTACAGAAGCAGTTACCATTGCTTCAGCATGTAACAAAGTTTTTCGTCGGTTATTTATAAAGCCAAATACAATAGCTATAATCCCCGCAAGGGGTTACCGTTTAAAAGATAATCAATCTAAAATAGCCTTACAATGGTTAATTAATGAAGAAAATTCGCGAGGTATACAAATTCAACATGCTGGGCACGGTGCTGAAGCTGTAATTGATAAAAAAATTAAAGTAGATGGCTATTATGCTCCAAATAAATTAGTATTTGAATTTTTCGGATGTTTTTGGCACGGCTGTCAATTATGCTATAGGTCAAATAGAAATATACAAGTTTTTAATTCCTCAAAAGAAACTTTGGAATACAGATATCAAAGAACTATGGAAAAATTAGACAAAATTATAAATTTAGGGTATACAGTCATATCTATGTGGGAATGTGAATTTAGAAAATTACTGGTTCAAAATAAAAATTTACGAACGGAGCTTAATAATCATCATATTTTAAATTATTTACCTTTGCAAGCCCGCGATGCACTTTTTGGAGGACACACAGGGAATACTTGTTTGAATAAAAAAGTCGAAAATCACGAGAAGATAAAATATGTCGACGTCTGTTCCTTATATCCTTATGTGTGTAAATATGGCAAATATCCTGTGGGCCATCCCCAAATTTTTGTAGGTGCAGAATGTAACAAATTATGTCCAAATAATAATATAGACCATGTGAAAGGTTTGATTAAATGTAATATTTTACCTCCGGGGAATTTGTTTCACCCCGTTCTGCCAAGAAGAGCGCATGGAAAACTCATGTTTGTTTTGTGTCGTACGTGTTGTGATAAATTGGAACAAACTGACTGTACACATAATGACGAAGAAAGACAATTTATCGGTACGTGGGTAGTTGATGAAGTTCGCCGCGCGGTTTCACTAGGTTATAAAATAATTGATGTGCACGAAATATGGAAATACGCAGTGACCATTTATGATAAAGATACGAGAACAGGGGGTTTATTTGCGGATTACATTAATACATTTTTAAAAATAAAGCAAGAGGCATCTGGTTATCCCGCAGAGTGTATTGATGAGGCAACTAAAAAAAATTATATAAAAAATTATATAAAAAATTATTATGAAAACGAAGGTGTGCAACTGGATTCTGCTCAAATTGAAAAAAATTCCGGCAAGAGATCATTGGCAAAATTAATGTTAAACTCTTTCTGGGGTAAGATAAATCTTTAATATAGAAATCTTATTTTAAAAATATTTTGTTCTTATGTTGACAGGTAAATTCGCCCAGGCTGAAAACAAAACATGTACTTCGACAGTTTCATCCGCAGCAGAGCTGTACGAATTATTAGCTAATCCTGCTCTGCAGGTAAATAGAATTATCCCTGCTGGTGAACAGATGATGTACGTACACTGGACCCATGAAACAGAGGCTATGGATCAGCTTAGAACAGTTAATGTTGTTATTGCAGCTTATACAACAGCCCAAGCTCGGTTACGCTTGCATGAATTTTTACAACCTTTAGGAAATAGTGTTCTGTATTGTTAAAATCCCCGCCTTAACCTCGACCTCTGCGCGGTAAAACGGCAGCCTCGAACACTTCCGGAGGCTGGACGGTGGGAGAAAAACCGGGAGAGGGAACAAGTTGGGTGAAGGAACGCGTGCGGAGAAGGGCTGTGTGGCGAGTCAACCGAGATATTGCATTTTTAAGACTTGTTTGTTGTAATTTTTTGGCTGAGAGATAATAAAGACGATTCCATCGGTCTGCTGTGTGTATTTATTATTATTTCCAACAGTATTATGACACGGATTCAATTATATACTGCCATTCACCCGGAGAGTATGAACCACCAACTGGGAATTTCTTGGGGGACCTCACTGACGAATTGACCTGTTACGGTAACAATAGTTATATAACAGAATTCGTGTCGGGAGGTCCTAAGAATTATGCCTATAAAGTATATTCTCCGTCACATAATAAAACTTTTGAAGTTTGTAAAGTAAAGGGGTTTACATTAAATTTTAAAAATTCTAAAGTTATTAATTTTGATGCAATGAAAAATTTAATTTTAAATGATAATCAAATTAGTCCCGTAATAAGTTCTAACAATATAAAATGTACATTGAATCATAGTGTTATAACAAAACCCGGAACTAAAACATTTAATATTAGATTTATGAAGCGTAGGTTAATAGATAGGGTCAATTCTATTCCGTACGTAATAAAAAAAAAAAATTAATATATTTCATGTACTATATATTGTTATTATGTGTAAATTTTGTATCGTAGCCTTGCGTAAACGTTTTAAAAAAACTCTTTATTTGTGATACATAATATTTATTAATTAATATAGTTGATACAGTAAGTAAATATGTTTCTAAGTGTCTCAAGACAATAGCAAAGTGAGTGCCTTATCTTCGTTACATTTCTTTTTAACAGTTCTCTTATCTCTAATGGAAAAGTACCAGACGGTTACAGTAAGATGACATCATCTAATTTAATATACGGTAAATTAATACATAATCCCTCCCCTTCTAGTATTTTAATTATATTATGTCTTCTTACTAACTATTTAATTCTACATCTTTTCTAACTTCATTTTTATTTCTTTTACAATTCTTAATTCTAGGATACAAATATTTTTTTATTAAAAATATACTTATTAATAAAGATATTAAACTATAAACTATAAATGTATGGTGATTACTATCATTAATTACTATTTCTTTTAATCTTATTAACTTTGGTTCGTTTAATATTATTTCTGAAACATTTTTAAATTTCATTTCTTTATTATTTATTGTAAATATTTTCTCATCAAAATTTTCAAATTCTACTTCTTTGTATTTCTGAAGTATTTTCCTAAATATAAAGTTATTAATTTGACAATTATTATTAATTTTGGTTTTGAATATACCTTTAATCATTTGACTAATTGTATTATCTTCACAAAAGATCTTTAATTTTTGTTCTATAGGACTAATAATGATTAATTCATTAGTATTTTGAATAATTTCAAAGTCATTTTTCTTTTCAATAATATGGTATTTGCATTCTTCATTTTTTTGAATTGAGATAATATTCATCACACATTTATTTACTTCTATAAACTGACTAATACATAAATATATATTTTTTACATAAATACATTCTTCAATACGATAATTCTTATTTTGATAAAAATAAAGTTGTTGGTTTTCATTTAAAATAAGCATTCTTCCTTCTTTAAGGGTTGGTAAAGGGGTGAATTGTGTCAGTTTGTATGTTTCGGATGAGAATGTGGGGATTGTGATTATAAAGTGTATTTGTCCGTCATAGTACTTGCAGTGAGTTTCAATTATTTCATTATAATTCCATATATCATTATTGTCGGTAATTTGTTTTAAATTTTCGAACTTTATTATACTGGCATCTAATTTATGTAGGGTACAAAATGTTAAACTGGTTTCAATTTGTTTTACTAATTCATTCAAATTCATAATTATTAATATTAATTTTTGGAATTTATTTTCTATATCAATTTGGAATTTCCAGTCTAGGTCTTTATGGATTTGTATTAAAATCTCTTCTATTTGAATTTTTAGTTCTTTTTCATTATGTTTTATATTATTTATTTGTATATTAAATTTTTCTACCATTTCACGATTATACTTAAGCATTTGATAATTTTGTGTTTGTAAGATTTTTTGATTTTCTTTTAAGTCATTAAACATCATGTCATATTTTTCACCGTCGGAAGAATCTAAGTTTCCAGATATAAGTTTGATTACAGAGCCTAATCCATTTATTATTGCTCTTTTACTTCTTTTTAAGAATAATTTTTGAATTTGATTTTCAAGATCTATGAAATTATAATCTAGAATGTTAACATAAGTTGTACAAATATTTATCTGTTTTCCTAAATTTTGTAATAATTTTTGTTTATTATTTTTTAATTTTTTTTAATTCTTCGTAAATGGGTGTAACGTTATAACTGTAATAAATTATTTCTTCTCCTGTCTTTATTTTGCAATTTCCAAGTTCGGCTAAATGGAATCCGTTGTTGTCTGTGATGTTTTGAAGTTGTCCGTAACATCTGGAATTATTAAATTTTTAATTTGTCTAATTTAAAATTTTTATCTCTATTTTTGAGATCCGTTATTTTTATTCGTCCTAGTAGAGGATTATAATTTTTAACATAATATTTCCTACATAATGGTTTCTTTTTAATCCGTGATTTTCTTCGGTTATGTTATCATTGTTATGTTATCATTGTTTTCAAATAGATTATCATTATCTATTCCGAATAAGATTTCATTCGGGCTTAGGTGTGTAATACTTTGTTTAGTATTGTTATACGCTAATATTGCCATTGGTGTTTTTTCTATTAAAGGTTTTTCTTTTATGATGGTTTAGCATGTAGTAATCTAAGTTGTTCAATTAGTGTTGAATGTAATCTCTCTATGGCGTTACTTTTAGGGTTATTAACACAGGTGATATGTGTTTTTATTTTATATTTATCTAGAAGATTTTTAATTAAATTATTGTTAAATTCTGTTCCGTTATCCATAATTATTTCTTTTGGGATTTTATATCTGGTAAAGTATAGTTTTAATTCTTCTACAATTTGTATAATTTGAGCGTGTTTCGAAAATTGATCAAATATTGTTAAAAAATTTTCTTTTTCTAAAGATAATAAGTCTATATTAATTTTCTCAAAAGGTCTATTTGGTGTGGGTGTTAGATTATCATTTAATTTAATTGGTTTTCTTTCATATTTATTACATTTACATATTTCGCAATTATTTATATACTCTTGAATATCTTTGTTCATACCTGGCCAATAATATTATTCTTTTAAATCTCTAATGGTATGAAAATCATGGATTATTTCTAATTGTTGTTCCTCGTTTTCTATATCCTTTACTAATTTATTACAAGCTATAATATTTATAGTGTTGGGTTCGAAATTTTTTTGTAAAATTTTTGTTATTTTTAAATCTAATCCTTTTTCAAATAATGCTAAGTATCTTATTTTTGGAATTAAATAATCTTTAATAAATTTAGTAATATCTTGTTCTAAATTATTTTTATTAAATTTACAAATAAACCTTTGTTTTTTTCGGTGAAAAAGTTTCTTTATTTTTATTTCTGTTTCTCCGTTAGTTTCGTAAAATATTATTTGGTTGTCTGCAATATTTATTCGGTTGTCCAAAAATTTTATTCCCGCAATTAAATTTTCATCACAACTATGTACTGTTTGAATATCTTCGTTTTCATCTATATTATTCTCTTCGCTTTCATTTTCATTGCCATTATAATAATTTTCAGGTAATGTAAATATATTTATTGTTAAATTTGAGTCTTCAAATATTTTAATTAATTTGTGTTCTACTTGTGACCATTGTAATCTATCTCTTCCGCAACCTAATTTAGGGATGTTGATTGTATTTATTTCATTCAATATCATAAAGTCTCGTAATTCCTTTAAGGGTTTATCTAAATCTTTTATAGTAGGTTTATCATCATATTTTAATTTGGTAATTAAGTGTGTTGAGACGCCACTGCTTCCTCAGCCGACCACCGGTTTATCACCAACACCCAGCGCTATCTATTGAGCGCCACCAACTAACTTTAGTTTTAGTTATATTTCTCGCTGTTAAATTTATTGTAAATTTCACTTGTCTTGTAACTCGCTTTCGCTGTGCACCAAGTCGCACATTCTAAGTCTAAAGGTCTAAAGTTTTTAATTGCCCATACAATAGCTTTAAGTTCTTTTTCTATTAGAAGGTTACCTGCAAAGAGCTCTAGAATGACGAAGGACAGAGACAGAAGCAAAGGTAAGCGCAAATAAATAGCTGACGATGTAAAAATAAAATTGACGGGCTATATTGAATGAATAAGTTAACTATCACACTATAATGCAGCTTATTTAAGATAAACTGCATTTAATAATTAATCCAATCAAACATAAAAATAATGAAAACAATGCAAAAATAAATAAGGACGTAAACGACTAAAGTGGGTCGCTGTGTTCCACAATAGTAACTAGGACTGCGGCGTAAGATTAAATGTCTAGTTGTAAAAAAAAAGACGCTACAACGACGCGCAGCGGTTCGATGGTATCAACGATACGTCGACGCAAGCAAAAGACTAACGTAAATGTATAAGCGCAGGCGCTACAAACTATTCCGACGCACGAACTACACACTCGTAATTTACAACGCATGTAAATTTAACCATATCAACAATATACTTGACCGGATTTTACAACAAGATAAGCTCTTAAAATAAAATACAGATAAATCATCCGTCAATTAAATAATATAAGAAAATGGCTTAGCTGTGACAATCGCACAGTTGGCTAGTAGGTGGTAGAGAACTGGAATCGCTGGGCTGATTCGGTACTCTGGCGGACAAATACGAATCGCTCTGAGATGGATCGTCGCCGCTAAGTTCCAAGATGGCGTCAACTTCAATTCAGCCGGAAGATGGTGGAACGAATTACACACGTGAACGTGATACACTGGGTGTGAACTTGATGTGAACTTCGTACACTCCAACAGTAAGGTTCCAGAATAGGAAATCACAAATCGTACGATGTGTGCCAGGTCTATACAGATTACAAAGATTTCGACAATTCGAAAATTCTAAGATAATCCAACAACAAGGAAAAAACCTAAAAGAAATTAGAAATTAGGTTCAAGAATAAAGGCGGAACGACACTGCACTTTCTTTCTTTAGTTTCTTTTAAAAGTTACTAGTGTACTTCAGAACTATATAAAATTAATGAATAAACAGCATAAGTTACTACACTTACTAAAACTGATTTTACTTTACTTAAATAAATGGCAAACTAAGCGTTGAACGAGTTTTCATTTACCTGAGTTTTTGGGCGGTTTTTATGTAAGAAATCTAATCTTTATCGATTTCATCCGGAACAATATCCTACGAAAATACTAAATTTTCACTTTCTAGTGCTACTTTTAATCCAATATAAATTGTATAAATTTTACGAAGCAAAACTTTTCGCAAAACTCAATATTTAAAGCAACACAACTTATCGATCACGATTCTAAATTTTCAATGGCTGTTAAAAGACGAAAAACCCGTTAAAGTCAGTAATATCCAGAAAATTCATGCATTCGTTAATTACAATTTAATTGCAGTGATGGCCCAAAATCATGAGATTCCCGAAATGCGCCCCCGTAAACAGGGTTGCATGAAGAAGGCGAAATAACAACGAGAAAGAGAGCTAATGAAGGAATGAGTCAGCGAAAGCAGATAAGACATAACAACAGACAACTTTATCGGCCGAGAAAATTGCGAAATCGAATATCAAATAAATGTACTCTATAATTAATCTTTAATGTAAGGAAGGATTCTAATTTTAATAAAAAGAACTATAGGAAAAAGTATTTGTGCTTATAATAAAACTATATCTGTATACACCAAACTTCAAAACAATTGCTGGAGTAACAACATCTGATGAACGCGCGCCACGTTCATCGCGTACTGTCACTTATGAACGAACATTAACAAAATGTGATTAACCTAATCATAACTAGAACAAATAAAATTTAATTTAGATTAAATAATACAAGAAACTGTTGTAAATTACTATTATGAATATATTAAATAATAATCTGTGAAACGAATTAATAAAATTTGAAATGATAAAAAAAATTATAAAAGCGAAAACTAAACGTTACAATATTTATCAAACAGCTTGCCACAGAGTATCACACAACAGTGTTGTTGACAAACAAGAAATGAAAAATATTGAGTTATAATACTTAAAAAACTAAATACAACAAAAACAAAATCAAATCGGCACTTTTTGTCACTACCAAGCCCAACACAGCAATGTTGAGTGCAGATGCAATCCATTTGAGAAAAAGTCCCTATCCCCACTATCCTCGCTATAACTATTTTACTAAACGTCGTAGAAATATTAATTTAAAATTACAGAAGTTTCAATAATTTTTAATTTTTAACAAAATTAACCAAATAAATATGTAAAAAATATATCAAACGTATTATCTTATCACGAGAAGTATAGCATTAAATGAAATTAATAAATTTTATGAAAATAATGTAATAAATTAAGGTGAAACATTCGGTTAATTAAATCGTAAGTTAGCTGCAGAAAACTTGATCTGACTTGATCTCTTTCAAATAATATATTTATATATATATATATATATATATATATATATATATATATATATATATATATATATATATATATATATATATATATATACTGTCGAACCTCGATAACTCGAACCATGACTTGCCACAAAAAAAGTTCGAGTTATTAAAACTTCGAGTAAGCGAATTTTACAAAAAAAAATAAAAAATAGTATGTACATATGTATTTATTGAAGTAAAAAAAATACATATTTATTTCAAATAAAGACAGAACATAATATGCACAATAAACATAATTACATAAAATACATACATAATATTTTTCTATGGACAGGTAACGTTGTATTTCATTCTGGCGTAAAATATTCAGTAATTTGTGACTGATGTACCGTTTTTTTATTCTTATTTTCAAAAAAAGCTTGAATTCTATTTAAATTTCTATAAATAAAATCGGTTGTATCTTCATTTGTCTGTAAATATAAATTCAAAATTCGTATAGAATTTGCAACCATATCATTCGAAGGTGGCTGAAAATCTTCCTGTATCAATGGTTCATCATCACTTTCGCTGTCATCCATATCAAGGTTTATAAGTTCAGAACTGTAAGACTTGACAATATCCACATCAGTGGGAAACTTAGATGTATCGTAACAAGATCGTCATCCACCTGCTGTGACGAAGTGTGCTCGTCACAAAAATTGTTATGTAGATCACGATCGCGGAAACGTCTGTATCTCGCGAACGCAACACCTGAGAGACGCGAAAAATCAACACCGGGTTCACAAGTAAGACGCGCATCGGAAAATTGATAATTAAACTAGATCACGGACCGGGTAGTCCAGTTTCCGTTTATAACCAATCCGCCCTATATGTTAACATAGGACGGACAAACTTTGACACCCTAGGACCCGTTTAATTAACAAAACAGTATATAAACCGCGCTGCCGAGACAGCCAAGACAGTCAGATTTCATCTGTGAATTCATCGACATCTCCGCTACCGTCTTCCAGTCACCAGGCCACACCGACTTCTAGGTAAGAAAAGCACTCCTGTTTATTTACCGTACCGTACTGCGCTTCCTCGAGGTCTCGTGCCACTTTCCGTTTGGAACTCTTGTGCGATCACCGAACCACTCACATTGGCGTCTGTCGTGAGCGAATCCGAGACGTTGCTGTGGGCCGTTTGCGTTACAAGCCGGAGCTCCCACCGTAACTTCGCGACTTCGTCGCGTGCTACCTTCCGTTTTAGGAACTCTTGTGCGACCACCGAACAAATCACTTTGGCGTCTGTCGTGAGCGAATCCGAGACGTTACAGTGAGGCGTTTTGCGTGCACGGCCGGAGTTCACACCGTAACTTCGCGACTTTGTCGCGTGCCACCTTCCGTTTTAGGAACTCTTGTGCGACCACCGAACAAATCACTTTGGCGTCTGTCGTGAGCGAATCCGAGACGTTACAGTGAGGCGTTTTGCGTGCACGGCCGGAGTTCACACCGTAACTTCGCGACTTCGTCGCGTGCCACTTTCCGTTTTAGGAACTCTTGTGCGACCACCGAACAAATCACTTTGGCGTCTGTCGTGAGCGAATCCGAGACGTTACAGTGAGGCGTTTTGCGTGCACGGCCGGAGTTCACACCGTAACTTCGCGACTTCGTCGCGTGCCACCTTCCGTTTTAGGAACTTTTGTGCGACCACCGAACAAATCACTTTGGCGTCTGTCGTGAGCGAATCCGAGACGTTACGGTGAGGAGTTTTGCGTGTACGGCCGGAGTTCACCACGTCGAATTCCGCGAGACGCGTCGCGGAATCGTTTCCGACACACCAGCCGTCGTCCAGGGGACCCCATCGTCGCGACGCCCGGCGTCGATTTTCCGGAAAAGTGAAAAACCACTCATCGCGATCATTACGAGTCAACCAGCCGCTATTACGGGAACCCCACCACCGCGACGCCCGGCGTCGATTTGTGACCAAGCCGCGATTTCGCCGTTTCCGAACCTGCAGGCCTACACCGCGGGCCCCGACCGTCGCTCCGGACATACCGGCGTCCCGACGCCAGGCGTCGTTTTCCCAAAAACGTCACCTCTGTATTCCCCGATCCCGCCTCCTACACCTGTATATCCTACACCTGCTGTTAATCAACGACATTTCTGTAGTGACACCAGTGCTCAATAAAGACTCAATTCGTCATTTTTTTACCAACTTTGTGTTTCTTTTTGAAAACCCTATTGTCTCCGAAACCGCTATCCGACCGTTGGCGCCCGAGCAACCTCACGCCAACATTTTGTCGACGAGTCCGCCATAACTCGTCACACTGCATATAATCATCAAAAGTGCCAGTGTCCTGTGAATTATTTAAATGTGCCCAAGACTTGTATTCAGTTTGAAGTACTGCTGTATTCTCTTTATTAATATGATTTAATTGTTCTTTGATGAAAACTAAAGGAATATCATCCTCTTCCTCCCACACAGTACACTGACCAAACCAGGCATTATTAAAACAATTAGCAATTGTTTCAGGCTACTACCAGATGCAATACCATATTTAACTGCTGTGATAATCGATTCCTTATTTTAAGAATTAATTAGTTGACAACGCCGTCATCGTTGGTTAATAATTTAAATTTTTTTGAAAAATCATGAGCATTCGCCGGGGTTTGAACCCAGAACCTTTCACTCGCTAGGTGACTGCTCTACCACTTGAGCTACAAATTCTTATACTATTTCACCAGGTAATCAGCCAATGCATACTACAGTTGTTGATTGTAACGAATTGACGCAATCCATGTCACTTTACAATTTCTAACAACTAAAAACATTGCACGAAAAATCATGAGTATAAAATTCGCCGAGTATTTGTAGCTCAAGTGGTAGAGCAGTCACCTAGCGAGTGAAAGGTTCTGGGTTCAAATCCCGGCGAATGCTCATGTTTTTTCAAAAAAATTTAGATTCCTTATTTTATTAAATTGTAGACACTGTATTTGGAGGTACACCATACTTGCTAGCCACATCCTTTTTCTTTGAACCATTTTTAACTTAATTTATCAGTTTATACTTATCTTCTATTGTTAAGGTCTTTAAAATACGCTTCGGTGACATGACGCCTAACGCCTAACAATTAAGCAGTATACGAGTGAAATACTAACTTAGAATAACCATGGAATGTAAACTGTGGCTGAATCAAGAGATGTGTCGTTTCATCGTAAGCGCGGAATTCCCCGAAACTTCGACTTATCGAATATGCGCGCGTCGTTTTCTGTTCGAGTTATCGAGAAATTCGAGTAATAAAAGTTCGATTTATGAAGACAAATTTACATGCAATTTTCACTCTTGGCGCTGTTGCCAATACATTTTGTTCGAATAATCAAAAATTCGAGTTATCGGAGTTCGAGTTATCGGGGTTCGACTGTATATATAATATAAATAATTTTTATCCAATTTGAAATTGAAGAAAAAATTAAATATGCGAAAAAACGCTCAAAAGCAGGGTTTTCGGATATTTTTTTTTTTTAAGTTACAAATTCAAGTTGAATAAACAAATTATGTGTTGTAGAGGACCATGTTCTGAAACATGCAGAATTTCTTTAACAAAATCGAGCCCGGCATTTATGAGAAATTCAGACTCGAAATTTTTTAGTAATTTATTCTACATATCAAAAAGTTGAATGTACAGAGGTTATGACTTGTTCCTACGCGGCTGTTACAGTTTTCCAAAATTTTAATAAACATATATATGACAACCATTTGTAGTTTTTTTTAAATAAGCATATAAATAATAAAATTACAACAACATTATTATTCTTGTCATGAAATGTTTACCTTAGAATGTATGTAGTTGACAATTAAATTAAATGAAAATTCAAAATTTTCGAGTATGATTGTTATAAATTAAATGATTTTGTTGGAAATATGAACCAGATGGGTTGAGTTCCATAACTGTCAAAATATGTTTCAACTCATATCTTCAAATATTTATTTCTTAATTTGTAGACAAGCTAAAAAAGGATCTGAAAATTTATTTGTGAATAGATGGACTAAGGAAGAAGTTTTTTTTTTAATCGTATACATTTTATGGCATTAATTTAAAAATCATATTTTTACATTTTAAGGAAAAAAGTAATTAAAGACATATTTATTTCCAAATATTATTATTATTTTATTATGTAATTGCAAGTAACTAAAATTGTCGTTACAATTCGTCCCTTTTTCAATAAAAACACCACTTTGCCCCAAGTAATATAAAATATCGCTATGCGTAGCGGAATTCCGCTACAGTTGGCAACGCTGATCAGTCTTGACGACAACGAGGCATCTAACCAATGAGCAACAAGGACAAGATAAGTGTTGCAAATTGTGTGGTATGTTTCATGTCGTTACTGCTATTGAAAGAAAATTTTTTTTTTTTTTATTGATGTTCTGCTCGCTCCATGTTATTTATACATACAATATAATTCATAATATTTACAACTTTATTTAACTCTCAAGAAAATATAATTATTTGAAATTTGAGCAATGATAATAAATCATCTAGATATGAAAGTGTATGAAACTGCAATATGTAGACAAATCTTATTTCTATCAACTATAATTTGAATTATGTAGGTTGTGAGCAGTCAGGTGACGAAAATGATAACAGCGTGAACAGCTGTTCAATGTGCAACGTCAGATTTTGATTTTAACATTTCCTTTTTTATGGTGTCATGCTTTATATGTAGTGCTGTTTTTATTTGTTAGTCCTTAATTATATTACTGATCGGTGCAAAATAAAAATAAAATAAAGTTATAGCGCCCAATTGAAGCGACATTTTCAATGAAAGCTTTCTTGGGCGCACTTTTCAGTTCTTGAAATTGATGTTTTTTTTTCACTTTTTATACAAATCAGAAACAAAATACAAATGATAATATATTAGAAAATCTAACATCAAAACAGAACATCTATTTCCGTGTTGCCAAGTTTTCTCGCGGTCAGCTTCGTCAAGTGACTGCAAATTTAGATTACTTTTTTTGTATTGACGATCTATGATAAGCTAAGCGATACACTATCTGGTGATAGAAAATAAAACTATTAATGATGTGATGAACTGGCGCAATTTCCGTATTGTGCATATATTTCTTTGAGAATTTTGTACTACAGATTATTATCAGATTTAATATATTTGATGTATTACAAATCCAATATATTTTCAGTACCTACATTAATAACCAGTTGCACAGTATTTACTTAATTTTGATGGATCGTTAACAAGAAAATATCGAATCGAATTTTTCACAGCAATCTTAATGTTTAGTTACTGATATGACATTTGACCTTGATCATTAAAGTTTAAAATAACACTGTTTAATTTGCCATAAAGATGAGTAATGTGTATTATTAGAATCTTAGAAATAATTTCGTTAGCTTTTATTGACTGCAACGGATCATAGTCGCCCAGAAAAATAAATAAATATTTTAGTTTATTTAAATAAATTTTATTAAAAAGAAATTCCTCAAATTAAATAAACAGAATAATATTTTGTTTTTATAAAATTATTTAAACATATTTAAAGAGTCTTGTTTTGTATTAAAATTTCAAACAAATAGATATTTATTGCAATTGTGGCCAATAAAAATAATTATTAATTATACTTTCTTATAAATATGTGATTTGTCATTAAATGTATGTAATTTTTATTCATATCGCTAGAACTTGCATTATAATCATAAACTTTGTCATTGCTTTCATACTACCACTTTTATTTTACTCGCCAAAAGTATCGTTCAAATAAAATCTACACTAGGTGCGCTCGGAAATTCAACACCGTGTACACTTTTAAAATTATTTACTCCTAAATCGTTCGTTTATTCTAGTTTGTGTACACTGTGCGCAAGTAGTTGCGTCCGGTGAAAGTCGTGTAGTGCGCATGATGCTTACACCATTTACCCTACCTGAGTTAGAGTATATTTGATTTACACGATACCTTTGGCACTTAAATTAAGCCATAAGTTGTTATATAAACATCACAATTTCATCACACAAGCAATCCGAGAGTCCTGAAAGCCGTCGTCATAGCCAAAGCATCATTCCATTCCCCAGCGTAAACCAGAATATCCTACAACGAAGGAACCGGCACCGACTTCACCAGAATAGCGGATCCGTCCTTATCTTCCAGTCTGCCAAGCGAACAACGGAAAGAAGACAACAACCTCAATGATTAAAGAAGCAACATTTTCGTCCTGTACTTTTACCTATTTCAATTGAATCAAGCGAACAATATTTTTTTATGATGTCAGCTATAGTTCACACAAGCAGCTTCAGATCTTTTGATATGTTTCTTCCACTTACTCCAATTAAATGATATTTTACAATAATATTGTGACTATTCAGATTTATCGCATTTTTTTTTTCAAAATAAACGAAAAAACAATTTAATTGACATATAAAAAGTCTCAATTTATTTTCGGTTCCCATTATAAGTAGTCTCGTTATAAATTATTATAAAATAATTATGTACGAAGATTTGACAAGAATCTTTTACAATATTTTTTGAAAAGTGTTTCTAAAATAATATCAAAAACTGTCTTTATCTAAACATGTCTCTGAAAGTAAGCATGTACTTTATAGTATTTAAAATTAATCATGTATATTTTTTTATTTAATTATATACTTCACAATTAAGGAAATTTGGTTTTGTTTACAACATGCAATTTTTATTTTAATGTCGCCGTTTTGATATAATCATCGTATATCTTCATCAGAACAAATTAAAATAAATAATTAACAAACACTCAAAGTACAAAGTAAACAAATTATACAATTTTTAATTAACAGTAGTTAAATTGTATTCAGTCCATTGCCATCACACTGATTTATGTTGATCCAATGCTTATAAATTGCAATTGCTTCATAATCTTTCATCCATATATTTGGGTCCGGTGGTGATTTCGTTATCTTCACATTTAATATTGTACTACACTTGCTACAGTATCATGTGACAGTAACTCTTGTTACAATTCATTAATTTTCTACAAAAAACGACGATCTACATATTGTCGGTGTTGGCACAAATTTCTGCAACGTGTGCATTCATTTCTTAATAATTCATTATCTTAATCATGCATAATAAATCACAAATCTGATCTTTTCATCTTGAAATTTATCTCCACAGAAATGATTAAGACTTATTGTTTCATATTTTTATGCAGAATATTGTAGAGTTGTATATATTATGAATAGATTTAATACTTTTAATATACACAATAAAGAATAGTACCAATTTTTTCCTTTTTTTTATTTGATGATATTGGCAAAATATCTATTCTCTAGTCCAATTCTTTTCACCGGATAATGTCTATAAAGTAAAACATCATAAATATAGATCATTTACGCACAAATATTACCAATGCATCTTATTTTTATTCCAACCAACTTTATTTTTGTATGATTTCTAGGACTTTTATGAATTTGACATATGCTGTAGGAAACCGTCGAATAAACGTTTCAGCAGTCCAATTCTCTCGACCAGAACATCCCTACAAAGTAGACTTATAATAAAGTTTGATCATTTATATACAAAACATTTCTATGAATACATATACTAACCTTAATTTTATTCAAATTCATGACCGTGCAGAAAACTTAATATACGAAATTGAACGCTAACCCTGTTTACTTCTTTCTATTATTTAAAAATTGGCATTGTATTTCATTGCAAAGTTATAATTTTGACATATGAATTGTCATTTTGACAGTTAAAACGTATGTCGCATATTTTGGCATTCAAGTCGGTAATAAAATGTTGGTAAATGCTCAGTTTGATATCTAGTGACGAGCAGCAACAACTATTTTATGCTGTCATCTATCGGTAAGGTTTCACACATAGCATTAGGCTGGAACTACTATCGGTTCAGACTACTTTCGGCTGACGCGGACATAAATTTAGCCACGCCCACTTTTCGGTTTTTATAGAATCGGGCGAAGTAGACAGAGCGCCACATTTAAAATTTTCGGGATTTGTAGAATCGGCTGATGTAGATTCTGTTCAATTAGAATCTGTTGTAATAGATTCGGCTGCTGAGGGCATTCCCAATATTATTATTGTAAGTTTATTTACATAATCACATATTCACTGACACAATTCCAATCCGAAGCTGGATTCTTTACTCGAAGTAATAAATAATGTAAATATTAACATTGACACAATGCCTGAAACAGGACTTCCGGGCCAGCGGACGGTAAAAATCGCCGCAGAACCCCTAAAAACCCAACAAACAATTAACGATTTAGTTAGCGCTATACCTAAATATAATGGTTACCTACCCTAAATTCCTTACTCGTTTCATAACTCAAACAGATGAAATTATAGAATTAATTAATATCTTGCAACCTAACGCAATTCAAATAAAATTAATATTATTTCAAATTAAAACAAAACTAACAGATCGCGCAGAAGAATTAATAAACGATGACAAATTCGATACATGAAAGACCTCCGCGAATTTCTTATTGGAAAATACGATGATAAATAGCAGATCATAAAGAGGCCTAGTAGATGGCTTAGGCTCAATATTTAAACAAATCACTGGAAATTTGAACGCTGAAGATATAATAAAATTCTAAGACACTTGGAAGATAACCATCATTTAGAAATATGGAAGGTTTGTAAATAAGCGACTGTGGGTAGGAATAGAAAAGTAATGAAAATACGCAGGAATCCAGTCAGAAAATTATACAGTTTATTTACTGAGCTCAGTAAATAAACTGTATAATTTTCTGACTGGATTCCTGCGTATTTTCATTACTTTTCTAATCATTTAGAAAATCAGTTAAAACTATCATACAAATGATATCAAACTTCAACAATACGATGCACAATATTCAACACAACGAACTACTATTATTGTCAAAAATTGAAAACATTAACGACTTATTACAAATTAACTTGACCAAGAATAATATCTTACACGTAAGAGATCTTTACACTCAACGAATAACACTCTACAACGCCATTTTGCACAAAATACAAGATATCCATCACGTTCTGCAAAATAAGAACATTGCATCCCTCTATTACCAAGCGCGATCATTATAAAGGTCAACTGCCCTTTGAACTACTAATCTTTAATAAAAATAAATTGTAAAATCGAACCAACCCAAATTATTTATTTTTTATCAATACCTATAAACTTTACTATTTCTGCCCCTTACCTACAAAAACACGAGTCAGAAATCGTAACTATAATCCCAGATGTTAACTAATTTTTAAAAGTCAGAAAATAAAATTAAACTAAAGGACATGTGTACTAAAAGCAAAACTAATCCGAATGCGTTCTACCCCCATTTCAAGCCATCATGTGAACATGGAATACTTCTTCACCAAAACTTTAGTAGCTGCCGCTACACAAGGCTAAAGATCCACAAAAGTAACATTAAAATTATTTCTGAAATTAATCAATATTTCAGAGGGAGCTTCCTTTTAAGGAGGGAGGAGTTACATCATCGACGCATACAGTGAGATGCACAGACGACATACCTCAACCGTTTCCAGGGCGCCACCTGACCCCTGGTGCTGACTTAGCTAATAAGAGAAACTGTAGAATTAGATACTGTTTTGTAGTTAGCTACAATCTAGCTCTGTACTGGGGAACACCTCTAAATGTCAATAAAAATATTATTAAAATCTCTCAGCCGACTTATTGATTGATAATTTATATATATATATATATATATATATATATATATATATATATATATATACAGGGTGTTAAAAAAGTTCCGGGACGGTGAAATATCTCGAGAAATACACATCGAATCAAGAAACAAAAAAACATGTGTTTCATATTTTGCAAAAACCTATCTAAGCACACCAAACACAAACCCAACTCCCACCCCCAGGGGATGGGGCGGGGGGCAACTTTGTAACCTTAAATGAGTACCCTTATTTTTTATTGCAGATTCGTATTCTGCGAACAAAAATAAGTTCATTTTATCTGAAACTTTTTTTCCAGTTCGGAATAGATGACGCTCTAATCGCAAAAATAAGTTTTAACATGATTCTGAAAGAAAAGTAAAAAACGGTCTAATATCACAAGAAATAAACATTGAATCAAATAAAAAAAATCAACATAATCACAAGTAGCCACAAGCTTGAAATAAATTTGCAAAACGATTTTATAAAATAAACGTTATTTTATTCCTTTATTATTTTTTAGTGTGCCTTTTTTTCGGTGAGTCCCCTTGCGATTAGAGCGCCATCTATTCCGAATTGGAAAAAAAGTTTCAGATACAATTAACTTATTTTTTTTCGCAGAATACAAATCTGCAATAAAAAAATGGGGGTTCTCATTTAAGGTTCCAAAGTTGCCCCCCGCCACACCCCCTGTGGGTGGGATTCGGGGTTTGTGTTTGGTGTGCTCAGATATTTTTTTGTAAAATATGAAACACGTGTTTTTTTGTTTCTTGATTCGATGTGTATTTCTCGAGATATTTCACCGTCCCGGACCTTTTCGAACGCCCTGTATATATATATATATATATATATATATATATATATATATATATATATATATATATATATATACCGGGTGTAACACGAAAAGTGAAACATAGGCGTTTAACATGGCAAATCAGTTTTTCCGTGCGCATTGCTTACCTAATTATTTTAGGAAAAAATATTTCAAATAAATGTTGTAAAGCATAAAATTCTACATCCGAATCAATAAACAAAATTCATTTTGACTACTTCATAACTGCAGAAATTAAATTTGAAAATTCACGTAATTTCAATTTAATAGTAATAGCCATGGAATTAAAAACAGGAGATGAACAAATGCGTAACGTTTTATACGTCAAATTATTAGTATTTATTTTGACCAACTGTGATATTAAATCAATATTAGGGTTTATTATTATCAAAAATGAATAATTATTCAGATGAAGAAAAGTTGCAAATAATTAAATGGCATTATTCTGGCCATAGTTTACGACTAATTCGTGACTATATTAGCGCTATTTGGCAGCATCATGATATTCCTAGTACGGCAACTATTCAGAGGTTTATAGTAAAGTTTGAAAAGACAGGAACACTAAATTTCAAGAACGAAATAAATGAAAGAATTTATAACAATGAAGAAAATATTCTTGCTTTAATTGAACTGGAGCCAACAATGAGTGTGCGGGAAATTTCCAGAGAACTAAATATAAATTTTATGACAGTGCATAGAATTCTCAAAAAACATAAATACATTCCTTTTAAATTTCAAAACCACCAAAATATTATGGAACGAGATTTTGAACTGCGTGCCTCATTCTGTGACATAATGATGGAGTAATCAAATTGTAATAGAGAATTTTTAAGTAGTATTTTATTCACAGATGAATGCACATTTACCATGAATGGCGAACCAAACTGTCATAATTATCTGTACTGGGCACAAAATAATCCACATAATATTGTAGAATCGAGGACACAATATCGTCATTCTGTCAATGTGTGGGCAGGAATTTTTGGTGATAAAATCATTGGCCCATTCTTCATCCAACGAATAAATTCAGCATCATATTTGAATTTATTAATTAATGCTGTTGGACCACAAATTGTTGAAACAAACAAAGAAAATGTGTGGTTCCAGCATGATGGCTGCCCTGCACATAGCACTAGAGAAGTTGTGGAATATCTAAACCATGTATTTCCTGAAAGCTGGATAGGACGAAATGGACCAGTTAACTGGCCAGCACGGTCGCCAGATTTAAATCCGTGCGATTTTTCTATATGGGGCCATATAAAATCTTATGTTTATAAAAAAAAGATACCAGAATTTAGAAGAACTTAAAAATGCTATATTGCAAGAATGCCAAAAAATAAATAATCGACAATTAAAAAATACTCGAGAAAGCTTCTACAACAGATTAGGTTATTGAACTATTTGAACATCTAATTTAACAATTTAAGAATATTTAGTTTGTTGATTTTTTATTGAATTAAATTTATGTTACATTAATTAATTTTAATATCAAAAGTATGAGCCGTTGGCACTTGGTGAAACATTATGAATAAGAATGAAGAACGTAGACACTTGATGTAGTTTCACAAAATTATTTATTAACAAGTTGATCGATTTCGGCTTATTAGGCCATCTTCAGAACGTTGACTGATTAAAATACAAGTTACACACAGTTTATATAGTACAGTGATTAACGGTACAGTTTATTTACAAAGATCTTAATACTATCTGAATGAAACAAATCCAACTGGTCATTGAGTACATTTAAGCCGCTATGAATAGCTTTCTGAATTTCAAATGCTTCTAAGAAGTTCATTCTACGTCCTTTATTGGTAAAGTGTAAAATATCCAAATTGTCAATGTTGCAGGTATGATTTTTTTCATTCAGATGTATCGCCATATTGGAGTCAGTTTTTTTAAATTTGAAAGATCTCATATGTTCGTAAAACCTAATCTTAAAAGATCTCCCTGTCTGACCAATATAAATAGCGTTACAATCGTTACAATTTAGTTTATAAATACCACTATTATCTAATTTATCTTTAACGGTTAATTTGTTATTGACTAAAATATGCTTAATAGTATAGATGTTATAATAGGCTGCATTAATATTAGAATTCTTTAGTTGATAACCTATGTTGTTACTGATATTGTTTACAAAAAACAATTTACAATATGGTTTACACTCTGAATTTGAAGAATGATCTCCGTAGATTTTATTAAACATGATTTTCTTGTTCTTCTTAGAAATTAACTTATCGATTATACAAGGGTTGTAACCGTTATTATAAGCTATTTGTCTGATAGTGTTTCGTTCTAAATTAAAGTTAATTGTAGATAAAGGAATATTTAACAGTCTGTGTACATAACAATTTAGGGAAGACATTTTAATATTGTTAGGATGGTTTGAGTGTGCTGGTATAATGGTGTCTGTATAAGTAGGTTTTCTATAGATTTTATATTCAAAAGATGATTTTAACCGTTTAATAGTGATGTCAAGGAAATTTATCTGGCAATTCTCTTCTTTTTCAATGGTAAATTTAATGGCTTTATTTTGACTATTGAGAAGTAATACTAATATTTGTAATTGTCTGTCAGAGCCTGAGAATAAACAGATTATGTCATCTACGTAACGGTACCAGAATTTGATCTCGTTAATAATTTTAGCCTTAGAATTAAAAATTGATTTTTCAAAATTGTCCCTAAAGATTTCAGCTAATAAAAGACTTAAATGGTTTTGATATTATTATTAAAGCTAGTGAAGCTTAGAACAAAATGGTAGGTATTGTAAAGAATTTATTGCATAGTAAATTTGTAATTATTTTTAATTCCGTGTTTAGATGATTCGCACTTACACATGACAGAAATATTAAAGGAAGGAGACATAATTCGTATGTGCGATGTGGATCTGCTTTAGTCACCTGTTGAAAACTTGATTGAAAATAATATCGTTACAGTAAAATGTAAACGAAAATTAGAATTTCAAACTATGGAATATATTCCGGAAAAAAATTTGCTCGTATTTGATCAAGATAAACACGAGAAACCTATTCAAGAAACATGTTTTACAACAAAGATATCGGCAAAATCTCAGAGAAAACAACATTTTTGCCCTTTTTGTAAAAAACATCAATTTGCTTTTGGAAGACATGTCTTAACAATACATAAAACTGAACATACTGTTCAAAATATTTTGCAACATCCAAAACATTCTCTACAAAGAAAAAAAGAACTGTCTTTATTGAGAGGCAAAGGTAAGCATATTTACAATATGGAAAACAAAGAAAAGAATGCACCCTTAGTTGTTAGAAATCCAAAGAAAAGCGATGTGAATACTTTTGTTCTTTGTCCAAATTGTACGGCATATTTTTTGCCAAGAAATCTTGCTCGTCATCACAAATATTGTATTAAGAGACCACCTAACCGTATGCGTGTGTTAAAGATGGCTATAAACTTACGCAATTCTGTTGATGATACACTTCTAAGTAAGTTATTATCCGATTTAAAACAAGATGTTATAACAGAAACGATCTTAGGAGATAAAACGTTGTTGCTCTTAGCGTCTTCAATGTTAATAAAATACGCCAGAGAAAAACATCTTGGTTCTTTTATAAGACAAAAACTAAGACAATTATCTAGATTGTTAATTGTGGTAAAACAAATTGATCCTACAGTGAAAGATTTCAAATCTTGCTTGATCCCACATAAATATGACACTATTCACGATGCTGTTTACAAATTATGTGAACTAAATACAGAAACTTTTACCTACAAGAGGCCTTCAATGGCAGCCCAATTGGGAGCTATGATAAAAGATTGCATAGATGTGTTAAAATTATATAATATTAAAAATGGGTTGAATGATACAGTGCATCAGAAACATCTCGATGATTTTTTACTAGTCCACGAAAAGAAATACGGTAGTTTAGTAGCTAAAAGCGCTTTATCTACGTTAGCTCAGAATAAATGGAATAAAACTCAATAATTATTTTTTTGTTGCAGGTTAATGGCAAGGATGATAAAAGTAGTTCAGAAGATGAAGACAAAGATTATAGTTATGATAGCCCTAAAATATCTTCTCATGAACCATCACCGAATTTTAATGAAATTTGTCACAGAACAACACATTTCGACAGCTCATCGCCAAGTTCGAAATCAATGTATCGTAGAACACCAAGAAAAAGACTTCTAAAATCTCCTCATCGACCATCGCCAAATTCGAAATCAGTTTATTATACAACACCAACTAAGAAACGCCAAAAAAATGATCAGGATTCCGATTATTCTCAAAATGAAACACCACAGAAAAAAAAATACTGTTTTGAAACTTGGGATTCTATTCCAAGTCCTGTGAGAAGGGTTCATCACAAAAAAGTACCATGGTCTAAGGTGGAGAAAAATATAATTTTTAAAGAATTTAAAAATTATCTTGAAACCAAAACTCTTCCTTCTCAATCAGAATGTAAAGCAATAAAGCAAAAGTACAAGCAACAATTTGATCATAGAACTAGTGTTCATATTAAAGCTTTTATCAATAATACAAATAAAACGAGAATATTTGATTAATTCTGTTCGGTAAAACAAAGTATACAATCGGGTATAATAATTACATTCCAGTTGGTTTTGGATAATAATCTTATTTGGTTTTGGTTATGCTAATTTTTATTTCTATATTTTCTTGAAAACGGTACCAAACGATTGTTTTTGAAATGATACAAATACTTAATTGTTATTGAAATAATATTATTTTATGTTTATTTAAAAATAAATAATATTTTATTCAAAATGTTACAAATTCTTGACTTATTACAATAATATGTATTTTATGTTTACTATTAATAGTATATTGTGTATCAAAGGCGCAAAAGATGCTGGCGAGTTACAGCTTACAGCCAAGCTGAAGCGAACCGAGGTCTGCAGAGGCGAACTGAATCACCTGAAATACAAAGATATTATTCATTGTTTATATTTTATTATTGAAATATAACTTACCAGCATGATTTGTAGTCTGCATTCGAAAATAATTTTAATTAATATACTGATGATACTGCCTACCTGAAATATAAAGTTATGTAAATTAATTAATCGATCTTAGGAGGGCTTATATCCAAAAAAGTTTTTGTTTGTTTTATTTTTCTCAAATTGTATTAAAGATATGTCTTGATTGGTGTTAAATTATTACGGTCTTTGATAACCTGCTCTGGTATTACCAAACATCCTATCCTCGAATAGAATCACCTGAAGCATAAAATTAAATAATTCAAAGGTAATAATATCATTACTACTAAAATATAACTTACTTGTAGTCTGTAAGGTTATGTTGGTTGCATACACACGCAAATTAGTTTTTAATGATATTATATCTATCTTATGTTCGCACTGTCCTGAAGTCTAAAAAATATCATTTTTAATTATGGTCAGCGTTAGTACATAAGTAACAGTTTGTTCTCGAAATACTTTTGGAATTTTACTTCTTTCTTTTGTTGTTTTATCGTTTCTTTCCTAATTTTTTTGCTTCGTATGACATCGTACTTTTTCCTGCATTGATTATTATTTTAATTATTTTCTTTT
The DNA here is from genome assembly GCA_947425015.1 of Pterostichus niger. Taxonomy (NCBI): domain Eukaryota; kingdom Metazoa; phylum Arthropoda; class Insecta; order Coleoptera; family Carabidae; genus Pterostichus; species Pterostichus niger. The sequence goes on from OX380337.1 coordinate 14,833,411, forward strand.
CTTCAATTACTCTTATTAAATGAGTTAATTTTTAGTTTCATTCACTTCATAAGGACCTATTATTGTTAAGAAATTCATACAATGCATTTATATTGTTCAATATATTCATGTGAATATTTCATAAGAACAATCGTTTGATATTACTTAGCAAAGACTCAAACCAAAATATAAAATTTCCTGAAAAAAAAAAAATTAATAGTTTTCAAAATTAATATGTTTAACATGTAATATCATGTCTAAGAACATCTGTGTGAATAAAGATTTTAAAAATAATTCATTTATTGAACAGAAAAGTCACTTTGAAAAAATGTATCTCGAAAGCGTATTGTTTCCGTAAAGCTGATTACATGACTATATATATATATATATATATATATATATATATATATATATATATTTTAAAAAGGATTCAATTATATAATATATGAAATAAAGGAAAAGCTTCAGAATCCAATGTTTTTATAAAATATTTATTTGTGGACGTTTCGAGCAAAAATATTAGCTCATCATCAGCACCTTAAAATATAAATACAATAATTATAATATAAAACTAGCAAATTAAATAAAATAAAAATGTAGACATCAATATTAAATTAAATATTATTTTATTAAACAAACCTCATACCGCTTTCGGCACTTGTTATACCACTCACAATGTACAAGTTAAAATAGCTCTTCTTAATACACACATAACAATTAAGGAAACTGCTCGTCCACGTCCCCGAAAAAGACATTTTAATTACGAGACTACAGATGACCCCATTTTAGACCCAATGAAAAAATTGAAAATAAATTTTTATTTTATTTACTTGACACGGCTATCTCGAAATTAAATGAGAGATTCGAGTTGCTAATGGATCAGAATTATTATAATAATAATCTATTAAATAACGAAAAGGCTTCAGAATCCAATGTTTTTATAAAATATTGATTTGTGGACGTTTCGAGCAAAAATATTAGCTCATCATCAGCACCTTAAAATATAAATACAATAATTATAATATAAAACTAGCAAATTAATCAAAATGTCAAACCTTTAAAAAACTTAAAAATGTAAAACAATATTTGTAAAATGTCAATAATAACAAAAAAGAAAAAGATACATATGAAAAATAAAAATAGAAAAACAAAAAATAATAAATAATTAAAATAAAATATATAAAATTTAAATTGTTAAATTCTCTACAAAAATTTGAGCATATTTTAAATTATTATACGCTTCAGTTTGATAATTAATCGAGGTATCATGGTGTAAATCTATATGTAACGTTTCTAAAATAAGTCTATGCTTAAATAATTAAAGTTAAAGCACTATGTTTTGGATCAAGAAGCTTGCAATAATAATTATGTTGATATATTCTTTTTTCCAATGGTTGTGAAGTCTCTCCAATGTAACATTTTCCACAAGACCCACAAGGAATTTTGTATACAACATTTTTATATTTATATTTTTCAATTTTGTCCTTAGTTTGTGTATAAAGCGAAGTAGTATTAGTGAAGTTAGTAGTTATAATTTTAATATTTATTTATTTATTTTATGTTACGCTGTACAACAGGAATTTAATCCCAATTACAGTACAGGGTCCGCACTCACCGAGCCGCAGTGTGGTAGTTCATATAATTTTAGCTTGAGTGCTATTCGAATTCCGTATCGCTATCCACACCACCGTACTGACGGACAAATTACCAATAGTTTTTCTAATTCCAGATATTAATTTGTTATCAAAAGGAATAATAGCAACAACATGCACAAAGTGTACGAAACGATGCAATGACGTTGTTATTGAATGACTTAGGGTTTAATGAAATATCGAAATTTCTAGCGCTCGGCTTGTGTGCGCCCTCTAGGACTCTGCGCCCGGGTCAGCCGCACCCCTTGAACCCCCGTTAAAGACGGCCCTGCTTCCGCGCGTAAACAGTGCCCCTTACTTAATTTATACAGTAGAATTTTAATGCGGTCCGGATCTTTACTCTTATCTCGGGACGAGAAGATAAGGCTACGATATGTTGTTTTGTTGTGGTGTAGATAATACAACTTTATTTTTTCCTTAATTAATAAAAATATATAGTATACCAAATCGACATCTTAGAATAATAAGATCATAACTGACATTTTTGAGAAAATTATGATTTTAGAAGTTCAAATTTACAAATATTATTTTCAGGGATGGAATGGAACTCATAACGATATCCGATAGGTAACATTATTATAATATTTAATTTATTGAATTTTTAAAAATAATATTATGTAACCGTAACGTAACAAATAACGATTTACAAGAATGTTATCCATGTTTCCATATTTAATATTTGCCCATTTTGCCGTTGAAAATATAATTTTATAATTAACTGATAGTTTATTGTTTAATATTAAATTGACACCTGGATTCAAACCATTATTTAATCTTTCAGAGCCATGTAACTTATATTAAGTAAGTTAGCTGTGGCACAAATGTATATTTTAAACTAGAATATTACTGGAAAATAGCTTTATCTGCTATTTTTTAAGTAAGAATTCTAATAACAGTGTTGACAAAACTCAAAACTTACGATAGAACTTTGTAATTTTATATCTAATATTTCATTGCATTTTAGATATACATTAGAACTATACCTGTGACTCTCACGCGAAGAAATATATCACTTACCGAGACCTGCTTCGCCAGAGTGCCACACACAGTAATGGGTCAAATGCGTGATGATATATATTATTTTATTTATTTGAGCTACAGAATGTAACATATTGGATGTTCAATAATGACATTTTTTTATTTGCTGAGAAGAGTAAAGCATCCAAATTGTTAGCGGTTAACAAAAATTATTTAATAGATGAGAAAATTATTTAATTTTGCAATACAACTTAAAATGTTTTTAACATTTCAACGTAATCACTTTTATCTATACATATTTGCAGATGGCATGTTGGCATGTAACAATGTCAACCGGAATAATGCAGCTGGATTTTTTGCAATAAAATTATGCCACAACAATTTTCACACAATATCACATAAAGAAGTCGTCATTTATATGGAAGATGATGGTGGACACGTACAAATGTAATAATAGTATGTTATGTAAATGATGATAAAGTTTATGAATGATTTAATCGTAAGATCGAGTTACAATGACAGATACCTGAAGCTAACTTCACTCCGTGCTTATATCTCAAGTCGTGAGTGAAACATTCGAAACCACGACTTGTCAACATGTGATTAAAATGTTATTTAGTGCCATGAAAACCAGTACGTTAAATGGCATTTTAATAACGGTAGTAGAAAATATTATAGTATTAGGCTAGGTTGGGAAGATGATCATTATTGACCTGGCGCCAACATTGTACCCAGAGGTGCAACCGAGGGGTCTATAATGATTTTCTCAACCGTGGTTTATATACGATTTTTTCCATTACTAGCTCTTAAGTCCTATGTAACGAATTTTTTATTAATCATAACATAACCAATTTACTTGTTAATATCTACAAAAACCGAGCAGGCAGAAATTAAATTCTTTTGTTTTAACATTGTTTTTACTTCCTTGTACGAAGTAAAGGAAGTATTGTTATCGCGAAAATTTTCGGTTCTCAGATTTCAGTGGAAATACGCATTTTGGCCCTCCCTGAGTCCATTTTGACTAATTTCGTCGTGACGTCTGTACGTACGTATGTACGTATGTATCTCGCATAACTCAAAAAGGTAAGCCGTAGATAATTGAAATTTTATATTTAGGACTGTTATAACATCTAGTTATGCACCTCCCTTTTTGGTCATTATATAACTTCCGGAAGTGGTACTTTACTTGAAGCCTATCATAGATTTTCATGAAAAACTATATTCAAATATAATTTAAAACTTTCCAAATTTGGTATATAAGACTACTATATCAATGGAAATAATATAATAGATTTTGGTTAAAATACACTAACCGGAAGTGACACATTTCATGAAGCTGCTAACAGTTTTCCTTGAAAAAAATGGTATTATTTTAATTTTAGAAATAAATGCTTCAAATAAAAGTTTTAGAGAATTAAATTCTGCGTCTAGCACATTAAGAATTTTTAAATTAGTCTTTTGCATAAGCGAGATATCTAAATTTAAATAGTATATATTTTGTGTTTTTTTAAAATTAAGTTTGCTATGGATTAGAACAAAAAATAAAAAAATAAAAGATTTTATGTCAAATATGTGCAATTAAAAAATATCTATAGTTTAATACGCGTACAAGGAAGTCATGTGGTGTCCACATCAGATTTTTTTAATATTTGGATCCTAGAGAAAATTTGTCCAGGGAGAATCTTTCTGGGTTGAAATAGTAATAAAATATCTTCTGACCTGGCAAAAGTATTCATTTGTTTCCAACATGGCAAACCTACAAGACAAAATATACGACATAATACAATAAGCAAGATGTCCAAATATAGTTCCAACATTTTTAAATTTCGATAACTCAGAAACTTACATTGGGTATTCATTTCAAAGTACCTCCGCTATCATTTTGGCAGAAATAAGGGAGACATATTATCTCTAAAACATCATAGTTGGTTCAAGCTCCATACTTCAACTAATGATGCCAGAGAGTCTAACTGCAACTTAATATGGCCGTGGGTAATCTTACTGCAACTTCATGAAATATACGAAGTACTCAAATTTCATTTACACACGGGTTCTGCAGCAATAAATACTAGTCATGTTTTCATCTCTTATATAAAAATGCAAATATAACTCTAAAATGAACAAAACTACAAGGTAAGATTATTAAACAATATTATAATAATCATTTACCTTTACGATCATTTAACAATAAATAAATTCATAAATACATATTTCCCAATGTAACAGTAAAGCACACTCACATAAAATATGACAGGTAGGAAGATACTTACTATTCAATCAATTAATATTTTCCTTGCAATTAACGAGTTAAATAAGTTCCGAAGCTTGAATTTCTTTAAAAAGTGACAGTTCTCATTATTTACCTAGGTCAATAATAATACATTATTACCCGTTAAGCACGCGGTAGAGAAAAGCAATTTCACAACTCAAAACGAAGTCATTAATGGCATGTAGCTAGGCCAGTAGTGAAAAAAATATTTTGAGTTGTTTTGTAAAAATCGTCTCTAAAGCGACTTTTATTTGCTGCCATATTTTAAAAGTTAATTTAGAAGATAAATTCAAATATTTCTTTCAAATAGAATTATTTTAATCTCTAATAATTTGGATCCTTAACTTTTGTCAGCAAAAAAAATATTATCATTGAATATCCGGTACGTGATAAATATGATTTAATGATTTATATTTTAAGAGAGGCAAAACTTTTTTTTCTCAGATCAATAATAAACAAGAATAAAGAACGTAGACACTTGTTGTAGTTTCACAAAATTATTTATTAACAAGTTGATCGATTTCGGCTTATTAGGCCATCTTCAGAACGTTGACTGATTAAAATACATATACATACAAAATAAGTACGTAATTATGAATCCTAGCGCCCCTGTTTTATACGGTCTACCTAAATTACATAAACCTAATAACCCCATAAGACCGGTAGTTTCTTATGTTAAAGCACCTTCTTATCATATCTGTAAATTATTAAATGATCTATTACATGAGGTCTTAGACTTTAAACCCTCATATAGTATAAAAAATACGATAGATTTAATTAGTAAAATTAAAGATGTTAAATTACCCGATAACGCCAAATTAGTATCGTTTGATGTTACTAGTTTATTTACTTCTGTGCCCGTCAAAGACCTTAAAATTATAATTATTAAACTTTTAGAGGAAAACAACGTGAATTTGAAGTTAAAAAATGAAATTTTAGCTCTTTTGGACATTTGTTTAGAACAAAATTATTTCGAATTTAATAACCGCTTTTATCAACAAAAAGATGGTCTTCCCATGGGATCCCCTTTAAGTCCTTTATTAGCTGAAATCTTTATGGACAATTTTGAAAAATCAATTTTTAATTCTAAGGCTAAAATTATTAACGAGATCAAATTCTGGTACCGTTACGTAGATGACATAATCTGTTTATTCTCAGGCTCTGACAGACAATTACAAATATTAGTATCACTTCTCAATAGTCAAAATAAAGCCATTAAATTTACCATTGAAAAAGAAGAGAATTGCCAGATAAATTTCCTTGACATCACTATTAAACGGTTAAAATCATCTTTTGAATATAAAATCTATAGAAAACCTACTTATACAGACACCATTATACCAGCACACTCAAACCATCCTAACAATATTAAAATGTCTTCCCTAAATTGTTATGTACACAGACTGTTAAATATTCCTTTATCTACAATTAACTTTAATTTAGAACGAAACACTATCAGACAAATAGCTTATAATAACGGTTACAACCCTTGTATAATCGATAAGTTAATTTCTAAGAAGAACAAGAAAATCATGTTTAATAAAATCTACGGAGATCATTCTTCAAATTCAGAGTGTAAACCATTGTTACGGGAAATCACCCCGTGTGTTTCCGCCGCTGATTACGTCGAGTAACACACTTTTAAATTGGTTATAATAGATATATTTAATAACAAATAATATACAAATAATAATATAATAAAACTGAGTTAGAAATATGTGAAGTTGATTTTAAATGTTTTTGCTTCCAATTCTGTGGATCAAGTTCAAGTTCAAGTGTAAATGTTCAAGTGTCAAGTACAAGTATAAGTTTTAATTTCAAGTATCAGTGTGGTTTTTGGTTCGAGACTCTTTTAAGGAACTTGTTAACCAACCCCTAAAAGGAGGGGTTGACGAGGAGGACCAATGAGATGAAGTACCACCCTCTTGGGAGGTTGATTTGGGTGGTTTGAAAGTTGGAAGGGAAACCAACTACTCGAGGTCACAAGAGTAATAATTTTAAATAAAACTCGGGAATTTCCTGGAACGAAGGTTTTGGGAAAAAGGGTTCGAAATGTTGTATAAAAGAAATTTAGGAGCGACTGTGTGAAGGGAAGTCATCTAGGAATCGTGGACAAAGACATCTTTACAAAAATAAATACAATTGTAACAAGCAAAAATATCTTTTAAAAGAGAACAATTTGGGTTTAAATTGCTCGGAACGAATTGCTGATGCTAGTATTTTTTACAACTAAAAGTGTCAAGGGATATTTACAAATATGGTTATGAAGTCAAAGCAATAAATCTAACTACGTCTTAAAAATACATGAATAGAACAACCTAAAAT